>CM070036.1:55029521-55034942 GCA_036250615.1 Ptychadena robeensis | reverse complement strand
AAGAGGATGATGTGGTCAAAATACTCATTTGCCTAATAATTCTGCACTCCCTGTACAGGTTAAGTCAGTAAAACTTGTGGGAGGATTTGTTCTAAGTAAAGTAAAATTCTGATTGGCTGCTGACTGCACAATTTAGTGAGTTAAGTTCAAATGTTATAATATATAAGTTCCCATTGAATTTTAGCAACATTCATTTCTTATTGAACACAAAGAAGTAAAACAGAGAAGCATGACAGGCTATTCCTAATAGATCAGTCTGTTAGAGCATGTCTATGGTCAATACTATTGTATACATTATGAGGTTACCTACAACCTTGTTGGTGAATACAGATGAAAAGATTTATGTTTATTGCCATGAACCTGTATTTGCCAGACTCTCAAACTTCAGTGAGTGTTACATTAGTTAGTTGAAAGGGCAGCAACTATAGAACTTGTATTCTCTGACCAAAGTGCATAAGGAAGTAAAAAGTGATCATTGTTTTTGTTTTCCAATAAGTGCACACAGCCTGCACCTATATAAGACAGACAGAATGGAAAATACACTTGACCTGCATAATCGGTGCCTACCAAATGGATTAAGTAGCAGGGTGTAAGCCTGGAAAAGGTAAAAAGAGTAGAGGGAAAGGGCCTGAAAAAGTGAACCTACCTTCTAGAGTTAGAAGGGAAAATTGAGCTCTACTTACCGTATTTTTCGGACCATAAGACACTCTTTTTCACCCTCAAAATTGGGGGCAAAAAGTGCCTGTGTCTTATGGCCTAAATTCGTGACCCCCGCTGCCACTCGGCTGCGTGTGATTGCACCTTGGCTTCCCACCAGCTCTCCCTGCATGGAGATTAACCGGGGAGCTGTCAGATGTGAGATGCCAGCAGGTGTCCGGCTCTCCCATCTGAACTGTGAATTTGCCTATGCCAGCAGAGAGTAGAGCCCTTCTGCCATAGGCAATGAAGAGAGAGAGATAGATGATCTTGCATCTATTTCTATCTCTTCTGTCCGTGGGAACTGCAATCACTCTGCAGCTCCCACAGACACAGTAACCGCAACAGTGTGGAGAATGACGTGTTCTGCTGAGAGTGTACTGCTGCTAGTGACATCTACTGGCTGAATTGAATATAGCATTCACTGAATTCCTTGCATTAACCTAATTGATGTGAAAACTTATTAAATCTTTTTTTCTGGTTTTCCTGCCCTGAAAACTTGGTGTGTCTTACGGTCCGGTGCATCTTATAAATACGGTATCTACAAATCATGGCCAGAACATTTCCACATAAGTAAGTAGGCAAGCAAGCAAGCAGAAATGACAACAAACAAGGAAAAAAGTGCATAGATTTTTAGCAGGACATAGGGAAAAACAACAGCTACCGATACAGAGAATATCAGCTTTTAAGTAGTAGGTTTAGAAAATCTGAACCACCGTTTTGACTTGCTACTTCATCCTATGGCGTTAACGGAAAGGTCAACTTGTTGTGTCTCTGAAATGAGCGGTCAAGTCAAGGACTCCTCAAAGAAGTGGACTAGTCATGTGTTTATTTTTTTTCCCTCTCTGTATTGGCACTTTTATACACAATGCAGTCTCTACCCGTCTCTGTATTACACCGACACGGGTTCCTTTAATTAATCAAGTATTATAGTCACTTTATAAAAAGGATGGGATTTTATACACAAGATGAGAGACATGACAGTAGATGACAGACACACATCACAAGTAGGGAAATACTTTACTCTAGACCTTTTATAATGACCATGTTTTTTGAACCAAAGTGTATAGTGTTTACTCTATGTGTCTTGGTGCCGTGGTTTATGGTGTTCCCACTCTCAGTTTTGCACCTAAATTGATCAGAAAATTCAAGGTACCGTATTTTTTGGATCAGGTGTCCGGATCTCCCATCTGAACTGTGTTATTGCTTATGCCAGCAGAGCCCAGAGCCCTGCTGGTATAAGCAATGAACTGCCATCTATCTCTCTCTCCGTATAAACTGCAATCATACTGTTTTGTACTGGTTTTCCTACCCTAAAACTGGGTGCGTCTTATGGTCCGATGCATCTTATAGTCTGGGGAAAAAAATACGGTATTTGCCTATTTTTGTTTTGTTTAATTGTCAAGTTGACTGTTAATGTTACAGAGAATTTATAAAAGTTGTTCCTTGTTGGACACTTGTGTTCCTCCGCTGAGTGATGACATCATTGACTTGCCTATGATTCAAGTTATTATTATCGTGTTTTTATATAGCACCGACAAATTACAGCGCTTTACAAAGTATATATAGTCACAAACTGTCTCTGAGAGGAGATCACAATCTAATGAAGTTCAAATAAATCTAAAGTCGTTAATGCCCTACTTCATCCAGAATTTAAAGTATATTTGCAAAAGCATTACAGGTCTCACCCTTGCAACCACAGTAATAGGGTTCTATTTTTACTAAAAATCCTTCTACCATACTGCTTCAATTACTTGGTCATGGCTTCTTCGTCTCTACACAATGCAAAATCTCAAACTGCTTCACCAGGACACCTCCGCCTCAGCTTTTCTACACTGTATGTTTTACTTTTGGTAATATTCGTTTATTATGGTAATATAACTGTACAAACTGAACACTCCAGAAATTTTTTTTAGACTACTACACTTCAGTAACTTTGTTGTAACAACTGTTTTTTAAGGTAAATTTATGGTTTTGGTTTTCTAATCAAAACTTTTGGATTTTCCCAATCAAACAAACCAAGTGCAATAAAAACAAAGACAAAATAAAAATGCATTCAGTAATTTGATTATATGATTTGCATATAAGTTAGGTCCCTACTGGTCTAGAAGCAGCAATTGCATATTAGGGGTTCTAATGCCTGGTGTAGATCAGGTAGATTCAGGTCAATGACACAAGAGTCAGGATACAATTCCACAGATTTTTATCAAGACAGATATTTTGGGGTCAACCTTGGTCCAACTAACCAAAACAAAATATAACCAAAAAAACTGTCAAATACAAATATAATAATTGGACTTTTGACCAACAATCGCACTACAGAAGTTCTGCACATTTGGATTGCTGCAATCGTTTGCTCATAGTTTAACACTATTAGTTTAATCTAATCAGACTGGATTACCTTTCTTTGTAAAACAAATCGATAAATGAATGTTCTTCCCATTTCATGTATGTGTAATGACTTATAAAAGATACACTACAGTGCCTGCTGCTCCTTTGGTATAGAAATATTATGTAGGTGACATTTATTATTATTATTAACATTTATTTATATAGCGCCAGCATATTACGCAGCGCTGTACAATATATTAGAGAGGAAAAAAGATACAACAACAGTATAACACACAGGTCAGGTTATGACACAGGAGAGAGTAGAGGACCCTGCCGGACGGCTGCTTACAATCTAACTAGGTTGGGAGAACAAGGTTATACATAGGTGGGGGGGATTGGGAACTGGCATTGTAGTGATGTTAGGAGGAGGATGGGTAGGAGGCTGAAGAGTGGGTTTTTAGAGCTTTTTTGAAGGTGGCAAAGGTAGGAGACAAAAGTCTGATGGGGCGAGGAGGGAGTTTCCAGAGAGTAGGAGCGGCCCTAGAGAAGTCTTTGGAGCCGTGCAAGTGATGAGGTGATGAGTGGGGATGTCATTAGTAAGTAATTGGAGGAGCGGATGGGCGGTTTAGGGTGTTGTGTATTTGTGTACAGGTTGGAGATGTAGGAGGACAGGAGGTGTGGAGCGATTTAAAACAAGGCACAGGACTTTGAATTTGATTCTCGACAATGGGAAAAGCCAGTGGAGAGATTTGCAGAGAGGAGCAGCAGATGAGGAGCGGTTTGTTAGAGGAGTAGATGAGTCTGGCAGCGCATTCACATGATGGACTGAAGAGGGTAAAGTTAGTGAGAGGAAAACATAGAGGATGATGTTACAGTAGTCCAGACGAGAGTTGTATGAGAGCGTGTACCAGGACTTTGGTGGTCTCTGGGAGAGGAAGGGGCGGCTTTGGGAGATGTACGGAGATGGAAGTGGAGGAGGATCTAGCAATCGTTCTGAATGTGGGGAGTAAAGGAGAGCGCGCTGTCAGGTGACACCAAGAGCGTGAGCTTGTGGAATGGGGGAGATGATGGTGGGTTTAACTGTAAGTGAGATGTTGGGGGTGGAGGCTTGGAAGGTTGATGGGGGAAAGATGATGTAGTTTCAGTTTTGCTCAGATTGAGTTTAAGGAATCTGTCCGCCATCCCTGAAGAGATGGCTTATAGGCGGATGAGATGTGGTCCAGGACCAGATGGAGTAAGGCCAGGGGTGGGGTAGAAAGTATAGATTTGGGGTGTCATCAGCATATAGATGGTATTGCACGACCAAGGAGGAGATGAGTTTGCCAGGGGAGGTATGAGGGAGAGAAAAGAACTGGGCAAGGACTGAGCCTTGGGGACGCCAACAGGAGGGGGGTATAGAAGAAGAGGAGCCATTGAAGGAGGTTTGGAAAGAGCTGTCAGTTCGGAGGAGGAGAACCAGAAAAGGCAGAGTCACCGAATTCCGATATAGATCTCATGGTCTGTAAAAGAAGAGGGTGGGTCAACAGTGTCAAGGCAGAGGAGAGATCCAACAGAAGGAGGGAATAGTTTGCCTTTGGCCTTGGCAGTGAGAAGGTATATGGCAACTTTAGGATGGCTGTCTCAGTGGAATGAGAAGGCCGGAAGCCGGATTGGAGGGGGTCAAGGAGGGAATTTAACAGTCCGGTAGTCGGTGAGTCTGTGTATAAAGGCGTTCAAGCAGTTTGGAAGCAAAAGGAAGAAGAGAGATTGGTCGGTAGTGGAGGGAAGAGAGGGATCAAGTGATGGCTTCTTCAGTATGGGCAGGATTGTGGCATGTTTGAAAGATGATGGGAAGATACCGGAGGAAAGGGAGAGGTTGATAGTTCAGTCATGCAGGGGCAAGGGTGGGTGGAATGGGTCCTAAGTAAGTCAGCGGGGTATGGGGTGCGAGTGGGCAGTGGTGGAGGGGAGAGGAGCGAAGCAGAGAGGTGACTTCCTCCAGACGGCATGGAACGAGGTGAGAAGGTGAGGAAGAGTTACAGGAGGATAGGATGGAGGAATGGGGGTGAGGGAGAGTAAGTTTACAGGAGGATGGGATTGAAGGAGCAGGGGTGTGTGCGGTTGGCAGAAATATCATTCGAATGGACTTCAATTTTTGCCTTGAAAGTATGTGGCCAGGTTCTTGGCAGAGAAGTGGAGTGGGAGAGGATATGTAGATTGAGCAGAGAATTGAAGGTGGAGAATAGGCAGTGAGGGTTTGGATGCTTGTGAGATATGAGGGATAGAAGTAAGTAATACGTTTGGTTTGGCATACAGTAAGCTCAGTATTGAATTGCTGGAGTTTTGGCCTTGTAGATAATAAATTCGATGTTCTGACCAGACTTTCCATTTCGCGCTCTGTCCCCGCGAGTGTCT
>CM070036.1:54999521-55024521 GCA_036250615.1 Ptychadena robeensis | reverse complement strand
TTATAACATGAAAGCTTTTTTGTTTTCTTTTTTGATGTGGCCATTAAGAATGCAAACACTTGAAAATAAGTAACCTCCTGTTGCTTGAAGATTCAATTTATTTCTACCATGTCCAGGCATTGCCATATGACTTCACACCCCATAGTAAGCTTTGATATGTTATTATATCATCACATTGACAGAAGAACTAAACTATCCAAAGATACATTTAATTCATTAATAACTAGATTATGTGCCTGGGCCAACATGATGCACCAATTACAACATATCTTTCTAAAAAATATATATGCAAAGTGACATGAAAGGCAGTAAGCAGTTTTCAGCATAAAGAATATTACATTATAACAAATACAAACTCTGAAATCCCAGATTGTAAATCTTCATATATTATCTGTGTCCACTGAAACTTGAAATGGATTGTTTTTTATTTAGGGTAGAGGTAAGGCCTATTAATTTTCTACCTACTAAGAAGACCCTTGCCTGTATTTTTGCCAACAGGTAGTGCTGATGTTTACATTTGGATAATGGCTTTTCACAAAAATTTGGGTTACAAAGAAGGTGCTACCACACAATTAACGATGGAAAGTTCTCCCAAGGAAAAATTCACAGGCAGGAATATATGAACTCAATTGACTGCTGGGGTTGAAAATATACCATGTTATACAGGTATCCAATAGAATACATGCTAGGTTCTAATCAGTAGACAAAACAAGTTCTGAACAACAGCTTTACATTTTTTGTTTAATATTTTTAACTAGATACTCCCACCAGCACTGTGCCAGAGTTGACACAATGTTCTGTTTTGCAGCAATTACCATATTGTTCACTCCATAAGATGCACCTTTTTCCCAATAATATTTTTTTTTATTGAAGTCTGAGGTGTGCATTTAGACATTAGGCTTTAATTAACACCTGGTATAAAAAGAATCTCCTGCCATAGAAACTGCAGATGGTTCACCTCAACTCTCTAATAGGCTTCTGATAGGAGAATGGATAAAGTATGTTCAAGCAGGGTGTGCAGGGCTGGAATATATTGTATATTGATATAGACTAGGAATAGAGCCACTGCTAACTAAGGGACTTATAGAGAATTACTTTACACTGGCAGCTTACCCTGGAATATGCCATTTACAGATTCACTCGGGAGGCGGGGTGAGTCTCGGGCTGTCACAGCAGATCATATATTTACTGCACTTGCAACGCAGAATTAGCCTCTCATTAAGAACGCAAATATAGAATTGCAAATGCAGTAAATATATTAACTGGTGTGACAGTCGGAGATTCATCCTGCTTCACGAGTGAAAACCTTAGGTACGTCTTATGGTCTTGGTGCACCTTATAATGCAAATTCCAGTAGAAGTGGAATTTATCAATGAAGGCTAATGGTTAACGTTTAAATTGTATTGGATACAGTGATAACTTGTATCTTTTTTTTATAATAATTGTGCGTTTCAAACATTATTATATTCAGGATGTCTACAAGACACTTGTATGGACATATTTTTGGAAGTTACAGGCCTACAACACAAAAAAAAATTCCATTAGAGTCTATGGTGCGCTTTTGGTACAGAAATCTGGACCTTGCAAGAGCGCTAGGGAGGTTAAACACAGTTCCAAAATCGTTTTTCATAGTGTAAGGGTTCCTTAATGAGCTGTGTGGGGTCTCCTAAAATGAAATCAGCTTTATCAAGAAACTTATGAGTTAACTTTTGCCACTTGGAAAAACACTCGCACTTGCTGATATATTCAGCTTCAGCACAATCAGCCTTGCTGGCACACTTCTTGCTATCGTCTGAATGTACTCATCACAATTGTTTGATACCAATCTTGTGAATTGCAACATGAGTGATGTACTTATCAGTGCATCATGAAAAATAGAGCAATATTAAAAGGAATATGGAAAGCAGCTGAGGAGAGATGCAGAATTCAGAGATGCCTCAAATGTCCTAGAAACCAGTTGTATTTTTTTTTGTTTGCAAGGCTGTCAGAATCTCTGCCATCAAAAATAATATGCTGCTCTTACTTCAAATATAAGAACTTCTTTCATTTCTTCTTTTTTTTGATGATAGTCATGCTGACAACTTTTTTTGGTCCATCAAACTCTGCAGTACAATTACATGAATTTGCTTTTAATAAATTACCATTTTTGCATATATCAGTCAACGCACTAAGTCTAAATAGTAGCAAAGTAAATGCATTATTAATTTAATTGCCACAACCTATTTAGCTAGCTTCTATCATAATTTGCTGTAACATGCAACCTATCAGAGAACAGAGTCAAATCCAAAGCGCTTAAAGTAAACAGATTAGATTGTCCTGGAGAGATTAGAATGTAGCAAGCTTGCACTATTCTAGCCAATGCATTAATGTTTTAAGCAGGTAAGAAAAAAATAACTCAATTTACAGAGAAATGAAGGTTCGGCTTGCTGATGAAGAAGTTTCCTGCTTTCACAGGCTGTACAAATATATCAATAAAAAAAACAGTTCATTTGCTTTGGTCTAACAGCACACACTGGGAGCCATGGGCATTGGGGGAGAAGAATTTGGAAGAAATAAACTACGTCTTGAGCTCTGGTTCATTTATCAAGTCCTAACATAATTAGGAAATTACCAATTCCATTCACCATCTATTATCATGGCTAGCTTATTATGGCTTATTCAACGAGAATTGTGAATGAAGTGCAGACAGTTGATGACAATATTCCCGGGATTAGGATTTCACTGAACTTTCTGATTGATGATGTTGACCAATTATCTCAGAATACCCTCATAAAAAAAAGATACTGGATAAAAACATCAAATTATCTATTTAAGCAGCTTAGTATCAGAATCTCCTACTTTGTGTCTATAAACCGATCTTGTTTTTCAGATGAGCCATGTGAAATTGCAATCAGGTTAAGTTAAACTTTCTGTGTGTTTGATGAAACAGGCAAATATCCTGCAGATTAGATATGCAATGCTTGTTCCTATTAGGTTTGTGCACAACCACTGCAGCGGGGTGCAAAATTCTATGGCACCCCAACTTCCAGGAGTTGCAAGTGAACAACTGTGTGCTGATCACTACCTCTGGGAGATGTGCTTCTAAAAGTGCAAAGCATGCTCTATGTTGCTGGTTAATTCACTGTAAGGTACACCCTTAAAACATTTTACTGTAAATTTCTCTAAATGTCTTTAAAAAGAGTTACAACAGTCTCAAACACGAAAAGCAGCAGAAGGTTAATGTAACATAAACTGAATTTAACTGATAAAACTGCACCATGCACATAACATTTTTTTACTTAAGTTTCTACTGTAAAGGTAGCCATACATGGGTTAACTGCTGAATCTAATGCTGCCCACCTTGAACGATCGTCCCACAAAAAATAGACCAAAAATTTTATCGACCCTTGACCTGACAGGTCCTTTTTGCATTCCATCATTCATCGCTCGAAGCGCGTTGCTGGAGACCCTCGACCACTTCCTGTGTGATGGACCCATATTTGCGTAATCTAGCTCCCTGACCTGCATCCATTCCGATTGAATGACTTTGAGGAACCAACCATTTCTGGCCACAGGCTCCTGACAAAACCTACCCCAAATCAGTTTCACAAGGTTGTGTGCCAGGTATGATCAAGTCGAGAATCAATCACAGAGGAACCGAGGTGCCTATGGATACCTTTAGATTGTTCTTGTTATGGTCTGCTTTAGGTTAATTAAGGAGCTTGTACGATTTAATACATCTTCACTATATTGACTAACCTTTCCTTTGGTGTTCCAACTCCATGCTTTCCCAGCAAATGGTTATTTAGGTGTTTCCGCATAACAAATGCAACCCTGAAATAAAGAGATATCAGTTAAAATTAAATCCATCTTATATATAATCCTTAGCCATTATAGTGATAATGCCATAAACCTGCTGCATAAGTTATATATAACATCTATATAAATGAGCTATGGCACATTGACTATTTAAGAAGAAAATGCATTAGTATGGCCTAAACCAGTGGTGGGAAAACACAATGCATTCTTAAATTTGACAGAAGGGCCATACAAGAAAGACCTGGTAATGGCAACTCGGCAAAGATTTCCCAAATCCTTACGTTCCCGCCATCATTGATGATGTGTGATCTTTAATATGCTGTACTGCTTTCAACATAAAAATATTCATGTTTGAAGAGGGGGTGCATCTGGATCAATTATTGAGTTGAAACCCACATTCCCATCCCTGTTCAGGTTTCCTGTCATCATTAAGCAAGTATATTATATGTATAGTATCTCAATACTTTAACTTGATGCGGGCTTTGACACGGGTCTCTCCTAACTTACAGATCTCTTGATGTAAAAGACACAGTGTGCAGCTTGAAAAAGCCTCTATAGGAGGCGAAACATGTTGCTGGAACCATCAACAAACACACGCGCGTCTCTAATTATGTCCTTTTTTTGTTTAATACATCCACACTATCTTTGTAATTTCCTATGGTATTTGTTATGTAACGGAATTGTATCGTTATACGTTGTGACACATTGTACGTCTGTATTCATTTTATATGGACTACGGGTCCCTAATAAATAATTTGATTTTATAGAAAACATACATATTATTGTTTATAGTAGATTATACCCAAATACTATTCACGAGCATCCCCACATTCCACTTAGAGTACCATACTTGAGGGGATCTATTTCCTTTGTCCATAAAAATATTCATACTTCCAGAGAAGTAAAAAAAGTATAGGTCACTTCTAGTTTACTGCAAAGAGGATGAACTAATATAGGAATTCTGCAGGTTTATTGCAGGGAACAAGTGGATGGGAGCTAAAGTATATTTTCTGTGCAAAAATCGACCTGTGTATTCTCTTTTCAATAGATCTCGCTAGACCGAACAGGGATCCAACATGTTGGAGAACCCTGTTGGATGTGAACTGTGGGTACCTATCCAAAGTATTGGTTGGGCTGCCTGCCAATATCAAGGAAGCACAGGAGCAGAGTGATGACATCTTCGCAGTAGAGAGGGACAACAGAAGACCATTTTAATTCAAATGTAAATCGAATCATTATTTCCAGCCAAAGTGAGAGATAATTGTAAGACCCTGGCCCTGAGCCAGCAAAGCCCAGACGTCAATCACCCAATATATGCTGCACTCTTCACCTACAGACAAGCCCCACTCAGCCTTGAGAGGCTTGCTGCACCATCCCTGAACTCAGGTGACCGGAGGTCTTACATGCACAAAGGATTATTAACTTTAATGTAATATGTTGCTGCTATAAAATGAAAAGGCAACACAGGCTAACATCACAGGTACAGGCAATGACACAGGAGGAGAAAAGGACCCAATCAGGCTAGCAATCAAAGAGGTTGGTGAAAAATATATACAGGGATAAGGATAGGACCAGGAGCCTACAAACAAACATAGCAGTGTGGATGCTAATGGCAACCACCTCTGCACAAAGAAATTACAACATTCACGGAGGCAAGAGCGTAGGCAAGTCCAACCATGGTCAGGGCTGGTAGCAGACAAAGGATGGTCTGTAAAAAAGTGGGGGTCAGATTTAAAACAAAAAAAAAGAGAAAACAGATCGCACCAGGTAGTACACTCTATCACAACCAGCAAAGCTATGTAGGAACCAGGCTTGAAGTGGGCAAGAAGTACCCCATACTATTTAATAGTGTGAAGTGGATTACCTGGGAAGGCACTCAATCTCCCTATACCTACAGAAGAGGTAGTGAAAACCTGACAAATTTAATTTTGACAAAATGTAACACAGGAACTCTACTAAAATTCCTGAAAACATTCAGGGAACAGCTAATGCAATTGAGGATTGTGTGCTAAAGTCAAAAATAAATGGGGTTGGCTATTTTAGTTCTAGATTCCCGAATCTCACAAAGCTGAGATGCAAACTGTTTGACAGGAGGGCCCCTTTACCTGACCTTACCAGTCCTTCTGGAAATGTACTGACCAGTTCTCAGGAGGAAAAAATGTATTCTTCTATTGGTTGGAATCTATTTGTTGAGAATGACAAAGCCTGACAGTTTAGATATCAGCAAATGTACAACATTCAAATTGCTCACTTGATAAGCAAACATTTATCTTACAACTTCGAGTGTGAAAAGGACTCGCTAACATTTTCGTTAATTATGTATTACAGCTGTCCTTCATAAACTTAATTACTAATTGCTGAAAGGCAATGGGATTCCATTTGCATATGTACACGAAAAGCATGAAATATGCAGAAATAGGATTTTAATTAGTATCCTGTGATGTGAGGGGATACAAATCAAAGTGGCATGTTATAAGATTTTTAAGATTAAACAAAGAATTCATCTGGACATGTTCCTATAATGGACAGAACTGAGTTATGACATGAACACTGTACTCAATTAATAAGCGATCTTCAGATCAAGGTGTTTCTATTCGGCTAAAGCCATTTTAATTGGTAGTGGAAATGTGTCTTTTAGGCAAAGCAGTGTATTAGAAATTTAGCTGTTCATCTAATCCAAACAATGTAACTGAACTCATGGCCAATCTTGCTAACAAAAGCTTTCCTCTCTGAATGTTCCTAAATATAACATATTATGTAAAACATCTCAAGCTGTTTTTAAAAGAATAGGCTCTAGGATGTGAAGAGAAAAAAGGTAACCTTTTAGAATGCAACAAAGCTATACAGGAAATGTGATTTTCAGAAATCCAGATGGCCATCCCCATGAAACAGGAACCATGATCAGTGCAACTAGGTTCATGAAAATGAGCTTTAGTCATGTGAAGGAAAGTTTACTTTAGGTTTGCTTAAAGCTACCCTTGATAGAACTATTTCAGTGTTCTCCCCAGAATTTTTTTTCAGCCGGGCGGCACGATGACGTCATCGCGCCGCCTGCACCGGTCCGGCGGCCTCTCTGATAGGCTGCCGGCCAGCGGCAGCACACAAGTCCTCCGCGGCGAGCAGCCTGACAGGCGGCACCTCCCCATTCTTCAGGAGCGCGCCGCAGCCACTGAAAGACTCCGGCCCTCGGCTCCGGTAGTGTGCCGTGGGCCGGAGTCTTTCAGTGGCTGCGGCGCGCTCCTGAAGAATGGGAGGCCCCGCCTGTCAGGCTGCTCGCCGCGGAGGACTTGTGAGCTGCCGCTGGCCGGCAGCCTATCAGAGGTGAGCCGCGCCGAGGATGAAGAAGAGCCACATGCGGCTCTGGAGCCGAGGTTTGCCGACCCCTGGTATAGCGGGACGGAACTGCCGGGCGGGGACTAAAATCTCCCGGGCGGGCCGCCCGGCCAATCTGCTCTGGGGAGAACACTGTATTTTTATTTAATTTTTTTTTACTTTTTTCTTCTACATTCTCTCCTTAATTTTTTCTGTTTCCATTAGGGGGATTTCCTTTCATTTACTACAGTGCTTTGGATGACGCACGCACACACACACACCAGGAAGTACCACACACCAGAGATAAAACACATTTTAAAGAGGCTTAAGCCCTCCATACACGCTTAGATTTCCACCCGACTTTTCGGCCCAAAAATCAGGTGCCGATCTAGAGCTTAAAGGGCCGAAATTGGCCGCCAAATTGATCTAAGCCATTACGGACATATCCTTAATTCTTAGATCAGTCTTATACTTTAGATGGGGACAAGTGTCCCTGTCTAAAGTACGGGTATGTCTCCTAAGCTCTTCGATCCATCAAGGATGAGGTAACAGCCTGGTTGCAGCTGATGCTTTCAGCTGTACTAGCAGGTCCTCCTTCTCCCTTCGTGTTAGGCTGCCAGTTGACTCACGTCCCTAGATGCGGTCTACCAAGTCTCCCTAGCTACAATGTACTCTGCTTGAAATTTCCACCCTTTCCTTGCCTCTGGGCTGGAAGACAGACGCCCCTCCATTAATATAGAGGTCTATGGTGCGCTGACCCTTAAAGCATCACCGGTGGTGCCGAAACCCTGGAAATGCTGCGGGGATTTAGAGATTTGCTGCAGATTTCCAGAGGTATATCGGGTTCGCCCGATGCCCGCTCCTCTAGCATCTGAAACAAACAGAGGATGAACTGAGTTTGTCTCAAATGCTAGGGAGGTTAATATGGACAGAGAAAGAACTTAACTTACCACAAATACAAGAGTACAGTAACTAAATTAAAAAAAACCTGGAACATTTTATTAACTTATGTATAAGCTTAGGGTGGGAAAGCAGCAGCAAAGGAACAGAAATATGGCAAATGGGCATTTTTCCCCATTATTCCAACTAGCAGATTTAACTAGCAGTGAGTTCATTGCAAAGTCTCTGAACATGATTCAATCACCAAATTTTTATGAGATGTAGGAAAGGGTGGTATGAACATTTACAAAAAGAAATGAAAAAAGTGATACTCTTGTTCATGTAGTTTGTGCATAAAATTAAGTTAAAAGTTAAACTTCAGAAACTTTTACTTGAGTTTGAACCTAATCCAAAAACTACACAGGTAGAGAAGCTAGTCACACAATATAAAAAACCAATGCATTTTGTGGTCTGTAGAAGGTTTTATTTAAATATGGATATAAATATCCTAAATGACCTACAAAACTGTATCTGTAGTAATAGATACATACATGTGTCTGCACTTTGTATTTGGGATGAACAGTTTGGCAAGAAAAGTAATGCTCTACATCATTTTTGGCATATAGGAGCCCCAAAGGCCTTTGCATAACAAATCCTTTGTGAGTGTATTTTGGATAACACTTGTTATCGCAGACTCTGTAATCTGATACAACAGCGGACACAACAAAATTCAGTCAACTGTACATAAATACATGTGCTGGTAAGTTGCTTTGGCTTTTAAAACACTGAACATCATACTTCTGAATACTACTGAAATATGAGAGCTGAACATCAACCAAAAATACAAAGAAAATAAGATTTATATATTTAGATGCTTCCCATCTTTAGAGCATAATGATTAACTGAATTTATTATCTAATTAATGAACAAATATGGTGTACTTGGGAAGGGTAGTTCACAGAGCACAAAAACACTGTTTAGTGCAGCAGCAGTTGTTATATACATTTGGATAGATGTGCACTATTGCCAAATCATCTTGGAGAGAAGGTATTCGAGGGAGGTAGAACCCACCCAAAAATCTCATAAGGAAATTTGGTGTGCTAAATGTAATATATACCATATTATACACTCTATAAGACACACTTTTTCCCCTCAAAATCAGGGGGGTGGTGTATGTGCATCTAATAGAGCAAATGAAAACAAAAAATAATGAATACAAGTTTGTGGTTTTTAAAAAAAAAAATTAATCTACACTTTGGCTACTTTTACACGGTCATTACTGGTCGCTTAAAAGACCAGAAAATGACATTGCTTTTAGTTGTTTAACAGAAAATCAAAATGTTAGATTAATCAGTCAGTGTGTTTTTTATTCCTTCTTTGAACACCTTTCTAATACGTTCAGAGGGTCTTTTAGTCATTAAACTACCCCATTGACTTCAATGGTAAAGCTCTGAAAGTGACTGCAGCACTTCGCAGAGCTTTTTTTACTTCTTTTTCAGTGTTTAAAAAAAAAAAAAAAACCACGACCTGGTAGTTGCTATCCCACCGCTCCAGGCACCCTGCAGGGTCAGAAGACCTTTGTAGCCCCTCCTTTGGCTGCTTTAATGCTCTGAATGCTCGAACCCACAAAGTCATTTTGCAGGCTTTAAAACTATAGTACATTTTGGAGAAAGGTCTTTGCTTCAAAGCGTCATTAACAGAAACGTCACTTTCAAAAAGGACAGTGTAAATTAAGCCTTTCTGTGAGCATTAGCACAACATGAAGGGCTTTGTTTCACTCCCTCCCGCTGGATCAAATACACTAGCAGTGACCATTCTCTGTCCCACTGATCAACTTATGGAGAGACACATTTTACAATAACCACCTTCCATTTAATGCTCTCGCCCTGAAAGTCAAAGATGTCAGCTTCAATTGCACATTTTTGCTTCTGGTAGATTAGGCACATTTAAACTTTCAGTTTCTGCTAAAGTATACATACTATGCAATTATACATACTATGCAACTTTATTATTATGAAAATGTTAAGTAAGGGATGCTTTAAAACAAATTATGGGTATTTTCATTGGTTCCTATGGAAAAAAATAGTTTTGACCTACAACTAATCCTTGGGAATGAATCAAGTTCATAAGTCACGGATCCACTGTACTTCTGTTCTGCTGTACAGGAACTAAAGCAGTCAGAATCAGGCACTTACACAATTAAGTTTAAATAATATACACTGAATAATACATTCATTAATACAAAGCTGCATTCATTTGTGCATTTTATGGCAACAAAAGTTCATCTTTAGGGGGTAAATTGTCATTATTTGCATATGCAATATATACTATAGGAAAGCATTGAGAGCTTACATCATGCACGCCTTAATCAATTTGGTGTGCACTTGTAATCATCCTGGAAAACACATAAAACAGTTGTCTATACGGAAATGTTTTTCTCAGCATGATACCTAGGCCTGATATTGTATACTGCTGAACTCTACACAGCTCCCACTCTAGATCCAGACACAGAAAATCTTTTTAATAGATGTGACAGATCGTTGTGCGAAAACAAGCACCATCTAGCGGTCGCTCATTAGGGAAATAAGGGTGTTATCCTTCTCTAGCTTTGAGGCTTTTGTCTTTGAGATCATTAAACTTAGGAATATCCCTATTCCCCTGTCTGCATAAAGCTTTTCTAAGTGATCAATGAAAGATTTGTCTTTATGATTCAAACGTTTTACTAGTTTAAATGATTGCCAGCAATAACTATCAACCAGTTCCTTCGTGTCTGGACTGTCTTGCTATGACAAATCTACAGTAACGTGTGGAGGAGAAGACAAGGTTTTTTATGGCCGTGTTCAAGTCACTGTGTTTTGATTGGATGGGAAGATTTACATTCAATGTAATGCAAGCTCAAGGCACTAAAATAGAAAATCCATTGCCAATGCAGAAAGGTATTAGTAGATGCCATTTATTAATTATAGATCTCTAAAAGGAGAATGATCAGTTTGCAGCGCTTGCCCCAGGGTCATGCTGCTTCCATTTTTTTCAAATTGCAGTTTAATCCTCATGTTTTAGCTTTTTTTAACATCTTGAATCTAAATCAGATTTTTTTAATGATTGTAAGAAACAGACATGTAAAGTGCTATGCATAACAGTTCAGCAACACATACCATATTCAGAAAGGAGTAAGAATGCCAGAGAGGAGAAAATAGTAAGTGTCTGTAAAGCCCCCCATACACGTTCCGATTATTCTCCCGACCGATTTTTCGTCCGATCCTATCACCCGATTTTCACCTAAAATGTTATGGTTGGTCGGTCGGCTGGCACGAAAAATCGGAATTCGAATTATCACCAATCCATCAGCCCGACCCTATTTATTAACAGCAGATCGACCAAAAATTTACGGACAGGTCCGAAGCGGTCCCGATGGATTTTTCAGCCGATTTTGAGAAATCGGGATCGGTCGGGTACATAATTCCGAATCCGATTAATCTCCCGACCCGATCGGTCAGTCGGGCAAAATTCGTACGAAAAATCTGAACGTGTATGGGGGGCTTAAAGCAGATTAACTACAATACTGAAGCAGACAAAGGACCTTTATCTGGGACCAAATCGGGTTTTCACCGATCAATGGTAAGCTTATAGATCGCAAAAAATCCAACAGATATCCCAATGCTTAATTGTTGGTCCACTTTGCCGAGAAGGTTTCATATTACAAAGATTAAATGTATGTTTATGTCCTAAGACATTTGAACAGGGTATTTACTTACCTTACCTCTTTACTGAATATACTTTTCACAGTACTCTGGACCAGTGGTGGGCAACTGAGTTGATATGGAGGGCCACAAGTGCGACCCTCGGCATCACTAAAGGGCCGCACAAAACATTTTCAATCTATACTGACATGTATAAAATTTTATAGTGAAAAGAGGACAGCAGGTATTGCTAGAAGACATTATTTTTTAATAACAAAAACTTGTTTAAAATAATACTTCAAGCATTAGGGAAAACTGTAGAATATTAATGCCCATGTGTCATATACATTATCAAAGGTTATATGCCCCTATTCTCAGGCTATGTGCCACAATACACAATATATATTATACAATCAACCTCCGTTCATTCATGAAATAGTGGGAGCATAGGCACTCACCTGTTTGCCCATTCCCCACAAACACTAGAGGAGGAGATACCATCAGGGTTGCTGATTGTCTTTTACATACCCCTATCACGTAAGTTTGTTGCCTCTCCTCATAGAGGTTTTGGCGACAATTGCCAACAACATGGCGCCAGTCAGATGGAGGAAACGTCCACAAAAAAGCAAGGAAAAGGGTACATTGATATAAACGTTCCATATTCCTATGCTTAAAATTAGCAACTAACACTTGCAGTGTGACCAGGCTCAATTTCGATTGAGCCATAAGGGCTTGTCAACGCAGGCGAAGTTGGCCGCGTGGCGTCGCAGCCGCTTCTATTAATTTAGTGGGTTTAGCCCCACTTGTGTGGGCACCGTATTTTGGCCACGAGCTGCGGCCAGCAGCAAGCAGGTGCATTGACATGTAGTTCGCCTGTGGGGACAAGCCCTTAAAATCTGTGTGCAGTAGAAAAGGGGCTTAGTACACTCACTGTACAAAAGGTAAACATTAAACAGTTTAAGGATCTTTACTAAAGGAATTTAACATCAGATTTTCTTCTCTTCCTACACAAGTCTACAAGAATGGAAATCAACCAAAAAGGTCAAATACATCCATCAATGAATTCAGAATGATCTCAGAGGAATCTCAAACAAACCGATGTTAAAAGCAAGCAGAATTTGCCCACTGACACAAGCCCTTAGGCAGTTGTACTGTGCATTTACAGAGAATGAATAAGAAGAAACAGCAAGCGTTACTTCCAGGATGAAAGAAGTGCTATTGTGCAGTGTCTAGTCACACATAACAAATAATGGGAGATTTTTATACTATGTAGTGCCCATGATACCAAAGGATGGTTAGGGCCCATAGCTGCTGTAATGTGTGTACACATATTACTGTATTGCATATCACATGTGTTGGTGCAATGGCTGCCCCATTCAGACTGCACTTTGTTGAGCTTTAGGGCTGAAAAAGAGCAAAAGCTGCAACCGACAGACGGACGCAACATTAGTCAGCTTTAGTCAGATAGACCGGCAATGTGGTCATTTTAAACAACTCCCAAGCACCTGCACAAGTTTGCATGCACTTGTTACAGGTCATTTCCCAGGCTGCTGCAGACCGAAAGCAGCATCGGAAACAACCGTGTAAATTTAGCCTTATTCTATAAAATAAAGCAAGTACCATATTTTTCAGTGCAGTGACTATAAGATGGTGCGTCTTATAGTCCTAAAAATATGGTGCTGTTTTCATGCGTTAAGGTGGGTATACACAGGTCAATACCTGTTCAATCGATGAACCCTTGAGTGCAGCGTGATTAGGTCACCACACTGCACTCAGGTAATTGAACAGTGATTTACCAACATGTTGGTTTTCTGGTCCATCGAGCATCTCAAAGAACGGGAAACCATGTTTCATTCACAAGCAATTGGTCTCCGCAAGTGGAAAAATCGACTGGTGTATGGCCTCCTTAATGCATCAAATCAAAGAGCTTATACGAAACTTCAGCAATACTGCAAAGCTACTTGAGGCCAGATCGCAAGACTTGACTTAACAGAATTATGTGCAGGGGTGCACATAAGCAGTATGCTGGTACGCAAAATCGTCTAAAACCTATTTTGGCGTACATTTCTTTTCCTTCCTAAGCCCATCTGCCGACTATTGGAGAGATGCATGGAGCTTTCCCCTCCTCTCTGATGAGAAGGAAGCCATGCTTGTGTTGTGCTCTGACGGCAAGTGCTCTCTAGTGACACCCGGTGGCTAACTCAAAAAAAAGATTGGACTTACAAGGATGTTGGAGATCTGGGGTAAAATTTCACAAGAGAAAAGTTGCACTACTGAGATATGATATGGAGATATATACTAAGATCTGGGGGTTCAAACTGTGTTGCACTGTGAGAGTTACATTTGAGCCAAAGCCAGCTGGTGATCTATGGATGGAGACAATCGGAGAGCTAATCAGAGGCTCAATCAGGAACACGGAGGTCCATCTGCAGCAGAACCTACCATGCAGGAAGCTGACGAATTGGACAGCGAGGAAATCTGTGTTAGGTACTCACCGCATATGTAGGGTGGTCTTCCTCACTATCTCCTGGTACTCACCTGAGTAGCTCACTAAAAAAGTTAAGTGCACCCCTGATTATGTGATAGGAAGGGAAAGGGGTGTAGAGTTCGAAGCATAAAAGTTCATGACTGGTGTTAACAGCAACAACCAAACCAACAAGGAACCTGTTATCAAGGGGCATTGAGCCAAAACAGGAAGTATTGATCCAAGCTACAGACTTAACAAATCTTTCTATGAATGAAGTCTTAATTCTAAAAAAAACACCGTTATAAGCATATTCCCATTTCCCTGTAATCAACAGAATATGTCATCTGCTTGAAATATTAAAAATACACAATGTCCCAAAGAAACCAACCATTACAGTTTAGTCCATTACTTGCCCCCTGATTTGATTATTGGAAGCTTTGTGTATTGCAGTTTCAGGGTTGCTATGTTTGCTTGTGTAAGAACAGATTAGAATTGTGTTTAAATGTAGCTGTTTTTCTTCCTAGAAATGGTATCTCCAGCTGTAATTATTAGAATTCATTACACAAGCAATTGATCCAGGGAATGAATCTGATGGCTACTGATGGGGTCAAGAAGGAATTTTATTTTTCCACTGGGGATTTCTTTTGCCTCTTGCAAGATCAGCAGTAAAAGAAACCATTAGAATGGCTTGGTTGATGGGCTTTTGTCTTTTCTGCTGGTTTTACTAATTATTCAACAACTAAACATGGACATAGTGATAACATGTAGGTACAGGTTTGCTTTTTTTACAAGAGCTTATGAACAGCATGCCACACATCCCAGATATTGCTGCATTTCTAAGCTGCAAGAAGCTGAACAAAAAAGAAACACATTTCAATGCAAGTAATATGTGGAAGGTCTGCTTTCACTCAGTGCCTTCCACTTCGGTGTGCTGCATAATTATGCATTACAAAAAGATATTAGCCATCTTGTGTGTGCTGACTGTAGCTCATTACATCAGTGAGCACTAGAGTATGATTGGTCTCCAAACTGAAGGCAGAAAATCATTCCCATCACTTCTCAGCGATAAGCATATGAACTAAAGGGTTGTAATTTTTCGAATGGGTTAAATATTCAAAGTCTGCATGATATTTTTATACTGGAGAAAAAACACACAAATAGTTTTAAAGCAGTCTGGCAGAAATATGTTTTTTGTGTAAGGAGATCACACAGCTCTTTATACCCAAGGCTCCAATTTTCTTGTGGCGACTGTGTAATATTTTGCAATGTAAAATTGACTGAGATGGAAGCTATTTTGCATGGTACAGTGGCCATGGCTAACAAATGAGAGTTTTGTGGGCTGAGTGTTAGTCCCCTGCCTCATCTGCCACCCCTAATGACAGCAGCCACCTGCTGTTTTATTGTCACAGCTGGAGCCAGTTCACACTCCTTGGTGCCGAGTTCTGCCCATGAGCGCCAAGCTCTCTCCTCGCCTCATTACTTTGATGAACTTTTTATGGTCAGCACCCATGAAGACCTCATCTAGGACTACAGAGCCCAGACTTGGCTGCAGGGAGTGCTTGAAGCACACACAAAGCAATAAGGCACAGTTATACTGGGGCTGCAACTGCCTGTCACTTACTTAACGAGTCATTCTACCATGCTTTGACTCTAAACAGACGTCAACAGGTAAAAACACCAAGCAGTTGCAGGTAAGTAACATGTTCGGTTTATGCAGCAAGCCTTTTGTTTACTTGGTAAATCTTGTCAAATTACAATAGTTAAATATCCTGTAATAAAGAAAGAACATGGGCCATACAATATTTAGATGCTACAAAAACTGTGATGCTCAATGATTCTCATTGCTTTTATCTGAAACTAATCTGGAAACCCTTAGCACAAAAGATATGATAACCCTATTATAACCCTATGCAAACTATTTTCATGAACTACTTTAAAGTTTATCTCCAGAATAAAATAGAAACACCCTGCCTGTAGAAAAAAAAAACACACCCCAAAAAACCAATTGCCCTCTTTACTAAACAAGGGAGAGTAAGATTGAGTCTTTCAACAGGTGTCCACATCATTGACCAAACCAATGTTATTCAATGGTTACTTTTCAGCTGTTGCAGGGTTAACTCCCCATGAACCCGGGTCAATATTATATAAAATCCCAGAGTTTTGACACAATGGGGATTACTATAATTTTCGGACTATAAGATGCACCCCACCCCACATGCTGCCAGCTTTTCACACAGACAGCCGTCTGGTAACACTGCAGAGGAAAGATGTCCCGCTACGTGTTAACTGTTTGTGAGCTGGACTGCTTAAGCTCCACTCACAGACAGAGATGGGATATCTGCAATGTATTGAGAGTTGGGCACAAGCTGCCCACCTCATACATACAGCTCTGCCGGTCAGGGCATGAGGCAGGGAAGCTGTCAGAGACAGCTTCTCCACTTCTTACTCCTACTCTGCCGGTTGGAGTATGGAGCTCCAGCCATCAGAATAAAAGAAAGCAGAAATATTTTTTTTTAGCAATCAGACACTTTAAAGTATAGGCTGCGTCCTATACATTGAAGCATCTTACAGTCCATAAATACAGTAGTTTTAAGGCCTTGTGCACACTAGCTGCATTGGAGATGTGATGCAGTATAGTAACACAATGCAACCTATGTTCCTTGCACACTAGACCTGCATGTTACTGAAAACTCTCCACTGTACCCTATACTTGCACTTAAATGCATTTGTTTAGCCAATAATAGACGTGCATTTTACTTTTGACAGTGTTGCTGCTGGAAAGATAAAAAATATGTTGTTGGTTTGGCAACTAAACTAAACTAGTATGCTGCTTTGAAGGACTGGCTTAGCGCTGGGCCCCCAGTGACAGTGGACATTATGGCCCCCTCGCACCCAGAATGTACAGTAATGGACATGAGGAATCGAGCACACCCAGCCACACAATGAGGTTGGACAAGATGCTTGTACGGAAGAAGCAAAAAAAAAACAATGTGACCTGACCTGTGGTAGAGCCCCAGTGTACATTCTTTTACAGCCCAATGAACACCGTTTGTCACAGTTCAGCCAGATAGTTTGGTTTAAAGATCTGTAACCTGTGTGTTCTCTAATAGATGTCACGACCAATATCAACTTTCAGAGGTAAGCGCCATCTGAGAATTTGAATTCGAACATGGTTTTGTTTCTCCTACTTATTATATTAAGCACATTAGCTACAGTGTCTGTAAGCAGAAAAGTGTTACTCATTGCTGCAACAATCATTAATGGTTTTATTGGTGAAAGAAAACATAAGAAAAGGCTCACTAATATGCATAATTTGCCATTATCTCCCTTTATTGCAAAACACTCATGGAAATTACAAAACACAAAAAATATTTCTTAAGCATATGTAAAGAAATGATATGAAAGCACAGTTTGTGATCATATTAACAACCAATCAAAACTCAGCATCATCAATAAACACAGATTCAGCGAGCACCACAGCGGCTGTACTTAATAATAGAACCCCTACATATTTAGAATAAAGATAGCACATTACATACACTTAAGTTTTTGCTTACTGTCATTATGTAGTGAATACATGGGTCATTAGCTTCATGAATCCCTTAAAAACCAATAAGCTCCACCATAGCAGCCAAAATGTATTCTAACTGAATAAGTACAATTACAATATTTATTCAGAAAATGCCTAAAAGACAGTGCCTGCTTGTATTGCTATGTAGAAATGTATTCAGGTAAAATAATAGTCCATAACATATATACATGAATTTAAAAGGATTTTAATTTCATGTTGAGGCAAGACAAAAGATTGGATTCTATAATATTTTAGAATCAATCAGCCAGGGCAGCATTACCTTACACAGGCCCAACTAGGCAGCACTGCTTTACATAGACCTTATGTGACAAGGTTTAGGTTTACACCTATACAGAATGTTATTGTGTGCTGGCAAAAAAAAAACCTGACATTTTTATTTTTTCTACAGTATAGAGAGAGTACTGACACATAATCAACATTAAGAAACAAAGTGAACCTACCACCTTCGCTTCGGACTTATTATAGTGCAGATCGGAGGTCAATTGTAAAAAAAAATAAAAATAAAATACTAACCTGGTAAAACTATAGCGGCAGCTGCAAGGGGACATGAGGGGTCAAATGTCACTCCTGATGTCTACCTTCCCATGTCCCCAAGGAGGGGCGTAGCATCACCGGATTCAGATCCGGATTGGTGGAGAGAGCAAGACTGGAAGAGTCTCACTCCTCCATCTTGGAGTCAGGATGATTGGACACTTGAAGAACGGGGTGCAGGAGTAAGCAGGCAGGAAATGTGTATTTGTTTTTAGGTGTCGCTTCATACCCTGGCTAAAGACCAGATGTGGGTGAGTTATGTGCATATGTTTATTTGTTTTTTTGTTTTTTTTAAGTGTTAACATCTGCTGTAACACCCACACCAATGATTTAACTTTCAAAAAGTGTTATCACAGAAATCAGCCAGGCCTTTCTAATGCTGGCCATACACATGCCGATAAACGGCCGGATTTTAATCTGACCGACGGGCGTGCGCGCTCTCGCCGTCGGTCAGGTTAAAATCCGGCCGTTTATCGGCATGTCCCCACATCTGTCGCCCCACTTCTCGGCCGGCCAGGGATCCGACATGTCGGAAAATCTGAGCCGATGGGAGCCGATTGCCATAAGCAGCAATGAAGACGGCGTCTCCATCACTGCTTATGGCCGGCACACAAAGGGTGCCTGGCCGATTGTGGGGCCCCAGAATGCAATGGGAGGCTAACGTGATGACGTCATCACGTTAGCCTCCCGGAGCGATATCGGAGGGCGATATCGCTCCAGCTCGCCGTGTGTATGGCCAGCATAAGCAGAAAGTGGAAGTACTCCTTTTTGTATAGTTAAAAAAAATGGTAAAACCCAAATGATCCAAAAGAATGTAAACAAGAAAAAACATTAAAACAACTGTCCTGAAACATGTATGAAGACACTGCAAAACTAAAAAAAAAAAGTTTTTAAAGTAATTGTCACTATAAATACTCTGTATTTGTCTGTGCAATACAGGATAATAATAATACTAACTGTACCAAAGATGTGAATATGGCAAATAAAAGCGCAATTGTACAATGATGGGTGTGTACAAATCCAGGACCTATTCTCATGCAGCCATCATATCAGCATTGCACCCCAAGATCAGCTAGAAACAAAAAATAACCAACTTAAAACACTGAAAATAGCACAACGCTTCACTTTCAATTTGTTTAAAAAGTAGTAATCTGCCAAGGTAATCCGATCACTTGTGTACTACAGGTCACTGCACCCTTTACTGTTACTTTACAAATGCATTGCCAAGAAAGGTGATCCAAATAATACTTTTAGTACATTAAAATCCATCCAGAAGAAATAAAAGTAGGTTGTGAGCTTTACATCACCCACCCTTTAATGCAGAATTTTACAGTGTGGAGAAGATTCATTAATGGGGTTCAGTTTTAGAGTGTGACCCACAAAGAGGTTAACTGAAAAAGACTCCTCCGAGCAGTCATATTTTGATAAGCATTTGCTTAAATATTAATTTATTCGACAAGGCAAGGGTGTATTAAAACTTCCCAGAAACCCATGACCTGTACTAGCTTTCATGGCACGTTTGGAAATTATAGCACTCTTGGTGAATCTCAAGAAAGCAAATAAAATGTCTAGCCGCCTGTGATTTGGACCACAGAAAGGAATACTGGAAGGTCTCCCAAGTAAAACTATAGTAAGTGTAAAAATCAGCTACGGAAATATGCAGTGTTTAAGGAGCCATACATTATATTTATAAGTAATAATAACATTGAGTTCATTAAAGACAAAAGTTTAAGGTGATATTAAATTAAACATTTTCTTTAACCTGGAGAGCGGAAATTTAGCATAAGATGAAAGAATACAAATGCAGAGGTAAGCTGTTTTTAAAACAATGTCACAATAATCAGATTTAGAACTATTGATTGAGTGTGTTATATGCACAATTATACAGTTTCTAAATAAACCATCTACACCTACCTAACCAAACTTCCTAATTGGTCAATGAGATGCTTAGTCAATAGATTATAAAAATAACCAAGCAAATTGAGTTCACTCATTTCTAGGTGGCAACAGGAGGTGGTGACAGTTATAGTAGACCAACAAATAACTTTCCCTGGCTTGAGATTGCCTCTTTTCATTATTTTGTGAGTTTCACAAGTATGTTAAAGGTGCATTTTAAAGTGAATAGTGAGTATTTAAGGGTTTACTTTTCTGGTTAATTTTTTTGTACTACGTTTGCATTTTCTGTAGTGGTTTTATCCTATAGACACAGTAGTAAAGGTCCACTGGAAAGTTGGAATTAGTGGCATCAATTTTGATGGCTTGATCTATTTCCATTTATGCAAAACAGCTTTGCTGTTCCCTGAAAAAGTTATTCAAACTCAATTATGACAAAAGAAGGACCACGGGAGAAGATAAATCCTCATCAATTTTAATAAATAGAGAGACTGCAATACTATGAAAGGCTTTATAAACAGAAAAATCAGGATACAGATAATAAGAGCATAAGCCTCACGCCATCATAAAAAGTTCTTCACTGCTACCCTGGTCGCCGCACTTCCTGCATCTTTAAAATAACGTTTGATGTCTATTCACTGAAGTGAGAGCAAAAGGTTTTGTCGGAATCTCATAATTGCCCTTATTTACTGTACATCATTAAGACTTTATTCATCATTAATAGAACTATTAATACCAATAATATTAACATTCAGATATAATCAAATATCATATTGGTTTCCCATAGGTTTGGGCATCAGTACAATATATATATATATATATATATATATATATATATATATATATATATATATATATATATATATATATATATATATATATATATATATATATATATATATATATATATATATATTATACACTTCAGTTAAAGCTGATTCAGAGTGACAACAAATGTATGCAATGCTGCTCACATCATTAAACTGTAAAAAAATAACTAAAATAATTATATGATCCTATCTTTTTGGGGGTACAGATGGAATAATTCCTCTCTAATGACACGTTGCTTCCTTCTAGCAAATCCAGCCTTATCCTCCGGGTTGACACAGTTTCTCAAATTCCACTTTGAAGCTGTCAGAAAATGGCAGCAATCAAAATATTGATACTTACAGTTGAAATGAGGAGACAGCTTGAACTAGCTTTTAGCTATAGCTTTGGAGCAACATAAATCAGACATGCTGTACAACTGATTGTGAGCCCCTGAAAACTGCAGATCCCTCTTTATACTTGGCAGGAAAACGAAAGAGAAAAGAAAAACGGTTAACTTTATTGTGAATCTCTGTTAAAGATTACACCGTGTTAAGCAACAAAACAATTTGTGAAGTTAATGTACTAGGTCTATTAACTCATTGTTCGCATTAATCTGAAATTGTATTTACTAAAAAAAGAAACCCCTTTATCTCAACCAAAAAGAATGATGTTTACCTTCAGCTTCTTGAAAAAAAAACTCCCACCAATCATCAGAACCCCAGTTGTTAGGAGGGCCTTACAAACCTTTGGAGAAGAATGGTTCGTTAATAAGTCTATTTGTCTCTATTTGTCATTATAAAATATTACACATGTGAAGGTATTATTGCTTAAGAAAGAATACCAAGAGTCAGCACATGTCAAAGCTCAACAACTGTAAAAGTCACCAAGGATCCGTTTAGTCAGAAATATGTTGTGTTCTGCAGGGTGAAGAATAACTTCTGTCTTGCAGTCTGATGTATGAATCTGGGTTTGGCAGATGCCAGGAGAACATTACCTGCCCAGCTACCAAAAATATTATTTGAAAGACATACACATCCACACACATCCTCCTGAGGCTGCTGCTTTCCTCTTGCGCCTTTCGCCCCCAATGGGCTTACTCATAGAGACTATGATTCTATCATTACCCTCCCTAGCGCTCTTGCAAGGTCCAGATTTCTGTACCAAAAGCGCACCATAGACTCTAATGGAATTTTTTTTGTGTTGTAGGCCTGTAACTTCCAAAAATCTGTCCGTACAAGGGTCTAATAGACATCCTGAATATAATAATGTTTGAAACACACAATTATTATAAAAAAGTACATAAAAATTATTTTTTATAAAATTTGATATTTGATTTGCTAAAATCTCTTGAAAACGTATTTGGTATGAAAGATTTCAAAACAGTATTTAGGTTTGTTTATAATAAAAATTTTATTACAATTGGAAATGTGTTTTGTTTTACTTTAAATTGTATTAGATACAGTTATCACTGTATCCAATACAATGTCATTTGGGACCCTCTGAAAGGGTTAACTTCAAAGAGCACATCTTGAAATGACACTGGGGGTGATTTTCCAGATATGCTCTTAGAAGATAGCCAAATTTGCATATGAATGTCCCGTGGCCCGGGGGGCTGGGAAAGGGGTAACATCGGCCGGCTTGCTTCAGTGAAGAAGCAAGCTTAGAGAATCAGATCCCCTGGGACAGCACAGAACAGAATGTGCTGCTGCCGGGGATCTGAGCTTAGCTGGACAGCTCCATCTCGTCAATTGCAATACTGACAAGAAAGTGCTGGACTAAATGGAGCATTCAGAAGCACTAGGGAGGTTAAGTCAGTTTAGCTTCATCTTGGCTAAAGTTGATGGTGAAATAGGTGTGAAAGCACATGGTCAGCAAACCCAACATATAGCTACAGTTGGATTGAGGAGGGATAATTATATTAGGTAGTTAAGGGGTTAAAATAGACCCCTTCGCTTTAAATCTAGATACTTCAACACACAAAGACATTAAATGCTTACACTCTTGAGGAAAATTTTGGGAAGGTTCTCTTATGTTCTTGTGTGGCTGTGCCCAAATTATGGTCCATAAAGGAGTAAGGTGTAAAAGAATATAACTGGCCCAAACAGAGCCATTATCTCAATCCTATGCTACACTTTTGGAATTAAGACTAGAACTAAGATTGTGAGCCAGGCCTTCTCTGTGTACAAACAGAAGCAATCCAATATCTTATGGAGAGGCTTTCCAGAAAATTGAGAACTGTTTTAAAGGGAAAGCTATTTCATATTGATACCCAGGAATGTAGAATGGGATGTTCATGTAGGTGTACTGCCAGGTTCTCGTTAACCTTAAGTAAATCCTTTACATGGAAAAAAAGAGTATTTTTATATAAGTACAGGAAAACAGAGAAAAGTGCCCAAATGGCCATATTTAAAAAATATATTTGTTGAGCAAATTGAACTGTTGAAGGTGGTTTAAGATAAATTACAGGAAATCTTAATTTGCATTGCTTTCATCACCCCTTCAGCTGTCAGCATGGTCCTTAACAATGAGCTTGTTCAGAAGATAAATTAGTCATTCACACAGACGTGGTGTGCTCATATATTGCTAAAGCCGGCCACAGACGTCTTTCTTTCGACTTCCAGGCTGGTCCCCATCCGAAATAAAAAGATAGATATAAAAATTACAGACATGTCCCTAAGTTGTTAAATCAGGCCAAAAATTGGCCCAGAAATTGATCTAAGGTGGGTACATTTGATTTGCGGCAGAACACCGCAAGTGTGCATGGCAGTCAATCTGCGGCAAAATCTTCCACAAATCGAACCATCTATGGCTACTGTTGCATATGAGTTTTATGATTAATCTCCATTAATAGACAAATATTAGTTTCACATAGAATCATACTTGTCTCAGTCAATCCTAAACCATAGATCTGGTACACAATAGAATGTTAATTTAATTAGAACCTCCTAACAAAAGCCAGAAGACACCTATTCATCACAGGTCAGGGTGGCACCACATCACCTGGTCTTAATTCTACTTCAAAGGGCCCATGCAAATTAGTATAAACATAAAAGCAGACTTCACGGAGCCATGGTTCGGTTAGAGGTAATGAGTAGTAATATTACAATTAGTGGGCTGAGTTATGGGTGTCCACCTAAACATAAGCCTTCCAATAAGCAAGCAGGTAACTCCCTAAGAGTCAAGGAAGACGCCCCTTGGACCCTCCTTAGAAATTATACATAAATATAGTCAGTCATAGGGGGTAGAGGTTGGGGAGAGCGGGATCTTAGCAGGAGAAATGCTGTCCTACCAAACAGCTACAGGTACCATAATGTAACCTAATAGTCCTTTGTCTTATATGTTTTTGTATCGTCCTGTTATTATGTTCATTGTTATATGTATAGTTTAGTTTATAAACATTATTACTGTGAAATGCTTCTGTGGCCTGTCTCTTAATCAAACTGTTGTAATATGAGCCATCTCTAGTTGCAAGATATGCTCATTTACGGGTAGAATATATTAATAGGTTTATATAAGTATTCATATCAAAATATCTCTATTAATATATATAAAATAGATTATTATTAATATTCAAACCCGCAACAGCTACCTTTTGGAATGAGTGATAGACTTTATGTGCCTGTACCTACAGATGTTTTGCTTGTGCCCTACTTGGACAGACTAATGAACAATTAACCACATTCACATATAAATTACACACATTCACATATCACTGAAATTATGTATTAACAAATAATTTGTGATGCATATAAATTTACTCCCCTTACAGCTCTCAACCACAACCACTGGGCAGTCACCAAAAGGGGCGTTCGCTGGGCACAATCTGTGTTACTCAAATGAAAAAAACCCACATACATGAATCAGACACAAAACTCACCTGCAGTTCAGATGCTGTAAAAACTGCTACACAAAAAAACCCACAACAGTTATATTCTTTACATTCTCATGCTGGCATCTTGGCTCCTGGAGAAGTGAAGCTGCTTCCGCCCTCACTGCCCAACCCTCCTTTCCCTCGCTCTCTCCATTCCCCCCCCCCCC
>CM070036.1:54962547-54999271 GCA_036250615.1 Ptychadena robeensis | reverse complement strand
CAGGTGGTAGGTCCGCTTTAATGTGAAGTCTGTACATTAGGTGTGCAAAGTGTAATTTTAATAGACAAAAGACAAATTCCAAAATTAGAGTAGGTTAGAGGATCTAAGCATGAATTTAATTTATTAGTTTTGAATGTTGTGCTCATTTAGTATCATTCTATGTTGGATATGCTTAAAATACATTAAATATGATTTTAATTCAATAACAAAACCAGCTAACAATAATGGGACAGCAATAAACAGCTTCCATAGTTTGTATGGGTGCCCAACCCCCATTGATCTACAAGGTAAAAAAAAAAAATGCCTGCATACAACTCCCTTACTATTAGGTGATATTGCGAACCAAGAAATCTCAAAATATAAATAAAAATTAACCCCCCTGGCAGTATGTACGCCCTCCCCTCTACACGTCACCATCGATGATGCCAGTGATGTGGGGCTGGGAAAGCGACACCCCTCCATTATAATGGAGTTCTATGGCACCCCCGCCTCTTCGGCATCACTGTGGGCTCGCAGAGAACAGATGAGAGTGCCCGATCCCAGTAAACTCTCACTAAGGAGGTTAATAATCTTTATTTAATTTACATTTAAGACTAAAAGCAAGGTGCTAGATAAAAATTATACATGATTTTGCGGGTCACTTTGTCATAATGTCAGCATGTTTGGCCCACATATGGGCTTCTTTAGGACAAAGAGTTTTTGGTTGACGTGGCTTTTACTAGGCAATTAAAACTCTGAAAGTATCATGGAATTCAGGAAGAATTTCTAAGGATACCTAGGTCAGTAAGAAACGTAGCGGATTACTCCGTACGGTAAGCTGCTCTATTTAGTTGGGAGTCCTCCTGTTGGTACTGGTGGGTCTGGTGTTGATTAGGTGGCTGGCTAGACAAACAAAACCAGCTAGTGAAATATTTTTTATTGGGATGGATGTCTTGGCAGGCTATAGAGCCAATGAAAAATAAATAAATAATAAACTCACTTTAGCATGTTATTGATCTATGAAGCTGGTAAATAACTAAAACAGGAAACCTGAGTAAGGTTCCTTTTTACCTGGATCAATCAAGCAAAAGTGATTGAAAGCAGGTATCATGAATTTGTGGAGAAAGAGCTGTGATTTGTCAGGTTGGATAATGCAACCATATAAGTAACTGACAGGTATTATAGGTGAAAAGGGATTGAATATAAAGTAATTGGTTTGGGGTCAATTACTGACAGATAAAAACTATATTAAATTGCACAAAAGGAATATACACACACACACACACACACACTGCTTTAAACTAGTATCTAGTATCATCTTATGCTCATTTTTACCTCACTACATTTTTATGGCAACAACAAGGATGCTAATGAATTCCAATAAGTGAAAGAAAAATGTGTGTGGAACATGAAATCACCTGTAAATTTCAAGATAACGTTAAAGAATATACTTGAATTTAAATATATACTCAGGTTTGTCGTTGTACACCATCAAATGACTCCGTATTCATTAGTGTAAGAGTTTCAGAAATCTAATTGCTTAATCAAATTTCGGTTGGATTTAATTCTGTTTTACACACTTTCTGACCACCATTATTACTGCAATTATCAGTATATCTCCTCTTCTGTTTAACAGCAAGGCAGTGAGCAGTATTTTAAGTAAATATATGGCTGGCTTAGTATATATGATATGTCCTTCGTACTGTATTTTTCGGACTTTAAGAAACCTTTTTTCCCCATTACAGTCAATGGTATAGTGTCCCTGCGTCTTATGGTCTGAATTAATAAAAAAATTTTTTTACTAGCAGTACCCATTCTCTGAACACATTGACCAACTTATGGAGAGATACATTTTACATGAGTTGTGTATTTACATTAACATCCTGCATTGCAATAAATACATTTAGAGACAAAGACTCATATCATCTCCCATATGTAAATAGCTGCTCATGGGTAAGTTGTTCAGTGCCAGATTGTAAAATGTCTCTTCATAAGTTGGTCAGTGTGTTCAGAGAATGGGTACTGCTAATGTATAGACACATAACAAAGTTTCAACCCTGCACACTTTGCTGCAGGAAAGACCTCCCTCCTGGCACTGGCCTGTTGGCTAGAAGAATACTTTGGGTGCATATTATGGTCCGGTGCATCTTATAATCCAAACAATACGGTATATATGTGCTTAGTGACTCATTGTTTCAGCGTGAGGTCAAATCGATGGCCATTTCAAATGCCGTGCGCACTCACAGCCATCTATCTGGCCCATATAATATGCACCCATCGCTGTTTTCGAGCGGGAAAATAGCCATATCGGATATGACCGCAAATACGGCCGATGTCCGATGCTTTGCATAGAGACCGCTGTTCTCCAGGCAAAGCTTTGACAGAGCTGGGAAGAGAGCAGAGCTGTCTTCCTGGCTCTGCCGATATCTGACAGCAGCTTGATGACGTATATAGAGCCGTCTGTACCCTGCTTTAGGGCCCCCATATACCTTTAGATTTCTCTGTCAGATTTCCTTTAGATCTCCTTTTGTTCTACCAAAACCATGTAATATGAGGGACTTTCTAAACAAACAAGTTTGTGTTCAATTGCAGAGGACCCTATACTACATAGTTGTTGGTAGATCTAAAGGATATCGGACAGAGAGATCTAAAGGTGTATGGCCAGCTTTACTCTGTGAATAAATGCATAGGACGTTTAAAAAAGAAAAAAAGGAAAAAAATACCTTATCTTTAATACCAATTGCTTAACAATATTGAGAAAAAATGTTTCCTCCACTCTGGAAGATTTGTGGTTGGGGGAACACAGAGTCATAGCTTATCCCCTTATGAAAGTTAAAGCACGCTTCACATAACCTTAAACACTGGAGTAGAAAGGGCAGATGTTCCTTGATCAGAGCAACTGAATATCAGCTTCATTAATTACATATATAATGTTCTACTGATAATCCATTACAATCCAGACAAAAAAAAAAAAAACTGCCAGTATCACGGCCGTGTGAAATTCTATCTCTGCGCGGGAAATGAGATTTACACCAGTACCGCTTATTAACTTTCTTAACGAAAAAAGCAAAAAAAAAAAAACAGAACAAATAAATCAAATAAGCCTCCAGGATGCCCAAATAAATAAATTACAGACAAGCACACTGGCAGCAATGATATTTTAAAAAGCTTGTGCAAGCTTGTTGTGCATTGGCAGCAGCACATGCTCAGCTTTTAACTAAAGCATCAGGAAAAATTAAGAAGCCGGCTTGCATATCTTTAGAAGGACCTATTGCTGGAGTGCGCAGCATTCATTACTAATTAGGTGCTTCTGCCCTATTCAACAGTGGTCGCCAGAGCTAGACATTGTATATATTATAATGAGGGAGACAATTTTATTATTAACTATGATTTCACTGGGGATTAGGTTAATGCAGCATTTCTTTTGTTCTTAGCTGTTGGGAAATGCACACTATATGTCTTTTCCTAATCAAACGAGATCAAAGATACAAAATGGAAACAGAAGCGAGATGACGATTTATGTTATTAACATCCATTCAGAGCTGTCAAGGATCTTCCTTTAGTGTTTTCAATGGATTGTATTATGCTGCGTTTGGATTAGTAATAAATGTAACCAAAATTTTTTTATGTTAATGTCCTTTTTCTCATGAAGAATAATATTAGCTATAAACTATAAATTAAATATGTTCTTCGTACTATAAAATGAAAGTGGTAAATGGTTCTTAACATTTAGCTAGCCCTCCTTAGGGAATTACTTTTTTTTTTATTACAAAATTTTAGACAAAAAAACAAATCTAGTACATAAATTCTTTTCTTTGAACCATAAGACAACAGAGGGCAAAGCTGTTTTCTATTGGCTAAAGCTGACCTTTAGATCTCTTTGCCAGATATCCTTTAGCTCTACCAACAACTATGTAGTATAAGGTGAAATCTGTAGAAATTTGACAGAGAAATCTACAGGTGTATGGGGGCTACCAAGGGTCCATTTTCTCAACTTAAGGGAAAGTATTGCCAGTTAGAGTGTTAGGTAAATCATTTGTGTTGTGCGTGTATACACATTATATATATTGATTATGTCTACACAACTACAAAGAGTCTTTGTGGCGTCATGAGAGAAGGAATGCAGACCGTCGCACTCATAGACTGACCAACAACCTAATATGGTAAACTCAGTACCCATCAATTGAAGGGTCCATTGTTCTCAACTGGTATTTAACCTCCTGGGTATTTGGCCTGAGTTAACTCTGGCCGAGTTTCATCCATCATGATACTCAGCCAGAGTTAACTATGAAAAAACTTACCTGATGCTGATGCTTCCGGGTCTGCCCCCAACTGCATCACCGCTGACGCGAAGGGGGCAGGGGTAGGCGGCGACATAGACCTCCATGTATAACTCCGGCATCTCCAGTATTTTTTTTTAAACCGCACCACGTGCGTAATGCCCAGGAGGTTAAAGAAGACATTACTTTGTACAATTTAGTCTCAGCTAGAATTTGCCATCAACTTCATTAAATGTAAAAAAAAAAATATTTTTATATTTACCTTCAAGTAGCTGTGTGATCTTTGCATACTTCCAATCAAACCCAGAAACAATAAGTGCTATATCCCTAACAGAACACAGGGCAACACTATCAGATACTGGCAGAAGGTAAGCATGTTACAAGGTTGGGTGCCCTTTAAAGTTGGGGCTAGAAAATCAATGTTGAATTAAATAATTCAAGATAACATTTATTTTGTCATTGCAGGCAAACAAATGCCATTGTCTTATATCTATGTGCAGTTAATTAAACTAAATATTATATGAAGAGAAAATACCTAGTTTGCCTCATTTCAGGTGTCCACACTAAAGAGCTTCTCCTATTACAAACTTTGATCCCACCAATCTGAGTATGTCCATATCTCTCACACAGATGTCAGAGTATTTGCAATTCTGTTTTTCCCTTTTGCTTACAGAGGTCATGTGACCACCAATAGACCAGAACTGAATACAGTATGGATATTTCAGATAACCTGACCTGCTAATGGTTAGGTCCTACAACAAGTCAGGTCCTTCCAGTTACAGAAGGCAGATAGACGTCCCATGACCAAAAGAAAAAGGACATTTATGCGACTCTCACCCATGGTTGCCCATTGCTTACCAACAACCATCCATCTGCACCAAATCACAGTGCAGTTGAGGGTATAGGGTAGCTGCCAAGTGGTAGTCGACCTGTAACCACAAGCCTTAACAAGTTAATTCAAATGTTATCAACTGTTTGCAGTTTGCAAAAGTTTCCAAATTTTACAGAAGAAACAACAGATCTATGACAAAGAGTTGCCAAAACTAACTCTAAAGGCAGTGAATCCAGCAGAATGTAAACATTTAGCCAGATATTTAGATTTTCCTTTTTATGTAGGAATTAAACAAAGGATGACCTGGAAAAAAATAGTGGACATTAGGTCAGTAAGGTGGTAAATGTAATAATTTCTCATTAGACCCCTAATTTATATGTTAAGTATCCAAACATTCCCTGCAGATGACAGAACATTGAGGGTGAACTGGGACTCTTAAGTGCCCCAGGGTAAAGAAGTCCTTAATATGATTTTTCTTTCTCCTATAGGATTGGATATCTATATGTTACAATAGTAACATCAAGTTTCCTCTAACATCTGATTCTTTAACGGGAGACCGAAACAAACTGCAGAAACGTTCTAAAACCCTGTAGAATAACCCAGACCTTACACTACAGCTCAATTAGATTTATTACACTAGTCTCCATTATCATCAGTGTCATCTGATTATATAAGCGGTGTTCAATTTTTTTTTTTAAATGAAACCAAGAACATTAAAACATTATTAAAACCTGAAATGGCACACACTAAATATATTAAAAAACAGCATCAATTAAGACTTGTATACAACATTATCAGAGTGGTTACTATGCAAGTTCCCCGGAAGCAAAAGATTCGTCTTAGCAATAAAAAAACATGCAAATTAAGGTGACTGAAACATGCTTTCAGCTAGCAAAGTAATATAGTAGCTATTCATCACCTCAAGTCATAAAACACTAGGTCTTGTCCTTAGCATATTCTAATGAAGCCTATCATGCAAATGAGAGTGACCTTTTCTGTGCATTCTGCAAGTTCACATTTATGAGAGGAGTATATATAGTTTGCCAATACAAACTAGCCAAAGACTGCGTAATTACTATAATCAATTAGTAGTTAGTGTTGCTCTGCTCATTTGCAGCTAATGTCATCCAAGCAGTTTTTGAGAACCACCTTTGACAAGCTTATTTTGTTAGTCATTTTGTAATGAGAGAAGAAAAAAAATATGCCAAGTCAGACCTCCTTCAATAGGAAAAGCTTTAACATTCTTCTATATGGTTTATATCTTTGCAAAAAGTTTGTTAAAAAAATAAAATCACTTAAAATGATATTGAACTTTCTACTTGGGGAAAAAAAAGAAGCATTAATATTTAAATGAAGGACACTCTCCCATAAGGCAGTTCAGGACATGTAGAGATGACTTGGTGGAACCCAGGCTTCCTTTTCAACGGATGAGTAAACAGGCCGTACCCTCTGCTCACCAACAGTCTATTTTGTAGACAGTTATGGATAGGAAACATTACGGGAGCTGGTAATTAAAGTAAAAACTAATACTGTCTCAGAGATGGGGAATTTTGTGCAGAAAGATCATTTATCACAGTGTACAGTTCCCACTATAGAAATGAATTATCCTCTTAGTTAACAAGTATCCTTCCATAAGCTGCTAAATGCAGCAAACCACAAAGAGGACCAATTGTCGATGCTATTTATTCAAAATGTGCACAGGTTCGCAAAGAAAATATTTCACATATTATAGAGCGAGAAGTCTTTAATCAAAATGACTTGTAATGATAAAATGGAATAGTCATTTTTTTAATGCTACTGGATTATCAGCTCTACCTGCTTATATATTTTATTTAAAGAACAGTTTTGTAAACAATATCATTAAACCATATTTACAAATTTAAATTCCAAGGGAAGGATTGCGGCAGAATTGTAATGTTGCGGTTATCAACATAGCCTAGAGTATTTTGAGGTCCTTTAACTCTAGGAGGGCATTATTCAGAGGACAGCTGTTAGAACCATGAATAATACACATGGGTGTAGGACATTATGTCCGGGTCAACAAAGAAAAAAAAAAAAAAAAAGTGGTCTTCTACCTAAAAGCCTATAATTTTCCTCAGTTGGAAACAATACTGAGCATGTAAGCTATTGTTTGGCATCCTTGTTAAAAGTATATCATAAAAATATCAGGTTAAGCTATTTTTAATAAATTAGAAGGTTCCCCGTTGCTGATCTTTTTCCCAACAACTGACCATGTTATGCCTAGGCCTGTACTGTGCACAAAATAGTGAGCAGTAGTTACATTACCACATCTTATTCTTATATTATTTCTCCATCTTTAATGTGGGTGTATACTCCATTTCTCTTTGCCATTGTAGTTTGCCATATATGGATTACATTCTTGTCCACCATGTCCAGTAAAAATTAACAATATCTGTTTACATTCCACCAGCCGAGCTCAAGAATGCCGTAGATAGTATACCGAATACACATCGGACCATTCACAGAGGCTGTCGGCGGCTGCAGGGAGTCCACCGAACACCTGGAGAGGTAAGTGGGACCCTGATTGACTCGAGTATAAGCCAAGGGGGGCTTTTAAACACATTGTTTGTGCTGAAAAACTCAGCTTATACTGGAGTACATAACGGATACAAAATAATTAAATAATGTTTAGGTGCAACTCTGCGTTGGGATACACTGCCACAAATCAGTTTTCTTTATAGTAAAATTTACCTTTTTATATCTGGATTAAGTTTACCTTAATTGTGTGGAAATAAACAGAAAAGGAAAACCTTTCTTTTAACAAATATTTATTTCTGTGGTGATTTAGAAAGAAGAGGTGGGCAAAAAAACAATAACAGAGCAATCAAGTTGGAATAAGAGAAGTGACACTGAAGATTTATTGGTTTACTTCTACATACTGCTGCAGCCAGTCACCTCACGCAGTGTCAAACAAGTACAGGTTGTCGATACTGACATGGAGTGAAAACAGTAGGAAGATAGCTCTTTCATACTTGTCAGGCTATGCTCTGATCCATCTGTGACAGTTACAGAGAGGAGACACAAAAGAGGAGAAAAAAAAACGAGTAAACGAGGATACTATGAACAAGCCATGCACTGGAAATGCCTGAGGCTTCTGGCAGATCACTGAAAAAGAAAGAGTGGACAAGGCCTTACGGAGAAGTCGCCTGACTCACATGAAAAAAGGCTAACATGAAATGCTTCAGAAAACAGAAGACTAACTGATCAGCACAGCTCTGATTCAGACTGATGCCTTTATGATAAACATTCACGACAACTTGTGACCAAAGAGCTGTTACAACACTAATTGTCCATGAAAGCTGACCTGCAGCAAACCAGCAGAGTTCAGTTTCGATAGGCCTGGCTCAGGAATACAAATGTGATTACACATGACATAAGACATCCATGCATCAAAAATCTCTGAAAATGTCTGACATGACTTTGCACATGAGGAAAAAAAAAAAAAGAACAGAAACCTTCATATATATTTTTTTTCTTCAGCAAAGAAAGACAGAAAGTAAACAAATTGACATAGAATAAAATAGATGGGATGTGGAGTAGACAGGGGCTGAAAGCAGGTTTGTGCCAAAGGTATTAAATAGAAATGTTTACAAACATAGAAAAACATTTATTTTGCTTAAGAATTGGTCAAATGGACAGATCTTACTGCCAGACTATGGATATAGCTAATTCAAGAAGTCACGTTTTTTATTAGAATGGCATTGTACACAAAAGGGAGGACGTGTGAAATGCAATATTTGTAAAGTCTTAGGAGAAGACAATAAAGCTTCTGCTGCTCTACAGGTAGACATGTTACCCAAATTTCTAAAACTACATACAACCTCTTTGTGGATAGCGGAGAGTTAAACTAACGGTTTCCTTTATTTCTCAATATAACTTTTCTCCTATTTTAATTTCATATTACCATATTTTCTGGCGTATAAGGCAACTGGGCGTATAAGACAACCCCCAACTTACCTCTGAGTGGCAGAGTTCCGTACAGCACATCCCAACCATACACGGGGACTATATGAAAGCAAGGGCGGTGCTGTACAGAACTCTGCCACTGGTCGGGGCAGCTCTCCCTTTCTCTAAGACTCGGTTCTTCATGTCTCTAGCAGAGAGGCGTGTCTTGGAGACACGGAGAGCCGAGTCTTGGAGAAAGGGAGAGCTGCCCAATCCAAGCAGGCTCTGCCTCTGAGTGGCAGAGTTCCGCACAGCACCCCCATTGATTTCATACAGTTCGGGGATGTGCTGTACGGACCTCTGCCGCGGCCATTTTGAGCTCCCCGCGCAACCCAGACGGCCACTGCAGATACACCAGTCTGGCTTGCAAAGTCAGTACCCGGCGTATAAGATGATCCCCCACTTATCTGAAGATTTTAATGGGTTTAAAAGTCATCTTATATGCCAGAATATACGGTACATTCTACTAGGTAGAATGCAGAAGTACCAGAATGACCAATGTAAGAAATGGACCATTGACGGCGAAGGGGCTATGACAGGGCTGTCTACACAGCCCATCATTGCCCCTGATCCTTTGGTCTGTGCCTCCGCCACATTGATGTCGATGCAGACCTCCCCAAGCTGATCATGTCAAAAATCCATTTAAGTTAATGTGTGTAAAGGCCCCCATACACCTTACAATCTTAGAACATTAATAATGCTATTCTTCCGGTGATGGAGTCACCATCCTAAAATGTACCCTTTATCTCTTATAATCCCATACAATTTCTGTACAATCCAATTTTCTTCTATCAAAACAATGTAATATGAGGACCTTTCTAAACCTTTCAAATCACTATTTTTTTATGAGGGAGGACACTACACTACAAAGTTGGTGGTACACCTAAAGGAAATTGTAAGGAGCGATCTAAAGGTGTACAGGGGGCTTAAGGCTGAAAAAAAATACAAGTACCAATAAGTTTATTTAATCCACTATAATGGCCTATAAAAAATAAACATGATCTAGTTAAAAAAATTTATATGTTGCAGCTAAACACCATACAATGAAAAGTAATGATTTACATGTAACATGCTGCAACACACTTGTCAATTACGAGTTTTGCATGTGAATACAGATTCATACAATATTTCTTATACATAAGATATAATATATATATATATATATATATATTATATTATAAGTATACATAAGCTAAATAGCTCACTACTATTTAAAAAAACATTCATAGATTTAGGATGGGATAACCAGACAAAGTACCAGCAGATCATTTCTCATGTATTGCTTCTCAATAACTCCTTCACACAACCACATTTGTGTAGTAAACAAAATGACCCAAGGCGAAAAATACCAGACTTGTGCAGGCCATCTTCATAGGACTGTAGAAATCATCAGCCAATTGTATAGAAAACATCTGGTGCTTGCATTAACCCATAAAGAGGCAATAAAAAATATCCACAGCAGTTTTCCAAATTGTTCTGAGCATCATGTAACGCACACCTTTTTATTGTTATTAAATACAGTCACCAGTACTCCATAGAGAAAGAAATGCGAATCAGGTCGACAAAAGACCCACCACACCAACCTCAACGCAGATCTATTTTCCCTCAAAAATTCACCTAAAGGGACCACCAGAGTCGCAGCAATACATTCTCAGCTGAAACAAGCAAGAAGGTTTCAGTGATATGCTGATAAACATAATTCCCTCCGACTCATTCGCTGCTCTCCTGGTCTGCTGACTAGCTTTTACTGTAGTTTACAAATGGGAATGAGTGATTTATAAAGTGTGATAATGCAGAGACATACACACTGAACCCTACATAGGTTGATGCTGAAAAATAATGCACCTGCCCTGACAAGTAAAGCATTTATTTTATGGCCAGAAATATTTCAAAAGTGCTGTAAAATTTATCATGTAACAACAATGTAGCCCCAGCCAAGTAGGAAAAAAAAACTAATTTATTTAAGGTTTCTCAGGGAAAATATGAGAGTCATTAGAACAACACAATGTCTGGTATGGTTCAAATAAAGGGGAAAGAAGCAACACAACAGGGAACTTAAATACTTTTTAAAAATGCCCTCTAGATTAAAAGAGTAAAGTAGCCCAAAAAAAGTTTTTTTTCTCCACTAAACTCTTCACCTGAAGGGTGTAGAGCAGTTGTTCTGGACCTTTTATGATCCGCGACCCCTGAAGTGACGTCACAAAGTGTCGCTGTCTGTATTTGGATTGCAGGTTAGTGTAATGTCCTCTGTCTTATATGTTCCAACCCGGCTTGTACAAATGATGTGTGTGGTAGGAAGTTAGTGTAACTCTCTTGCATGCAGCCCACCTTGTCCAATCGATCAGGTCCGATCGTTCAGGGGCCCAGAATCGGATCCGACAGAGAACCAACATGTTGGTCTTTCTCATCCGATTCTGCACAGATCAGGGGGAGTTGCCATTTGTGAGGTGGACAATCGGACACGGAATCGTCCCGGAATCCGTTGAACCAGGTGGTATGCAGCGATGGATACTCTTAATTGGCCGATCGATCAGACCTCCGATTCCCGGCGGAATCGCCGGAAACGATCGGATGGGTGATCGATCAGCCATGGAATCCGAACGTGTATGGCTAGCTTAACAGAACCACTCTGTCCACCTGGAGGGAGGTGTTATGTACAGACTGCCTCTGGCCTAATCCTTTCTCAGACGGTGGGGGTAAAAAAAAAAAAAAACAACACAGGCACAGCCCTTTTATTTGGATAAAATTGGCTTTAAGGGGCAAAGTCATTGAGATGCCAATTTCACTGAAGAATCTTCCTTCAGTAAAGAGCAGAAGAGCTTCAGCATTATTGTGTTGTACTAAAGCCCATAGAAAATGTTACCCAGACGACCAAATGCTGGTTGTAAAGGAAGTTATGTTGCATTACATATGAATATTGCAAGCAAAAACTAAAACTATTATGCTCTGTGTAAAGACCCCCCTAACATTTATGAGCTATAACCTCTTATTGAAACTGCAATGTGTTCAGAGTAAAAAAAAACATTTAACTTTTTGCCATTCTACTATGTCTACACTGCGTTTAGGATATGCTTGCATTAATGCATCAAAAAACACAGCACGCATTACTGACACATACTGGCATGCCTAAATGTGTTTGACTTGGCATCCAGGACATGGAAACCATTGGTGTTAAGTCTGTTTTAATGCATTGAACATTTGACACACCCAATGCATTCTCAATAATGTGCCTCTTACCCCCTTGTGTTGCTTTGTGTCAATGTCAAGCCTTCACCAAGGGTGAATTTTGGCAAATTGCCAACAAGTCGTTTAACATGTACACACTGGTGCATTGGAGATGCTTCGCTTAAATATCAAAATGAACCCCCGTGTTGACATAGATTGACAGGAATATAGGTAGTTTAACTTGCTCATTGAGAATGCATTGGCTGCATAAAAAAATCACAACCCTCAATAACGCAGCACTAACAGGTGCCAAGTATTTGGATGTGTTAATGTTAGCACATCCTAAATGCACAGTGAAGACATGACCAAAAAGGCATTTAAATATCAACAACAGGGTTTTCCTTCAAAGAAAGGTAAACAGGATTTTGGTGGTCTTGTGGTTGGTTGATGATGGTGTGGCTTCTGTACCATTTCAGGAATTCATTTCACTTAATGTGGAAATTCATTGCCAAGCAGCGTATCAAAACAATCAATCAGATTAATCCAATCCCTCCAAACTGCTCAAAGCTACAGTGAAGAAAAAGCTGGATTACATGCATACTCAAATTTTAAAGGAAAGATACATAAACGAATGGATTCTAAAAGATATTCTAACAGAATCTTCAGTAACAATATTACAGTGTGCATTCAGTAATTAAAAATACTACAATTATAGATTTAAAACAAAAAAAAAAAAAAAATATATAAAAAAAAACTCTCCTCAAAGACATCAAGATAGGTGAGGGAAATGAGACACCAATTTCTGCATAACAACCTCCCTGGCTTTTAGGACTGCAAGCAACAAATAATAACCTGTCTTCATCCATGGATGAAACATAACAGATTTTGAATAAAAGTGACAGAAATTTGCAGGAGAGAACCATTTGTCATTGTAGCAGTTTACAGAAAGGATGGTGTTTCAGACATTCTGATATTGATTTGTAAGGTGATGCTATCTTTGCTTTGTGCAACTTTCAGACTATTGGAGCCATTAGAAACAGACAGCAGTGAAATCATTAAAAAAAAATTACTCACATGGCTTCCTAAAATGAAAAATGTCAACGGCATAATTGAAGATGTAACCGGGAAAAAAATATCAGTTTACACTTCAACTATATGTATCATGAGTGGAGTGTTGAGAAATGTATACACATTATGGGCTAGCTCCATGCAGACATTCAGGCTCTTGTGTGTGGCCCAATGCCCCTATGAAGGGTAAGAGAATAGAGAGGTCACTGAAGAGCTTCTATAACAGGAAAACAGCAGACAACTTTCAGCTTTAAATGTCCATAAAATATTTTTTTTAGATGTAACTTTCCGTACAAAAACTTTGTACATATTTCCTCCTTCAATACTGTGTGCATTAAAATAAGGCAAGCCAGTAAGAAATATACAAATATATATATTGTTAATGTAATTTTTATTTATAATTATTTTTTTTATTTATATGATCATGAATGGAGCGCTCAGTTCCTTTTCATGTGATCCCATCTATCCCTAATAAGCTTTCCTGAAAAATACTTTAAAGAGATCAATAGCTCAAGCTAAACATTATACACGAGCACTGAAACACTCATCTTCACCTCATCTGTGTCTCTGTTAGATAAAGAAATAAAAGAAAATATTTCTTTTAGTATGATGTTTTTAATCGCTTCGGCAGGACATATACTAAAATTGAAACGATACAGAAAAGATTAGAATGGCCCTTGCGCAAGGATGACATGCTAATTTGTGAATTGGGCAGGGTCCTCTAATCTTCCTGTGTAATAACCTGTACCAGTGTGTTATCTTGTGTTGCATCTCAACTTTAATTTAATGTACAGTCATATGTTAGCGCTATACAAAACAATTATGTTGATTATGTAGGGCAAAGCAGATAGAAGTAACAGTTCCAAATCTGAAAGTGTTTTCCAACTCATTGGAATCATCAACCATATGGAAGTATTTATCTAGCATGATATATCAACAGCTATTTTTTTTGCCCACTTTCCCTTTATATTTGGTATAAATATGAGCAGAACAATTAAACTATTGGCATGAACAAACCAACATAATGGCAGACTCTTCTACAGAAAAGTATCTAAACTAGTCCATCCCAGTCAACAGATCATGAACTGCAATTCCGCTGTTCTTTCCAAAATGATGGCAAACTCTCCTGGCTATTTTTACCTGATTTGCTATCATTTTGAATGACTTTGTTCTGTGTTTCCGTTGATCCTTTGACAATTAGGCAGCCATTGGTAATGTAACTTAAACATGCATTCACCATATCTCTAGGTGCTGGTCTCCTTATACTACATATCCCTACTAATTCAATGCAGGTTATTGACAATTTATGTGTCCATGCAATGTACCAGAGCAGGTCTAAATATGGCTACATACACAAAATACAAGTATTACAGTGCACAGTAATGCACAATTCTGTGATTTGTGGTTCACCTTGTTGCATTCATACGGCCAGGACATCTTTTTTTCTCAATTGAATGAGCTGAATGTTTAAACAATTTTCCCAAAATTATATATTATATATAAAAACTTTTTTTTCAATAAAGACACAGCACTGTACATTGAATCAGAGTTGATATAACACATGGGTAAAGGTGATGATACTGGAGGAGTTTAGGACCCTGCCCAATCGTGCTTACTAATATATATATACACACATATATATACACATACAAACATATAAAAGCTGGGCATCGATGCTTATCACGCTCATGGTGAAAAATCTGCTGCAAATCATACCCGCCCACCATAAATCGGCCCATAAATCGATCGGCCATCTATGGACCAGTGTTCCCATCCAAAGTATATGGCAGCAAACAAAGGGTGTGTGGCTGATTCTCAGAACGACTAGCGTGATGACATCAAACGTAGTCATTCTGCTGCGAATCTGAATATCTATGCACAGCTTTAGACATGTAAAAATAAAATATTTTAAGCTGTTGTTCCTAAACAAAGGTGGCACAAGTCTAATGGGAAGACTAAAGTTTTGTTGGAAGACTTTACAGCAGCCTGTAATATAAATAATAAAATTACAGTTCAAGTAGGATGAAGTACCCCCACATCAAAACTACAAGTAGCTATCTGTGTTGTTTAGTGTGAGCACACACCAAGTTATTATTAAAATAAAATTCAATAAATTAAAACAAATGGCTACACATTACATTCTGGAATCTTTTTCAATTTTCATGAATACAATCTAAAGTTAAACTCCAGTTGAGATTTGTAATTCAAAGTGAGACCTGCCTATTGCCAACTTTTTTTCATCCTGCTCAGGAAGCCAACAAAAAAACAATTTATTTCTTTCAACCCCCAGTTTAATCTGTATGTGGCCTTTGGACAAATGCTAACAGTATAAAAAAAAAAATCTAAGTGGCCGGATTTCAGATGCCCATTTGCGTTGCCATGTATCCTTATTTATGTGGTGTTTTTCTGCTGGAAAACCAAACAATAAGCATGATAAATTACACTGTCTGACCTTTGGGCCTGCACAATAATTGCATTATACAATTCATACTGTGCTCCCATCTGATGAGACTCTTCCAAAAGGAATGGATGTGTTACAAAACGATTACGTGCTGGCCTACAAAGAGTGGTGGCGGGGGTGTTTGTAAGTCTCCAGGTAGAGGAGCAGGTCAGGACACGTCTGTGGGTGTTGATCATTCCATGTCTATGTCACCAATGTCCAAATTATCATTAACAGAAGCTGAAGAACGGATAGATGAAGAACAGATAGATGAATTACAATCATCGAGGGAAGTTCATCAGAACCTGTGATTTAATTATCTCATTCTATTTTTAATCCAGAAAATACATTTAATTAACCAAGTATGGATCAATAAAAGATTGCTACTACTATCTCACCGTCACCCCTGTGCCAAGCACATTCCTTGGTGGGGATGCTGACAGCACCGGCTGTTCCCACAGCGTTCTGGCGATCCGCCAGCCAGAAGGTCAGCGTAGTGCAGTACATCAACCTCCAGCTGGCTGCAGGTAATTTGGATCAGGTCTGTCGGCATCCCCGCCAAGGAATGTGCTTAAAGCAGCTTTTCTATAAGGTCCATGAAATATGTTTGCTGACCAAATATATTCTGCAGGAATACCAAACCTGTAAATGTAGAATCAAGCAGTGAAGTACTGCATCCCCACTATAGCTTCTAAAGGTAGCCATATGCATATAGATTTTTCTGTTCAATCGACCAGGAATCGGGAATCAATTCCTGTCCACCTGGTGTTATTGAAAGGCGACTTTTTGTTTTGGTCAAACGTTCAGTTTTTCCAGGTAATGGCACTATGGAGCGTGCGCACAGAGATCAGTTCAGAATCGATCGCATTGTGTGGTGGACAAACGATCACTGATTGATTTGAAATTGCAAAATAAAATTGGCGATCACATTGAAAAAACAATCCCTACATCTATGGCTACCTTTAGAATTGTATGTACAGAGATACATAGATTTGGGACATATATTACCAAAGCAGGGAACTTCCGACCAATGTACTGACTTAATCTAACTCTATAGTACTCAGGCTGAGCTACTAGTATAGCAAACTAATAAAGATAATTGCGCACAGCCATCAGCTGTGATTACAGTGGCCAGAAGGGCCCTCAGTGGGTGTATGGGGCCTGAGCAAAGATTGCAGAGTGAAATAAGGTCAGTATGAGGGATGGGTGTTTAAGTTGTGTGTAGGAGTGCAGCTCTCAAAATGGAGCGTGGCCCCCTTTAACAGACAAATAAGAACAAGGAGTAGGCGCACAACCTAGTACAACACGGGTATTGTAAATGGTTAAATAATATGGACTGGAATAAAATGAAACAAAATAACAGAGAAGATACTCACATTCAATCCTTGTAAACCTCCTTTAATGTGAGTATCTTGTCTGTTGTTTTGTTTCATTTTATTCCATTCCATATTATTTAACCATTTACAGTACCTTACTTTATTGTACTAGGTTGTGCGCCTCTGTCCTTGTTCTTATTTGAGCTACTAGTATAAACCGGATATGACCTAACAGGCATAACCTACCAGAAGTAACTGTACTATAAAAAGGGGGGGGGGCACATTATTTTGGGAGGTAAACAAGAAGTGTGAGTGCAAGATTTATTTTCTATTGCAGAAGATATCTTTCAACAACTCTCTGTTGGGCAAGTAACTTCACGCAATATGTTCTTTTGCATTATATCACGTTCCTTTTATTTTTTTGTCTTGACAAAGCCTAAACTTACCAATAACACGTACAAATGTCACCTCTAAAGTTCTGCTGTTCAGACAGTCATGATTTTCCATAGGTATGATTCTTGCATGATTTCACACTGCACAGCCTAAGAAGGGTTGCCTAAGTCTATGCATCGAAATAAATAAAAACTGACATGGCTTGCATAACCAATAGCAGGATCCGATCCTTTTAAATGTAGTGTCACATTTCTGACATTTAAAAAAGAAAAAAACTGGACCAGAGAAGAAAAAGCATGATAGAAAAAGGAAAGTCTCCAGCATGTGACATGAAGTGTCCTAAGGGATAGAGAAATCTAAATCCAGTTAAGCAAAGTGCCAGCAGCAGTGATAATGCAAATTGCAATGTAGAGAGTCAAACTTTGTTTGTATGAATAAATAAAGAAATAAAAGCACAAAAATAATATTACTAAATATTTACAAAGCTCCGCTGGTGAAGCCTAGGTGATGACGGCAGGCTATGTTTTCAAAGGGATGAAACAAGCTTGGCCTGACTATTTATTAAAGGTAAACTGAAGGCAAATGGCTAAATACATATTTGAAATACAATTACATAAAACATTGTAAACACCAAAGAATATATAATTCTGATAAAGCATCCTTGCAATCAAGTCCCCCCTACCAGACATCACAGCCAGGTGCAAGGTTTTACTAGACAGTGAAGGGAAGCAGCACAACAAGGAGAGCATCTCTATATTCTCTCTATCCTCCAAGCATATATAAGTAGAGCTGTGAAATGCTGGTTCAGATGACTGACCAGATGATCCAAACAGTGTTCTCAGTCACCCATATCCCCCACACTGCCTAAATAAAGGGATTAAAAATGGGTGCACATTGCAGACTAAAGCAGGGTACAGACGGCTCGACAATCGAGTCTTCTGATGTACCCTGCAGCAGCGTGATGACGTCATCACGCTGCTGTCAGATATCAGAGGAGCCGGGGAGAGCAGAACTGTCTCTCTCCAGCTTCTCCTCCTCCTCAGCCAAGCTTTGCCTGGAGACCCGCGGTCTCTAGGAAAAGCATCGGCCGTATTAACAGTCATGTCCGATAAGGCTGTTTTCAAGCAGTATTGATTTGTCCAGCTCGAAAACAGCGATGGGAGCAGATTATATGGGTCAGATGGATGGCCGTGAGCGCTCGAAACAGCCATCGATTTGACCCATATCTCCACGTCTGTACCCTGCTTAAGGATCCCCATACACCTTTAGATCTCCTTTTGATTTACCAAAACCATGTAATATGAGGGACTTTCTAAACCAATAAGTCTACCTGTGTTTAGTCGCAGAGGACCCAATACTTCATAGTTGTTGGTAGATCTAAAGTATATCTGCCAGAAAGATCTAAAGGTGTATGGCCAGTTTAAGAGTAAAGCCGGCCATAGACATCTCGATCCATGGCTGGCTTGTAGCAGACATTACAGCATGGCGACGTCTCCACGCTGTAAGAAGTCTGCTACAGAACTGACGGGAATCCTGTGTGTACCACTTACACAGGGATTCCCGGCAGATTGTAGCCAATTAACTTAGAGGGTTCGTCAGGCAGAGATCAGAGCCACAGGAGCGCAAACTCACTGATCCGTGTGGCTCCGATCTAATGAAGAGGCAGCTGCAGGAGAACCGACCACTCCCCGCCCCCCCCCATGTGATCACATCAGGCGTGGCCGGGAGTTTTAGATAAAAATCATATTGAAACACTATTCAATATGATTCCCTATGTAAAATACCTAAATAAATGATCCGGTGTCCCCATGTCCTCCTACAGCTGTCTTCTTCCTGCTTCCTGTGACACTGTTCTGGGGGCAGAAACACCAAGTGTACAGACAGAACTGAATGTAATACATTGACTTCAATGTATTACAATACTCTCCTATGTAACCTGGCACATCTGCAGCGCCATCTAGTGGTTGCAGTGCTAATTTACCTGATAAAGTTTATTTTGAAATATTCATTATTGATATTATGAGTTATTCACAAAGCATATGAACATTTTATTAAATTCAGGACATCTACCAGACTCCTGTATGGACATACTTTGGGAAGTTACGGGCCTACAGTGTAAAAAAACTTTTTCCATTAAACATAGAAAAAAGGAGGATGTGGAGGGCCTAACATGATTAGCAGTAACTCAAGGTGTTGTGCCACACCCTTGAAGAAATAGAGAAACAAAAAGGTGGTGGTTTATGAGTCCAACCGTTCTAGAAAAGATTCTGGCGTGGAGTCATTTAGACCGGGACTTTTCAGGCACCAAAAGATTTGCTTTTGTTAAAAAAAAAAAACATGATTTTATTAGGAAACATGATTAAAATATACATGATATTCAGAATAATTTAGTCGTTCAGTAAAACATAGTCAAAGTCAACTGTCTTAGTCATAAAGTACATGGTCGCAAATATAAAGTACTCCTGAGGCGAGTCACCACTCCGACGCGTTTCCCCCCTCTAACATAGGGGCTTCATCAGGGAGGGGAGTCTTTATATGAAGTTCTAAAACAGGAATATATCAATCTCAGAAAACAATTCATAATATTGTCACAGCATATACAAAGACAATGGGAATGTGAGCTTCTTATGGCAGTCAATTCATTGCATCACTACTTACATCTATTTGGTAAAAAATAAGTCAGTCCAGTCCAGATTCAGACGTATATGTTAACCCAACAGGTGGGTAGGAGATATTCAGCCCTAAAGAATAGGTTTAATGCAGTCATTAGAATGAAATGAGAGGGGCTTGCAACGAGCAGGAAAGAGGCAGCGATATCACCCCAGACTAATTGTACCCTTTGACTATGCTTGTAAAAACATGTATTGATTATAAGTAAATGATTTGATAAATAAGGTATAAAAATATTAAGGTACTACTGTTAAGTTGTCATCCAACTATATGTATACAACAAAAAAAAGTATATTAATAGCTATTAGATTAGATAAAGATAGTTTTTAGAGTGAATACCAGGAGACATATCTCATGTGAATGTAGGATAAGTGGATCCAAGCCTACCCTCCAAAGTTTGACAAGCAGTGCCATCCAGAAAGCAATGAAAGATCCCCAAGTATCTCCGAAGGGGTAGTAGGTATAGTGAGTGTCTGTATGACGACTCCTAAATTAGTTGGTATGCTGTAGAGTAGATAAAATCACCCAATATATATATTAGAGGGTCAGTTCAATGCATGTGACATAGTATGCCCTTTGGAGGAGAGATGCCGGCTGCTACATGTGTGACAGCGTGATGTCTGTCATGGCTGCCAGCTGTGGTGCGCCTATAAAGGCTGCACATAATTAGCTGGGCGGAGCTATGGCCACAGGAAGTTTGGAGGACAAAACAGGTTGCTAGGAAACCTAGACCTAGTGTCCTCTGCTATACTGGAAGTTATGGAGATAACTAATCTTCCATTGCTCACAGGTCAGGTTCACTTTGTGGACGCGCTGTGAATGTTGGCACAGTGACGCGCCAACCATTCTAACAACAGACAGACAACACCACAGATGGGGAGGGGGCAAAGGAATGAGAACTTTCCCCATCTCGGCCAGCTCATGCTCATCCCATAGGGTGGACTTCCCAGGTGGAAACACCTCAATGTAACGAGGTGTGTGTAGAGGGAAAGCGTCCATGAGAATCACTTAGCCACAATCCTTGGGAAGCCAGACACATCTCATATCAAACAGTGTAATAGTTCAGTAAAAAAGAGAAAAAAAAAAAAAAAGAAGATTTTTAACATGCACATTGTTCTTGCAATGATCCCCGCCAGTTATCCACCCACATTCCCTAAATGTGAATCAAATATAAATACACATACACAAAGGCAGCAATTGGTTAAGGTAAATACATTAGTACAAAAGTACAAGCAAAGTGCATTCCCTATTTTAGATAATTAATATTCAAAGACGCAAATAGATATGTCAAAACATCTATATGTATAGATCCATAGTTTGTTAAGATCCAGCAAGTGTTAAATGTCAAAGTGACATGGTAAATACCATTGGGAAGAAAGGGGAGGAAAAAAATCAGATCTTATTATAGGAAGCATTTGAAGCTCAAAGCTTCATTAATTCCTGGGTAAGTTGTTGCCTTTAAGTCGTATGTCCACTTGCTCTCGAGTTGGAGCAGTCGCCTGTCCACATCTCCACCTCGTCCTGCTGTGGAAATGTGTGCAAGGCACAGAAACCAATCCCCTCATTCAGTCCCCCATGATTATTGATAATGTGTCTAGCTACTGGTTTGTACATGTTTTTGCTAGTTATATCATGGATGTGGTCGCGTATGCGGAACCTAAGTTCCCACCACGAGTGCTTGGGTCTTATGGTACAGCCATTTGGTAATTGGACAGAGGTGCCCTCATGTATCCACTTGCATTGGTTGCATGAGTTACATTTATAGGTGCTGCAAGATGTTTTTTTGTTTTGAATTGGGGGGGGGGGGGCGTAGTGGCTATGAACCAGGGAATCCTTAACAGATCGAGATCTAGGATAGGTTATAGTTGGTCGTGTGGAGATATATCGGTTGATGAGATCATTTGAAGTTAATAGATACCAATATTGTCCAATGATTTCATGGATTTCTTGTCAAAATTAATCTGGTGATGGGTGTTCTGGTTGTATCAAGTTTTTTTGAGGAGTATAGAAGTTTTTGTCTGTCCAGTTGTAGGACTTTCTGGTAAGTTCGTTTGAGGAGTCTATTACTGTAGCCTCGGCCTAGCAGTCTTTGCTTTAATAGCAGAGCCTGTTTTTTTAACCCAATGTCAATAGAACAATTACGTCTTGTGCGTAAGTATTGGCTGTAAGGAATGGATTGTTTTAAAGGAAACGGGTGGGCGCTGTCGGCATGAAGGACAGTGTTACTGGCTGTCGGTTTCCGGTACAATGTTGACAGAAGTTTCCCTTCATGGATGTATAGTTCAACGTCAAGAAACATGGTTCTTGACAGTGAACATGTCATAGTAAATTTCAGATTAAAGTTATTGGTTTGTAATGCTGTCATGAATTCAGTTAGTTGTGAGGGTGTGCCCGTCCACAACATCAAAATGTCATCTATGTACCGCTGCCAAAAGGCGACGTGACATAAATGATCTGACATGGTTTCATTAAAAAAAAACTGATCTTTCCCCCCCCCCCCCCCCCCCGGTACAGGTTGGCATATGATGGTGCACAGCATGTCCCCATTGCCACCCCCTGTACCAGGAGGTAGTGTGTGTCTAAAAAACAAAAGATGTTGTGTGTTAGAATAAACTCAAGCAATTGGAGTACAAATCTGTTTATGGGATAAGAGTCCTGGTCTTTCTCTGTGAGCAAGTCTGCAACTACTTTGAGGCCAAGTTTGTGAGGTATACAATTATACAGTGCCTCAACATCAATTGCGACAAGGGTGCAACCAAGTGGGATATAGGTTGCAACCAGGTGGGTGAGGTTGGATGTGGCACAGTTAGATACTCCCACAAATCCTTTGTACAGTTCCCCAGTTCTGAATTTTCCGCAAGTATCAAGTCAAACTCGTATTTAGTTTTCTTGACTACATTAGCATGAATTGGCTGGTACCACTCTTTGTTCCTTAAAATCATGAGGCACATGTTTTGGTATTGTTGGTGGGACATGAGTACAATGTTGCCCCCTTTGTCCGATGGTTTTACAATTAAGTCGTTGATCTCTTAATTTTGTTATTGTGTTTTGCATGGATTTGACGGAATGTTGTATCTTGGTAAATGAATCCGATTTAGCCTCAAGGGCCTTAATAACTTAGGTTGTGAAGGCATTTATATTTGGATTGAGAGATAGGGCCGGAAAGTTTTTAGATTTCTTTTTGAGTTGAGGCATCTTGGGGATACTGGATCTGGGTAATTGGGATTCGGGGGTAGTGACAGGTTCGTCATCATCGTACCCCTGTTCTTCCAAAAGTTCCTCTAGGTCCTTGATCGCCTATTGTTCGGCTGGGTCTAGAGTTGTAGGGGATTTACTTGTTTTGCTTTTCGATTGTTCATGTAGGACTCGTAACAAGAGGTTTCCTCGAAAATAGTTGTATGTCTTTTACGGTTTCGAATAGGTCAAAATTTTGATCGGGGCAAAAACTCAATCCTAGTTTAAGAATCTCTTCTTCCTTCGCTGTAAGCACATACGAAGAAAGATTGACCAATGTCATTTGGTCAACTGCTTGGGGGGCTGTGGAAAAAAAGAATCACTAATTGCCGAAGTGTTGTTTATAGTTCCTATTCGGGAAGGTGGCCCTGATTGGTTCAGAGGTCGTATGGGGTCTCGTGTCTCTTCCTGTGTGAGATAGTGAGAAGGTTGGCAGCTTGTGGCTCCCAATGGGGTCCCTAGGTGTGTTTTCGTTTCAACTGGGGGTACAAGTGTACTACTAGAATTCATAGTTGTTTGTATCATGGAAGTTGTTAAAAGCGGGGTTTGTTCAATCCCCGTATTGGAAATCTGATTGCGAGTAAACTCTCTACCTATAGGGGGGAGAGATTCTAGTGATGAACAGACATCATCACTGGTGTAATCGGTGGCTGTAGCGGATTGTTGGGGATTGGAAAATCACTGGTGTAATCGGTGGCTGTAGCTGATTGTTGGGGATTGGAAAATCACTGGTGTAATCGGTGGCTGTAGCTGATTGTTGGGGATTGGAAATTCTCCTAGCCTGTTGCCTTTTTTCCATTAAAGTCTAGGGTGCGCTTTTGGTACAGAAATCTGTACTTCAGCAGTGCGCTAGGGAGATTAAAGGTAGCCATACACGGTTTGATTTTCGTGTGAATTACTTAAAATACTAGGCTATTAAAGTCTATCATATTACATTTGGATAATTTTGACCAACATATAATGTAATGGATTAAAACAGATTGATTCCTTTCCTACGCCCAGTGTGCATGATCCATAGTGCCATAATACCAAGAAAACCCGTCAGATACTTGACAGATTGACTGAAATTTACCAACATGTCCAATCACTGCTTGATCAATTTTAGGATTGATTTCAATCACATTTCTGGATAGGCTTAAGGCTATGTTCCTACTAAGGCGATTAATCGCCTGAGCTGGCGTTTTTCGCCTGCAGGATCACCTACACTACTTTCAATTGGCTTGTCCCCATTGATAGGATTGAACTGCCAGCGCAGTTAATCGCCTTTTTTAAGTCCACAGAACTGTGGATGTCCCCCTTTACACCGATTGCTTACCTTACACCATGTAGAGTGCAGCGTATATATTACCTGCTTTAACAGCCGGAGACTCACCCCTCCTCCAGAATGAATATCTATAAAGCATGTTCTAGAGTGTGCTGCCAGTAAGTCTCTATCATTTGTCTCTGAACTGAAAAGTAGTTCTAGAAAGTATCAATATACAGTGTATTTAAGCTCTGCACACCCTGCTGGAACAGGTGTACTGTCAGAAGTCTACCACAGAGTTCAGTGCTGTCCAAGGACTCCAAAAAGACTGCATACAAACACTCACTGCTTTTATTTTTGTGGCAAGTGTTCAATAATGATGTGTGCATACAGACTTAAATGAAAATAAATATATATATAATTTTTTCCCTCTACATTCACTCTATAGGACACAATGATTTTGGGGGGAAAAGGCGAGTATTAGAGCAAAAATATGACATATTCACACATAACACCTCATTACATAAGGGGCACCGAATTTAAGAAAACTCTTCTTCATTCATAGAGGTTGTTAATAGTAGTTTCCACTCAGAACCATAGATTTATTAATTCTTGTATAGTACACAGTAAGATTTCTAAAATCTTGTTTATTGGGAGCAAACTCCATCCGCATTATTCTATAGTAGTTCATTGAGCTGACTAGACAGAAATCCTGGTTTAATCTGAAATAAAAATAAAAATCCCCTGTGGTTCATCCAGGCACATACATATACACTACAGGAATTCCTAGCAGGGCATCTAAGAAACTGCACAATAAGAATATATGAAAATATTCATTTTCACACAAACTGCTGATGTGGGTGATTTCCTGTTTAGAGGTTTATTAAATGCCAACAAAAAAGTACTGTTCCAATTTTTTAAAAAGAACAACTTTGATACCCCCGGATAAGGTACAGCAATACAGCAGAAGCCCTTTTTGACAAATGGAGTTAAAATGTTGCAGAATGATAAAAGAGACATCACTCACTAGAAAAATAGGACTGCAAAAGTCAAAGTATGCAAAGAGCAAATAAGGAGAGAACAAAATGACAGTTATCTGCTAAATTCATAAATGTGTCTTTTGTAGAACCCTAATGATCATATTTTATACTGTCACTTTCCATTTAATTGCTCACTCTGGAGCGTTTCTTCACAGAAGCCATCAGTACCCCACAGAGCCAGATGCTGAATCTCAAAAATATAAGAAAATAGTGTGACCATGGACTTTTTCTAATATTACTCTACTGAGCTATGGTGTATGACAAGTTAATTTTTACACTTAGTCTTTTTTTTTTTTTTAAGGAATAACTAAAACGGCAGGTCATCGCTGTTCCATATCATTAAAAGGCTAGAAAATAATATATATCATGCAATACTTAAAATGACCTCATTTCAAACCTTGACAAAGCACACCATGAACGTCAAAGTGATTGAATAAAAACCTAGACAGGCTCGAGATAACTTAACATTTTTACAGAAAGGGTGGCAGCACTTAGTGGATCATTTGCAATCCAAAATCATTATTTCTAACTTTATTCCCATTCCTTATTTAAACTTGCCAGTTTATACACATGAGGGTCCGTCAGATCTGATCTTTCTCTGCATCCCATGGCTGTTTGTTGATCTGGTAAGAATCTTGTGCTAGGGCTTGAATGGATATAATTTTGTTTACTGCATCCTGGGCCATACAGGCATTTACTTCGCAATCTCACTAGCTGCTTAGAAGTACAATACCCATGTAATACCCACAGGGGTGCACATGGTGGTACTCAAAAGGGGCCAAAAACTAGCTATGCATACCTGCATTATTATTACAAAACTCATATGCGTACAACTTGGTGGCACTCCGTGTCTGGCTGGCCACAGCTAAATGTTAACAATATATGTCACTTGGATAACTGCAGGGAAACATGAATAACTAAAAACATGAACATGAATAATAAAAAAAAGAAGATTGGACGTCTAAGGGGTTGGAGATTTGGGCGATCAAAGTCAGAGCAGGGATATGTAAGGGTAAAATCTGACAAGAGAAAAGCACTGTGTGACAGCTGGAATATGACTATGAAATGATAACATTTGAAATGCAGGTAGTCTGAGGGGATAGTTAACGAAGTCAGAACATTTCAAGGTTGTACTACTGTACTGTGGTATGAGATCTGGGGGTTCAAACAGTGTTGTACTATGAGAGTTACATTTGACCCAAAGCCAGCTGTTGACCTGTGGATGGAGACAGCAAATCAGAGGCTAAATCAGGAACAGGGAGGTCCATCAGCAGCAGAATCTACCATGAAGGAGGCTGACACAGAGGACAGTGAGAGACGGTGAGGAAGACCACCCTACATATGGGGTGAGTACCAAACACCATCTCCTGGTACTCATCTCAGGACCTCACAAAAAAAGTTATGTGCACCCCTGCCCATGTACAATTGTAACATTCCAGCGGATCTATACTCATAATTAAAAACATATATGTAGCTTAATAATTAAATTTTGACTTGCCTCGAAGCTGGTACGATGCTGGTGTATCATTCTACAATCCTAAAAAATATATACTTCCCTTCAGAGATTCCATATTTAACTGCCAGGCTTCCGGGAGTTATTTCAGCCCAAAATCACCGCTGGGGAGCAATGTAATGGTGTTTAATAGGCAAATAAACAGCGTGATCAGGTATTATCCTAGCTGTCACTGCTCTCAGCTCTCAGAGCGGGCTTCCACCCCACTGCGGAGCTGCATCATCACAGAGAAGAGAGGAAGGGCTACAAAACAACATTCTTGGTTTACTCATTTTTTTGGCATAATTCTGCCCTATGATCAGCTATTTTACTTCCAATCACTGCAAGAACAAAATCAAGTGATAGGACTGCTTTAAATACAAGGACCAGTACGGAGCTCAACTGAAAGTTTTGAAAGAGGTCCATGGCGTGGCTATGGCCTGGTCCTGGATCCAAGAAACATAAAAGACATTAGCTTGAAGAATAACAGACATTTTCAGGCAACATACAGAGCCTGTATTTTCTGATAGTACTAGAACTTTTCAGTCAAGTCAACTTCACTTTTAAGAATATCGTTCAAAATTAATGCTCTGGTTTTTGTTAAGGAAAACTAAAAAAGCATATTAAAAGCATAGTTCCATTTATATCTAGGTATGCACCAGAAATGATCATCTTCCCATATCTTGTACTGCAGCTACCACTAACATGTGCTTTTCAAAAAGTATACCCCTCAGGATTCTATTTGAAAGATTACACTCAATAAAAAGTAAAGTAGTAAATATGTGAGTGTGGACATACACAGTAAAATGGCATGTTCATGTCAGGTTATTCTCATTCAAAAATGAAAAGACATACATACAAGTTTATAAATTTTATACATATTTAGTCACCCGCATATTCCATTCACTGATAGAAGGAAGTAACACTGAACTAAGCAGCCTTAATTTAGGTTTTGATAGATACTATTACGGAGCCCTGATCTTGAAGGAATGACACTAAGGATCTTCTATATAAGCTTCAGCATGAGAAAATTGCATTGGAGACAAGAGCTTGTCTAGCACAAACTGGAGTTTCCCTTTCAGCCAGGGAAATCAGCTGTCAAAGAATGCTGGGAAAAGCCCATTACCAAAAGCTGAAGTCTGCATTGAGGCTAGGAGAACAGGGTTATTTTATTTTTGACAAGTGAGCGGCAGATGGACAGAAACAAGTTGTCATCAAGGGTAGTAGGTAGAACGTGATTAATCAAAATTGTATTCCTTGAGGGGTGTTCTAGGTCCCATTCTCCAAGCTTAAACAACTGTCGAGGATCTTAATGAAAATAAAAATGGCAACTACATCAAATGAGGGGGGGGGGGGTTACATTTGCTACAAAAAAGGCCACACAAACAAGCTACTCAAAATACCATTTGTCACAGGGCACAAGCTACACAGAATTCCATTTGGAACAAAAAAGCCACCCAAAATGGCATTTGCCAAAGGGAACAAGCCACACACAATGTCATGCCACAGGGAACACACAACACAGAATGTCATGCATCAGAAAAGCCACATAATGCCATTTACCACAAAGAACACACTACACAGAATGCCATGCAACAGAAAACCCACACAAAAAGCCATTTGCTACAGAGTACAAGCCACATAGAATACCATTTGCCTCAGAGAAAAGGCCACATAGAATTCCATTTGCAACAAAAAAAAAACATACAAAATGGCATTTGCCAAAGGGAACAAGCCACACACAATGCCATGCCACAGGGAACATGCCACACACAATGCCATGCCACATGGGAAAACACCATACAGAATGCCATGCAACAGAAAAGCCACACAGAATTCCGTTTGCCACAGGGAACACACCACACAGAATGCCATTTTGCCATTGGAAAAAAATATATGGAGGTAAAGCTACAAAGTTTTATGTGGATTATTTCAACAATTTGTCATAGGCCAAAGCCACTGTATGCAAATAATTAGGACAATACAATGCAAAAACTCATATTACATATTATACAGATGTCTGTTAATCAGGGAACACAATACCCACTCAATAGGACAGCAAGACACATTGGGAATGTTTACACCAGCAAACCTAAAATGCAATTTCCAACCTTCAGGTACATTTAAAAGGGATTTGAAGAGAGATATACCAGTAATATAATTAGAATTAAACGCTGGAATGCAGCAGTGCAGAGATCCAACCCTCAAAACAGCAGAGAAAAAAACAGAAGTACAACTTTATACCTACACAAAACAACAAACCCAAATCATTTCACTTGTAAAACTGATGGACAATTTGTGCTTTGAAAGCCACTAGCCAAAAGTCATAAAATGTAATTTTAAGCATTAAGTTCCAGTTCAAGAGAGCTAAATGGCTTTAGAAGATTGCCTTTTTATATTATGTTAATGCAATTTATGCAAATAGAAATGGAACACAGTATTTATAATTTGAACTTAAGAAGTAATGAAAAGGGATAAAAAGAAGTTTTGTAAAGTCAATTAATTTCAATCCTTTTTTGGACATTTATCTATCCCAGAAAGGGGCATACACTATTTGAACCTATTTATACTGGAAGCCAGCAGCTATTAATTCATATTTTTATCAGTCTTAAAAGGTGATGTCCATAAAGGAGTACTTTCCCAAATGAATTACCCACCCTGCACCTAAATGAAGAGAAGAATGGGGGTCACAACTACTCAAAACTTGGTATGCAGAATATGTGAACTTAAGTGCATTACTTCTCTTTCTATATTTTGTCCTAATCAGGAGGCGTTCTAAAACACACCAAGAACTGCTGTATATGTAAATAACAAAACCTAGCATAAAAGCCTAGAATCAGTTAGTAAATCGTAAATGACTAATACCAATTTAAAGGCAAACTCTAGGGCAAAAGGTGTTACAGGGACAGGAAAAACAAAAACACAAATCTCCTTGATTAAATAAAAAAAAATTGGAACCCCCCCACATATTCACTTCTAGCATATATAAGGTTTGGGAAATGTGAGCCTTTTGTGTGCATTCTCCTCCTCCGCTCCTTTATGTAATGTCACATGGACAAAAATAAAAGCAAATCTTCCCAGTTAAGTCATAGACATATAGACAGCAACAAAAACCTGACAGACGTAACTCCTTACGACAATATAGCAAATCTAAAAATAGGGATATAAAGAACATTGCTACTGCAACCGATATGCAAGCCACACTTGCTGCATAAAAGGGATTATAATTTCACACAATCATATTATAAGGAACTCTACACATAAATAAAATGTGTCAGTTTCAAAATAATTACTTATTCATGTCGGGGAAAAAGAACACAATTTGACCTTATTAATTTACAGTACCAGGCTATCCAAAATGGAACAAGAGAATCTTCAATAAATGCTTGAATGAGAAACTCAATTCAGATTGAATAACAACTCCTCTAATTTACTATGCTAATGGTTTGAAGTGCTGGATTAATGTACAAGACCATAGTTTTCCTATGGCAGCTTAACCATATAATCAATGTACATTAATATGTTATCAATATTCTGAACATACAAGATAGAATTAATTGTCAAACTAATCAGATATTACAGATCACCATGCTAAATGACAATTCAGTGGGGAATTGTGCCTGAAATAGAACACTTACAATGCAGTCTGCTTTATTTTTAATGAGATTTTGTTTTATGGTATGTTAAAAAGTGATGGCTATTACACAATTCATAGACACACAAAGTATCAGCAGATTCTGCCTTTGTATAGCTCATACACAGTTGGGTAACGTGTAAAGTACTATTATACTGTTGTCAATACTCCTTAACGAAACATTTCAGACCAGTTCACAAAGGGTGGCCATACCCAGGTCGATACCTGCTCAAGCATTCGTCAGCAAAGTGACATCACACAGAGGTGGGAGGGCAGTTAATTGACACAGCACCTGTTAAATTTAACCTTGATGCCACACTAATCCACATCACTCACCCCCCAAAGACTGCGTCTCAGGACCTCATCCCAGCTGTGGCTTGGATGTAGTTTTTGGGTGCCAGGCTTGGATGTGGGGGCCAGATAAACTGCCCTGGAGGGTTGGATACTGCACCCATTCAGATTTATGGCCGCGATCAGAACTGCGGTGACTCCGCGCATAGACCTGAATGGGCGCAATTAAAAATCATGTGTCATTTAAACTGTGCCCCTCACACCAGCCTGATAGGCACGATCAGGTGGGATAAGATGTCCTGCCCTACCTCCCACTTCCTCCCTGCAATCTCTGTTCTGCAAATCGAATCACGGGAGACCACTGGGAGCCAGCAATCTCCTGCGGTCTGCATACTCGGATTAGACTCGCAGCTGAACGCTAATGTGAGAACATACCCAAAGTGGGAACATTAACCTCCCTAGCGCTCTTGCAAGGTCCAGATTTCTGTACCAAAAGAGCACCATAGATTGTAATGGAATTTCTTTTGTGTTGTAGTAACTTCCAAACATATGGCTGTACAAGGGTCTAATAGACATCCTGAATATAATAATGTTTGAAACACACAATTATTATAAAAAAAGTACATTAAAAAAATTATAAAATGTATCATTTGAATGCTAAATCTCTTGAATACTTATTTGGTATGAAAGATTTCAAAACAGTATTTATGTTTGTTTTATAATAAAATTTTTATTACAATTGGAAATGTGTTTTGTTTTTGTTTTACTTTGAATTGAAAGGGTTCTGAAAGGGTTAACTTCAAAGAGCACATCTGGAAATGACAATGGGGGTGATATTCCAGGTGTGCTCTTTTTAGATAGCACAATTTGCATATGAATGACCAGCGGGACATTCATATGCAAATTGGGCTGGGAGAGGGGTGACATTGCCGGCTTGCTTTAGTGAAGAAGCAAGCTTCAGATCCCCGGGACAGCACATAGCAGAATGTGCTGCTGTGGGGATCTGAGCTTAGCTAAACGGCTCCATCTCGTCAACTGCAATACAAGACAAGAAAGTGCAGGACGAGATGGAGCAGTCAGAAGCGCTAGGGGGGTTAAAGTGGAGGAAAAGACTAGATAAAAACTTGTCCGTCAGGAGGACAAAAGACCTACAAAAAAGCTCCAGCAATATATGACAAACACAATTTTTTTTTACTGCATATATAAAATATTTCTTTATTCTATATAATTCTGGACTATTGGGTAGTGTTGCAAGAGCCTACAATTAAAGAAAATACCTTCTAAAAGTCTCCCAAAAGCAAGCGGAAAGAGGTGTTATTTTCTGATTACACCAAGGCTGAATTTTGGTCACAATTCTAAATGGTTTGTTTAGCAGAAAAACAACACTTTCATTATACTACTACTTTTTACAATAACACTATTCCCATGGTGAAGCATGGTGGTGGCAGAATCATGATTTAGAAGGAACTATGAACAGTTCCAAATGGCACAAAACCTTAAGGGATTTGATGTAAAGATGAAGTTCACCTTTCATCACAACAATGGCCCCAAGCATTCACACAAATCAACAAAACTACAAATCAAACCGAAACCTTTGTGGTGACAAACAACCACACATACACACAATCACCTAAATTAGTTATCTTCCAAACTGAAACAGTCATTTAAAAGACATTTAAAAAGGTACCCATACAATAGATTTTTCGTTTGATCCTGAAAGATTGCTCATTGTGTGTGTTCACGACAAACCTTCAAGAATCTAAGGGCCCCCCATACACCTTCAGATTTCTCTGTCAGATTTCCTTTAGATCTGCTTTTGTTTTACCAAAACCATGTAATATGAGGGACTTTGTGAACCATCAAGTCTACCTGTGTTCAATCACAGAGGACCCGGCACTACATAATTGTTGGTAGATCTAAAGGATATCTGACAGAAAGATCTAAAGGTGTATGGCCAGCTTAGCACAGTCCACCTGGAGCATTCAAATTACGCTCCAAAGAAATGGCGATCAAACAGGGATCCAACATGTCTGTAAAATCCTGATCAATCACCACCATTACTTTGGAAAGGGGCCGAAGGTCCAAAGTATCGCAGAACTGTGTGGGAAGCCACCTGTGTATGGCCGGCTTAAGGAATCAAAGATAGTAGGTGATCCTGTGTTAGGAAGATGACTCTTCTGGAGATCTCCTGTTGGAAGTTGGAAGAAAACAATTTATGTTTATGCACAATATTTCTTGAAATTGTTGCATTTTTACTTTTAACAAAAGAAAAATTTATACAAAAGCACTTCTCCTGAATACCAACAAAATCAAATAGAGGAAGTAAAAATTTGCAAAGCAGATTCTTTTTATTAACCTACAGTAATTTTTACTAACCAAGATAACAAAATCAACTTAAAAAGTATACATATTCTGGGTGTAAAAATTCATTGAAAAAACAGCCACAAAATATTCTTATTTGTGCAAGATTATGGTAAGAAAACAAATATCAGATAAAAAAAATACCAAGACTGGAGCTAGCCATACACGCACCGAGTAGCGGCCGACAGATGGGTGTACGTGCCTGCCGGTCGGGGGGTGCGCACATGGGGCGACAGATCCCTGTCCCCCCACAGCTCGGCCGGCCAGAGAATGGGCATGTCTGATATTCTCTGGCCGATTCCGTTAGTTTCAAAGGAGACTGGCATCTTCATTGAAGCTACCGGCCAGCACACAAAGGTTGCTGTCCGATGCCGTCAGCTTTCAAGAGCAGTGTGAAGACGTCATCACGCTGCATTTTAGAGCTGATCTGTCCTGCTCTGTCGGCCCCCACTTGGTAAGTGTGTGGGGGCCTTTAGGCCTAAAACTACAGCTGCTGTGCTTGATTGGCTCAGTTTCAATATGCATACAATTTCTATCTATTTGCAGGGGTGCACATAATTGGTACTCTGGTACTCAAAAGGGGCCAAAAACTAGCTATGTGTACCTTCATTATTGTTACAAAGCTCATATGCGTACTAACAACTTGGAGGAACAACTGGGCGGCCGTAGCTAAATGCTAAATGTATACAATTTATGTCACTTGGATAACTGCAGGGAATCATGAATAACTATGAAAGGTTACAGTTAAGGGTGTGAAATTGGGAATGTAAATTAATATTCCCTTTAAAAAAATTGGACTTCTAAGGGTGTTGGAGATTTGGGGGATGAAAGTCAGAATAGGCATACATAAGGGTAAAATCTGACCAGAGAAAAGCACTGTGTGACAGCTGGAATAGGACTATTTAAGGATGACATTTGGACTGCAGGCAGAATCAGGGGTTAGTTACTAAGCCACAAAATGTCAGGGTGGTACTACTGAGGTATTAGATCTGGGGGTTCAAACAGTGTTGTACTGTGAGAGTTACATTTGACCCAAAGCTGGCTGATGACCTGTGGATGGAGACAGCTAACCTGAGGATCAATCAATAACAGGGAGGTCCATCTGCAGCAGAATCTACCATGCAGGAAGCTGAAGCAGAGGACAGTGAGGAAGACCACCCTACATATGGGGTGAGTACCCAACACCATCTCCCAGTAATCATCTGAGGAGCTTACTATAAAAGTTATGTACTGGCTATTTGTATGCTTTCACCATTTCATTGACCATCTCCAGTGCCTGGACCAATTTATAGGTGTTTTCCAAACCTGCAGGTTAGATTACTCACAATGCATAATAGGCCCCTGAGACTTTAGACTCTAGAACTCTAATTTGACTAGTATTTTGACTTGACAAGCACAAACCGACATATATATTCTTTATTTATTCATTGTATAACTTTGCTGCAAAATATCTTCCTTTTTTTTTTATTTAAGATGCTTTGTAAAAAGTAAACAAAAAGGTCCAAACTGGTATGGTTTTATTTGTTTAATTTTAAGAACTTTTAAAATTTTGAAAATTAACAACTAAATTTAATCGAATTCTAAAAAGACATTGACGTTTACTAAGGGTTTTTTTTCTCTTTGTCCAGAAACTAAATGACTGTGCTGTAAAAACTATGTTCTAATATTTGTGTGTTTTAAAAGAACACATCTATATTGCTTTGCCAGAGCAGTATTTCCAAGGCCTTTGACTTTTGCCAAGACAGACACTTAATCATAAGGGACAATTATCAGCAAATTCTCTCCGACAGGCCCTAAGCCTGCTGAGGTAATGTGGCTGACAAACTTTGATGCACCATGCCCGTGCACATTATGTTCACATTGTGTGTACATCTGGGCACCTTTTATGGCGATGCAGTGCACAGCCAATCATTTATTCCACTCTAATTAGCACACATGTAAATCTTCACCAATCATCTCACAGTGCTCACCACTGTTATGGCATCCATATCATAAGTTGGCACGACAAGTGAGCAAAAGAAAAATAAATAAATAACGGCTTTGATTTGAACCTGCCGTCACACTGAGGCAGGTTCCCTTTAGTCCTGACTTGCCAGCTCTACCTTTCAAATCCAATCAATGAAGTAAAGAAGAAAAAGGTCATCGGGCCGATAGCCGATTGGCCAGAATGTTATGATTCCTTACAAGATGTAGAAGCACACCTGAAGCGACACCATCCACTTCTAGCTTACAGCATGCTGCCTGTCACAAGAAAAAGTCAAGCACAGCTTCTAAGCACAGAAGTGGATAGTATGTTAACTTGAGGAAGCAATGTCCACCCCTATTTGAGATAAAATGTGATTTTTCTGGCGAATCTGTGCTACATGTCAACATATTTTACTACGTTCAGAAGATATTTCTATTGTGCAATGTCTACAAATTGTCAAAAAGGATGAATTAGATACAAAAAATCAAGAAAGATTTAAGAGATTTACACCAGGTTTACTTTGATCACCAGAAAGCTGAACTTTATCAATCACTGATGAAGTAACACACTCCATTTTGTATTGCCTATGTAAAAATAAAAAATATGAGCATGTGGCTTCCCGTAATGACATTAATGGCATCTAAATGGCTTACCTAGATTAAAAAAAAATTTGACAACAAATAAAGGTTAGTATTTCTATGGACAGCGTTAAATAACAAAGTAAAACAAAAAGCACAAAACCATTTTGAATGTAGTGCAAATAAATTTTTAGCAGGATCAAGATATACTCAAGTATAAGCCTAGGGTGGGAAAGGCAGTAGCTTAAGCCCCCATACACAGGTCGATACCTGTACAATGACGTCATGCCGTGCACGTTCGAGGTCATAGATCAATCGATCCTGCACGAAGACAGCTCGATCAAATAGGGAACCAGCATGTTGGTGAACCTTGTTAGTTTTCCATTGCTTCTGAGGGTCCCCAAAGTATCAATTGGGAATCTATTGCAAAAAGTGGTGCACATAGATTCCCGTTCAATCGATGAACACTCCAGCGCAGCTTAGTGAAGTCACCTTTGCTGCGCTCGAGCAGGTCATCCATTGTACGGGTATCGACCAGTGTATGGGAGGCTTAAGAGACAGAAACTTAAAAATCTCCACTAGATGTTAAGTTAATTGCAAGCCCTGGAACATCGTATCATCACCAAAGTTGTTGGTAAAGGTTTTTATTTATTATTGCTCTAACACATGTATTGTGTGCAAAGAGTTCAAAGTGAAGAAAATTTTTTGACTTTTTGACACGTTGTAGGTCACTTTGCACTATCGGCATCAGGCTGCCAATAGATAGGGCAATCACT
>CM070036.1:54951854-54962447 GCA_036250615.1 Ptychadena robeensis | reverse complement strand
ATGCAAACTGCAGCACATAGATCTCTGGAACGACCAGAACTGTCCTCCCATACCAAACCCCTTGGGATTGGTAAATATGTCTGACGGGGAGGGGCACCTTAGTAATTTTCAACAGAATGGGCGGAAGTAGCTTCAGGCGCCAGTACTTAAGATGGTGCCTTAGGGAATGAGGAAGTGAAGATTGTAAGTACCTTTTTTTCCTCTGTGTAGCAGTTTTCACAGATGTATACTGCTGACAGGTGTGTAATATGTCCATGTCATGTATGTGGGGGATTTTTTTTTTGCGTTTACTTCCGCTTTAATAAAATTTTTACTTGACTTAATGCTATCCTTCCCTACATCTCCAATAATTTTTGGAATGATACCACGTTCAGGGGCTTTGGCCAGGCCTGTAGACTTTAGAGTAATCCAAAATTTTAAAAAAAGATTGTTTTTTTTCCCCCAGAAAATAATTAAGGATATGAACACAACTACTGATATAAGAATCATTTGAACAAAATTTAAATTTTTCCTACCGACCTTGTATGTCTTATGCAAAACAGAACTCCCAATCACTATGTATAGGTCATGTTCGTTAACCAAAAATTGTTCTATGCACTGCAGAGGGCAGAGATAGCTTTGAAAATCTATGTTAACAATAGCAGACTCCATTGGCAAATATAATTCTTAGTCATGGCAAGTCATTGACTTGTGCTTGTTCATATTTCAACATTAGATATGGAAGTTTGTAAACATGCTTTGCATTAGAAAAATTATTGTATAGCAAACACGCAAATAGCCTAGTATAATTAATGAAATGTAAAGTATTTCAAGGACAATGGGATGGAAGATAAGAGGAACCCCTGTATACGTGGCTGCATGAGTGTTTCTCCACTCTTCTCTGACCATTACCCCCCCCCATGTCAATAGTCAGCACTTAGGAGAAGGGAAGGAGGAATGCATACATATAGCGCCTCCAAAAGCTGCAGCCAATGTTTTTCAGCTCTGTGTATTGCTCTTATCACTCCCTGCCTCCCCTATACCTCCTCCTAAGTGCCACCTGTTGTCATCTAAGAGAAGGGAGGGGGAGAGAAGGAAGGGATTATAGTGAGAGACAGAAGGGAGAAACACTGGCTGCAGATTTAAATGCCTGAAGTGCAATAAGATGCACGTATTCCCCCCCCCCCCCCAAGTTTATGGGAAAGAAATATATGTCTCGTAGAGCTAAAAATACTGTAAATACATTTTTAATTCTAACTAAAAATGTGTTCATAAAGAAAATGGTTGGTTCTTAATACACAAAACATTTTTTGGTTGGTCATCTGGTCAGTAGTTAGATAGCATCATACAAAGTAAGTGTTGTGTGTAATGGTGTCTTTTCCACATGGCAAGCATGAAAATTATTAACAAATTGTATCTCTTCCATAGGACCAGGCTTGGCAGACTAGCCTTTAACCCCAGCCCAGACATATGTAAGCCAGGCATCTAGGACCATATCACAGGCTAGTCTGTTGTCCATTCTTTGGCCAATTTTTCATACCATTTACAGCAATCAGAGATTCAGTCACCTACCCCACCCAAATATCTAAATCTTGCCCTTGTCAAGGTCACTCAGATGCTTACACCTGCCCATTTATCTTGTTTTAAAGGTACTACTTGATGTACAGACTATTCATTTGGCTCACATATATCTTACTCCTTGACAGGTGCCACAGTAATGAGATAATCAATGTTATTCACTTCACTTGTCAGAGGATGCTGCTGCAAACGGGTTTTTTGCCAGTCAAATCGGATTATTTTTTTTGCCAGTTTAATGTTCCACACATTTATAAAAATTGCATGTATGCCAAGGCTCAGATGCATAAAAATTTACAAAACATAAAGCAAATTAAAATAAAATATTCAGACTATATAAGCATTAATGATAAGAGACCATTTTTACATATAAACCAAGAACATTGAAAAGACCGCATTTTTCTTTTTTTTTTTTACGTTTCAATTAATCTTTGCTAAAAAGGCAGTAACAATAGGTAACCGCAATCATCTGTTAAATTATTTTAATGTTCCACATCTTTTAAGACCACCACAATAATGTATTTTTAGGGCATGCCATAATTACTTCAACAGCATTAATTAAAAGTGACTTCCCATTAAACCATGTTATCCCATGGCCATATTTAATGGTCAAAAATAATACCGCTGTGCTACCTAGCAGCGGCTGGATAGGTCATGACTTGGCTACTTTCTATTGACAATGTCATAACAAATAATTTTTATACATATAGATCCTTTTTAGGAATAACATTGACTTTGCAATAAATTGATATGAGTTCAGCCTTTGAGCCAGATACAAAAGTTTCATTCTGGCTGAAATGACCATTACTTAGATGCCTTTAAGCAGTATTTCAAGCAATAAAAGTTGCATAGATTTAATTTGGTAGGGGATAAAAAAAAGTAATAAGTAGCTGCATATGATGATATACCCTACATGCACTATGTATCTGCATTCTTTCATTGACTGGCACTTTCTTCTCTAAAGGTACCCATACACGTTGCGATTTTTCGTGCGATTTTAGCCCTTCCGACCGTCCGGTCGGTCGGGTAGGTCGATCGTTCGGGATTCCTAACATGCAAATGTAGTCCGACCGATGCTGTTTTTAGAAAAATCGGCCAAAAAGTCGGTCGGGTCCCGAATGAGGATGCCTGTAATTTTTGGACGGTCGGCCACTCTTAAAAGATTCCAATCCAACCAGCCGATCGGTTGAATAATCGGCCGAATAATCGGGCGAAAAATCGGGCGTCCGACCGACTTTTAAAAATAGCACTAAAGCAAAAATCGGGCATCGAAATCGAATATCGCATCGGCCCCCGAAAAATCGCAACGTGTATGGGTACCTTAAGACCTGAACCCTGACCTAATGAAAATGAAGGCCTGCGTTCCTTGGTTCAAGAACAACCACCTCTTTGACCTGACCCATTATTGTGTAAAGTTGGAATTAAAGTAGTAGTGCTCCATGCCATCTAGACGAGAGTAAAAATAAAATAAAAAATAAAGTAATACAAAGTGTACACTAAGGCAAAAACTGTCTGCAGTATAACTGGTGTGGGTCTGACCATCTTAAATGCAATATGCATGGTAAAATAATGTGGCCTTAGGTCAACATATCCTTTAAAATAGACTGCTGCCATGTTGCTAGATACTGCACATGCATAAATAAACCCTACTAAATAATCAATGTTCCCAAAATATAAGTGACCTATACATTAACCTTAATCATATAAATCCCTTGATGCCCCAATGCTTTTTCTGTGGATTTGGAATGGTACTCTAACCTGGAAGTCACGTCAATGTAAGAGGCAGACACAGGATGCACATGGGATAATTTGACATCTATGATGACGCAGGAACAGTCACAAACCTGGGAAGCTGGAAAGCTTTACAATCAATGAAAATAAAATGTTATTTGTGCTTCAGATCAACAGAGGCCAGAAATCAGCTCACTTATCTTAATGCACATTCTATGCAGAAAAATGGGGAAAATGTAAGGATTATTAAATCCGATTAATGAGAGGGTAAAGTGTGGGGCTAAATTCACAAGGTCATTTATTAACCATGTAGTTTATATCTCTCCAGGTGGCCTTGTGTCCAGATGTGGCAGAACGTTGTTTTATATGCGTCTATACAGTATTTTTTTTTTGAAAGTTGCAATTAGATGCCAAAGCCTAAACATCTACTACGGATGTATAAGAAAGGCATTTAGGGAGTGGTTTCAGGCAGAAAAAGTTCTTTCTTCACGCTCAGTTGATTTTTATTCTGCAGACCTTCAAACGCAACAGAAAAACAACCATGTGAATGGAGAATGAGGTGGCCGGATGCTCCTGTCTGCATTTCAATAATGTTCCCATGAAAGGTGTAACAGGCAAAAGCCGAAAACTGGTGAACACCCTCTAAAAGGGTGTTTAAAAACTGGCAATGTAAATCAGCCTATGTCAAAAATACCATGCGTCAAAACCATGCCCAAAAGGCAATGGACCCATCCATTGTTTTCAAATGGACATGTCTCTGTCTGTGACTAGTCACGCAAATATCAAGGAGTGCATTGCATATGCGGCCCATTTTTTCTTATGGGCTATGATGGGTCTGTCTACACAGACTACACCTCATAGCCTGCGAGGCACCAGGTCAAGCACACCGCTTGCCTCGTCATTGTTGCAACACTAGACATAGCTAGCAATTACATGCCAGTGAAAAATCAATGGATGGGACAGCGTGGTACGTACAAAACGAGCCTTATGGTTTACATTTTAATGTTTTTTCAGAAACATAGGGCATGTAAACACTGTATTTACAATAATGCATTGTGTTACGGTCACCTAAAACCCCCAAATATGTAGTATAACCATAGCCTAATATATTTAGCTGAAGCAGACATGCATCAAAGTTAATGGATTTAAGGGGTCAAATGTAGTAGGATAAGTCAATTTGGAAGTATTCAAAAGAGGTGCTACTGTGGTATTGAAGCAACACACTGCAACACCAGAGGAAAAATTTGCACATTAGAATGTGATACAATCCTCGATAATTACTATGCCCCTAATGTAAGTTACTATGCATAATAATTCAGGAAGTGATACAACACTATAGGAGGCTCTGCCATACCTTTTATATGGTATATCCTTGGTAGGTGGGTGTATAATGACAGGGCTTTTATTCTAACTTGGGGTTAGTAATGATTGAATGGAGGATACTTTCTTTCGCACATCTAAGTACTATAGCTTTATATTATGGATATTTAAAAAAGAATAGTTGGAAAAATATCAACACCATCATATTCCTTGGTGTTGATGGTTTTGAGGAGGTATTTGCTGGTTGTATAGAACTAATGCAAATGAATTCAGGACTACTGCTAGGCATTAGTTAAAGATGTGACATCTGTGTACAAAGCCAATGACACTGTTTTTCTGGTATATTTAATATAAAAAATACCTAAGCTCATAATTGAGATATATTACGGTATTTACAGTGAATGTTCCAACTTTGAAAATGAGACAGAATGACTATTAAATTTCGCATGGAATTTTCAGTGTTTGCTAATGGGTTTTTTTTTGCCATTAAATAATATTCAGCACTTAGGGCAAAAGTCTGATCAGTATGGCAAATAATTTAGAAAACTTCAAACACTTTAGAAAACAACAATACTACCATGCACATCTATTATAATATTCACAGATGGCAGCAAGACTCTCATAAAAAAAAAATAAAAAAACAATATCGTACAAAATGATCTCGTATTGTACACAGGTCTCGATTTGTGAGTGATCTTAAACCTCTGGAAAAGAATTCCCCAATTTCTAAGATCTGAAGCCCAATTACAAGTAATTACAGCTTTTCATTTTCAACATGATGAAATAATTTGATTCTTTTTTTCAAGGGGTCTGGTTTAGCTCAAAATAGACTAGAGCTTCTGCACAGAGTTAGTATACAGAGACAATAAAGATCAATCACAAAAGAAAAGCAAAAAAATACATGTTGCCCATAAATCATAAATGTACTCAGGGCAGAAATAGCTATTATGTTCTATGCATGCCATTCATTTCATCATCCATGAATGAAAAATAACAAACATCCCAATGATGGCTAGGTCTTTTAAATAAAAACACTTTGAAATTATTGAAGAAAATCAAAAGCATAATTATAGGTTCAGGACATGCTTCCAAGTAATCTATGTTGACAAAAAAGGAGAGGCATACAACAGCATTTTCAGGGCGTGCCACATAATGGAGCAGTTACCAAAAGATTCAAGCATTACTGCATCTCCTTCCGATGTTCTTTGAGGACACTCTGACTCCCAGATATTCAATAATTACACATTTCTATTCTATTTATTACCATTACATTCTTAAGGAATCTGTGACCACAATTTAGATTTATTTTATTAAGAACTTCTAGATGCCTTAACAAGCTTTCAAAAAAAAAAAATTCCACAAACTAGAGATAACTGAACAACATACTGTATTTTCGCAGTATTGTATAAGACGCACCCTTTTTTCACTCTGAGCTCTGACTGGCAGAGCAGAAGTTAAGGAGGTGGGGAAGCTGCCTATGACAGCTTTGCCGCCTCCAGCCCCTACAACAGAGCTGTATATTAGCTGGGCAGCTTGAGCCCAACTTGCATACAGTGCAGATGGCACCTGCGGGCAAGCTCTCCCATCTGCATCTGTTGAGTTGGACTAAAGCTGCCCGCAGGTCACATACAGCTTTGCCTTCAATCTTTCCTATGTACTGTGTAATTGGCTACACTTGCTCTGACTCTCTGTGTATGTTAAAATTAGTAGCAGGCAGCTCTATCATCTTGCTCTGACAGTTTATTCAGTCAGTGTGGACCCGCTGAAAAACAATGCACTATAGATGCAAGATCCACCCGTGGGAGGATCTTCCATCTGACTGGTCCTCCACCTTCCCGGTCAGGCTTATTGCCGGGAGAGTGAAGGCACCAGTGATGGGGCTGACTGCAGTTTTCAAAGATTTCTCTCAAATATGTTTTTAAGAAATGTTCAGTCTACAAGCAGCTCAAAGTCAGTATGAGTAAGTCTTGTTCTGAAACAAACATAAGCTGTGTTTTAAAAGGCATACAAAAACGACCAGCGAGTTGCGTTTTTCTTTAACCTCCCTAGCGGTTGTGATGAGTCCAGCTCGTCCAGTGCTGATATGCTGAAAGTGCACTGGACGAGCTGGACTCGTCCAATCGAGCCCCCGCGTCGCTCACTTTACCGATCCATGCGTCCGCGGCGGCTCCGATCCCTGCGGCGGCTTCTCCTTGACTGAAGGGATCCCTCTGCCCCCCCGGTGGCGGCGGCGGGAAGCTCAAGATGAGCCAGGCATTGCAGAGAGAAGCCTCGGCGCCGCCGCCACTCTAGTACAGTGATCTCTGCGGGTCTCCTGGCTTTTAACGGGACATCGCTGTTTTCCAGGCGAGTACACGTAAAGCTGAGCGCCCGCAGGCGCTCCACTTACCAGCGGCGGCGGCTTTCCCGAGGCTTGTATATGCAATCCCGGCTGCTCAACTGATTCTGGCAGCATTTGAATTTCATGCCTGCCATGATCAGTGAGCATTCAACGGATTGCATATAGAAGCCTCGGAGCCGCCGCTGTTAAGTGAGCGGCTGCGGGGCTCCCGAGCTTTACGTGTACAATCGCCTGTTTTCAGGCGATCTACCGTAAAGCCCAGAGCCCGCACACGCTCACTTACCGGCGGCGGCTCCGAGGCTTGTAGATGCCAATCCCGCTGCTCCGTCCCTCTACATGGCAGGCAATTGAATTTCCCGCCGCCCACCGATGTCGGTGGGCGGCGTCAATTCAAATGCCTGCCATGATCAGTGAGCAGCCTTGATTGCATATACATTCCGCCCGGAGAGGTCCGCCGCCAGCCGGTAAGTGAGCGCTTGCGGGGCTCTGGGCTTTAACGTGTAGACACTCCTTGAAAACAGCGATGTACACGTCAAGCCGGAGGCCCGTCAGCGCTCACTACCAGCGGCGGCGCATCCGAGCTTCTATATGCAATCCGGCGCTGATCAGTGAACTGGCAGGCATTTGAATTTCAAAGCTGCCAATGTAAAAAAAAAAAAAAAGGGATGGCATATAGATGCCTCGGGAGCCGCCACCGCGCGAAAGAAAGGGGTAAGTGAGCGCTGCGGGGGCTCCGGGCTTTACGTGTAGATCGCCTGTTTCAGCAGGAGCGATCTACACGTAAAGCTCACTAGACCACGGCGGCGGCGACGAGGGCAGGAATCTATAGGCCAATCCCTACATGGCAGGCATTGAAATTCAAATGCCTGCCATGTAGAGGGAAATTTAAAAGTTAAAAAGGGAAATGGAACTGGGGCACAGTGATACTGTACCAGTACAATTTTTACAGTATCAAACAAACACACTTTAGCATTTAAATCAATGTTTTATTATATACATCAAACAAAATTAAAATAACTTTTTTTTAATGTAAATTTGTTTTTTACTAAAAAAAAAATGTACATTAAAGTCTATGGTGCGCTTTTGGTACAGAAATCTGTACCTATGCAGTGCGCTAGGGAGGTTAATATTCTAGTCCGGTGACTTGCACCCTAATAGGGCACTTCCAACGACAGTGAGCTGCTTATAAAAGCTCCCAACGATCAGAGGAATTGCCAGTATTTATGTAGCAATTAAATTAATTTACGTACTTACACATGCAGAACTCTGTGTTTCTGCATACTTTTAAAATGATGTTTCAATATTTTACAATAATTGTGAGGAGTAGCTCATACCACAAACCTAATATTTGTGTTACGTTTACTTACACCACAGTTTAACACATGTTGCCAAGTCTAAGTTCCAAAGACTTGAATGGCAAGCTATATTTTGGCAAATCTGTTTCTAATTTGCAAAACTCTCAAGTGTTTACCATATATTTTCCAAGATCCATGTGTGAACTAGGAGCAACCTTCCTATCATATTCGGGGAAAAAAACACAACTTTAGCTCTGCATGCTACAGGGAAAAAAAATATACATATCCGCTGCACCATCCATCCTGCTGTTTCAATATTTTCACACAGGACAGTTCCTGCATATTTATATTTACCAGTAATGCAGCTTACCATACCAACTGTTCATTAGGGATGTGTAGGTGTGGGGCAAGACACTAAGGCTAAATTCACTCTGTGTTCATTGTAGTTTAAGGCTCTGCAGGCACCCTCTTGGGTAAAACACAGTGGGAAGTCATTTTATAAGTAATAATTTTCTAGGCAGTTGCAAATGAAGAGGATTATTATTGAAGTCAATGACTTAAAAAGGCACTTTGTAACTGTTCTCCAAGTCTTCAAAAAAAAAAAAATATATATATATATGACTATGTAAATGAAGCATGAAAAGAAGAGGATTTGAGGATCAATATCCCTAGACCTATATAGAAGCCTACATTTTAGGCTTAAGCAACATTTTAGAACATGGTTTAATATCTATAATGAAGCAAAAAGAAAGAAACTATTTTTGGTGACCAGCCTAAACTATTCCACAAATATTGTGCCACACCCTTACAAAAATTGGGAAGAAAAACATTTTTTTGTTTGCTCCTGGGGGAAAGGGCAACCCACCAGAATTCGAAAAAATTTGATTTTGAGGCACCAAAACTATCTTATTCATATTAACAACACATTTTATTGATTCATAACATACATCCACAAATGATTGATGAAGAAATTAGGTCCAAAAAAGTTGCTATATACAAATAAAGCTAAACCCATTCATTACAATTTGGAAGTGAATAAAGGACATTTTGGAACACGTACTTCTCAAATAAGGGGTTCCCACGCTAGCGCAGGAATAACTGGGTGCAGAGGTGGGTCACTGGGAATGAAGGAGACCAATAAACTGACAGAAGCTTCACTTTTCCCAGGTGTATGTGAGTTGGGCTAAAGCTGCCCAGCTCACATACACATTCTCCGCAAAACTCCACACACAGACTTACATTGGTTAAGGAATTTGCTCACTGGTTTAGGAGCTATTCATTGGCCACCCTTTCTGCCTCTTTAATCCCAGGCAAATAGTAATGAGGCATGGGCACATGATGGTAAGAAACACTTACCAGCTGTCCGTTCCATATAGTTTTAGAATATTTAATGTGTTTGCACCAGAGCAGAGGCTTCTATTTATCCCGCCTGACTAAGAAAGACACAAACAGGCATATCTGGCCAATACAAAATATGTGTACAAAAGGAAGCCATTTTGAATTGGTTAGGAGAAGCCTCTGTTTTGTCAGCATCTCTGGAAGAAGCTGTGGCAAAGGGTAAGTAGAGTACATCTATGTTTTTTCATAAATGTTTCATCAATATTAATTCTGCTTACAAATTTAACCATACTAGCTAAATACCAAATGAATGTCTTTATTCAAAACTGAAACAAAACTTGACATACAAAAACATTTTTTTTCTATTTAAATGTAAAGCACATACAAACAAAACCAGCCTTGCAATGCAAGACCAAAGAAAGAAAAAGTAGAAATAATCCGTAGCATGATTTCATTAAAAAAAGTTGTCATGCAGTTTTACCCCTGAATGGTGCGATGGGATGGAAATGTCCTCTTTCTCAAAGTGAGAATGATAGGACAGGCTTGTTCTCAAACACAGCGCAATCCACCTAGATGTACAGTACTCCAGCTTCAATTCACCTGGCAGTTTGATGCAACGTGCTTGCACATGACAACACATTGATTTTACTTCTACCTCCACGCCGACGTCTGTGTAAAGAAATCCATTAGGTAGACAGTTCTCATCTCAATTGACTGACAGAGTGACAATTGAATACTTTTCACCTTCTTAACTGACTGACAGCTAGACACTTAAACAAGCCTTCATGCTGCTATAATAGTTTGAAACACTTTCAATTACCCGAATCAAACAAATCCATAATCCCACTAGTTGAATACATTCTCTGACTGCTGCTATACTTGGCTGAGTTTATACTGTTTGCTGAATAATGTGTGTTTTTCCTTGATGTAAGATGTTAAGACACAAAAAAAAAAAAGAAAACCTAGAGTTAGACTTACCGGTAACTCTTTTTCCATGAGTAGGTTTCCAGGACA
>CM070036.1:54913592-54951754 GCA_036250615.1 Ptychadena robeensis | reverse complement strand
TGACTGCTGCTATACTTGGCTGAGTTTATACTGTTTGCTGAATAATGTGTGTTTTTCCTTCATGTAAGATGTTAAGACACAAAAAAAAAAAAGAAAATACACTATAAATTACTTCTCACTTCTTTTAAGGATGTTCTTATTCAGAAGGTTTTTTTTTTACTACAGAGCTGCACAATGACCAAATACAGGTACGTTTCTGATAAGTATTAGGTCAGGTTCTCACACCACTTATTCCAAAAGGCTAATCTTTTTCGACAGGGGTTCCCCCCCCAGAGAACTTGTGGGGTTACGTGACATGCGGCTGCACAGCTGGGAGGACTACCCAGAATGCCTTGGTGTAGCTTTCAGGGTCATGGCTATGGCTTTATATTAATACTGGCAAGTATGGTGATCTGCCCCATGGTATAGTTAATTTGCATTCATAGCTCTTTCATACTATATGCTATGCGTCAGCACATGGTAGCCACGTTTCCATAAGAAACTTATGAGTCCCATTAGGTATAACTATAACTGTGCAAGCAGTGTATTAATGCATAACACATTGCCACACTCATTTTCATGTACAGCACAAGCCAATGGAAAGCTTTTGTCTGCTATTGTACGAGGTTTGTACTGGGTAACACTGGAAAACAGTGGTCACCCCTGCACATTTTTACCCTTTCCAAACCTAGACCTCTTATCAAAAAGATGTTGACACCCCTGTCTTAGCTTACAAGACTAAAATAAAGCCTGCGGGGGCACTGTTGCACACTACACAGTACATACAGTGTAAAATGGCCTAGTCTGAAAATATCTGTGATAATTTTGACCAATTATAATGAAGCTCTATCAAATCTTTAATCTGACATGGACTATTTGAACAAAAAAAAACTGCTTTGAAAAAAAACAAAAAAAAAAAACCACAAAAGGTAACAGTAAAGACTCTTTACAGCTGATGGATTTATGTTTTATGGGGTTTTCTGTTTTTTACCTGGGCTAGCAGTTAGGAAGGCAAAAAGAAATCTTTTGGGTTTAGGTGGCAGTGTAAGAACATTTTCACAGAAACATCACCTAGATTTCCGTAAAAATCAACTGCCCAATAGTTAGCCCCCTTCTAAAGTAGATGGTGTCAAGATTACAAAGGGTCAGAATTGTTACGTTCAGGTATTCATTGGCCACAAATTAGTCTGCTTAGCGGATAACCTCAAATCTACAGATCAATTCGCTCCACTCTATTCATGACTGCACATCTTGACTGGCTTAGTGATTATATGACCGCATCTGAAATTGAAGATATACAAATGACATCTAAGATGTATCTTTTAACATAGGCTTTATGTCCATCATTGACAGTTTTATTGAACTATCATTTTTCAATCAAAGCTCAACCCTTACAGAAAGATCAAGTTTAAAAAAAAAAATATATATATATATATATATATATATATATATATATATATATATATATATATATATATATATATATATATATATATATATATATAAAATCTAAGACTAAAGATGAATGTATACAATAAAATAACTGTGCTGAAAGGGAATTACATTTCAATAAACATAATGTCTGTTTATTGTTTACAGCAACGCAGTTCTCTTCTACCAACAGAGTTCACTTGCTCACATAGAAAATCTCACTGTAAATCCCAATATTTCAGGAAAAAGCTGATAACCTGGTATTAGGGAATAATGTTCTATTTACCCACTGGTGTTCGTGACAAGTAACCTCGCACTCTTCCCTGCAATTATACGTCCAGCTTGGAAACATATATTAGAATCAGAATAATTTGCACTTGTTTCATATGGTAAACCGCATTTAGCAGTTATGCAAATTTACCCAAATAGCTAAAAGGAGCACAGCCAGTTGCAGACAATGACATTCAGACCCTTAAATAGCAGGAGAACTCTAGTGTCACATCAAACTACACCATGTATTAAATAGATGAACTGCAAAGATCAAAACAGCAGTAACCTATTGCAACTAAAAAGGTTTACATTGTTATGATTGTGGTTAATTCAAGAAAGGCAAAATTCCATTGGCTGCTGTAGATTTCAGTAGAGTTTAAACTTTAACAAATGCATTACAGTTTACAACTGCCTGCTGGCACAGTTTATGGACACGTCTTCAAAAATATGAGATGGATGGATGATAATTACTGATATTAGGGGTAAGCAGAAACAGTTTAAATTTCCCACATTGAAATATCCATATAAACATGCTTATGATTTAAACATACACAGCACATAACAGGCAAACAAGTAGGATGAGGGTGTGCCGCAACGTGCTGTAATTGGGTTGACAGAAATAAAAGGAAAAGTCAGAGTCCATCAAGAAATGTTTTGTAAAAAAAAAACCACAAAGACGCAAAAGATTGTCTCTGCAATTGAACAGTTACATCAAAAATGGTCAAAGTGTTGTAAAAGGACATCATTTTAAGAAATGAGAAAACTAAATGTGAATATAAACCTTGTCCCATACATCAGTGCTGTGATTTTTTTCCGGTGGAGTAATGTGCCTAAGGAGGTTGTGACGCACTGTGACATCTCTCTCTAACTTCAACTACACAAGGCCTGTATATGAATATGTAGACAGGTTATGGAAGAAAATATCTGGTCTGCATTACAGAATCAATGATGCAAGGAACAATTTAAAAACATAGAATGATCACATGCTCAGTATAAAATTACAATACACACAGACAAATCTGGTCACCAACCATTAACAGAAAGAGCTTAAGACTTGGATCATTGGTGAATGGATGCCTTCCATAGGATAGGAGTGTACTGTATTCTGTACCCTCTTTGTGTCCCCTTACTTCGCTTCTCTGTGGGACATTACTGCCTATGCTCTCCCAGTTGTTGTAATATCAGCTATTGGAAGTAAAAAACTCAAGTATAAGTATTTGAGAGATTATAAACATAACTCTTGTTGGGTGTTCCCATTTTATAAAGGTTGGACCCACAAAATGTGCACCCAAAAACAAAAAGACAGCATCTTGTAATACTGGCTAGTAATTAATCTGCCCACTTCTTAAAAAAATAAACATACACCTACTGTAGCATTGTCTACAACCCAACTATGCTCTTTTGATTGGACACTTTTCTAAGCTTTGAATGGCCAACAAGTATGTAGTCATGAAACTGGTAAACCATTAGGATTTGGCAACAGTTACCTACATATGTTATATAAGAACAAGGACAGAGGCGCACAACCTAGTATGTTAACTCACTATCGTAACACTTATCAGATTTTCACTTTTAAGAATGATGGTTAAAAAATTAGTTCCTCAATAGAGAGGTAATGAAAATGGAATATTCCATTGTGTTCAGAACAACAATCAGAACAACTTCCCCTTATTATCTCATATAAATGTAGCTTACAGCTTTGCAACAATTTATGATGAAAAATAATTGCCAAAGACCAACTATGGCATAGTAAATAATATAAAATATATATTTTAATCCACTAACACGATGACTGAACAGATGCAAATCTATACACTGCATGATATCAGGAGTCAGGAGATTTTGCTGAAAATTTTCTAAGACATAATGGACAATTTAAGAGCATATCATTCCTAAAAAGACAATCACTTTGAGAGGAGTCGGGTTTCCTGGCTTGACGCCCCTTCGCTGGTCAATAAGTTGGAGGCGCCGGTACAGAGTTCTCTTTGAGCCCAAAGTAAAATGACACTCTGTAAAAGGAGCTTGCTCAACCACACTGTACAACAAATTGATTTTCTGGGAAGCAATACAGCCTGTATTTAACCTAACAGTCTAACCCTGTTGTACTACACAAAAAGGATCATGCATATTGATTTCTTTATTACAGTTTCTTGTGCGATCAGTAAACGTTCACAAAACACCAGCTCCTGGAGCAAGGAAATTTAAATTTTTCATTCAAACATGGCAAAGGCTGCATGCCTAAACAATGATGTTATTTGCTAGATGCCTGTGCTATATTCAAACACTTGATATACTTTGCAATTTAAATAAAAAAAGTCAATAAAGGAATATGCTAAGGGTTTATTTGCAATTAATAATAGCATTTAGAAAAAAACAACATGTTTATTTTCAGTGGTGTCTTTGCATGTAATTGTAGCATTTAAGAGAAAGCAATGTATTCATTTTCTTGGGCGTAATACTATGAAAAAGTAAACATGTCTACTCCTAAATGCTGCTACAAAATAAAGTGATTCTTTAAAGAGAACAGGTCATTAGAAAAGAATGCTTGGACATCTAGCAATTCGCTAATTAGACAAATAGCCTATTCTTGTTTAGTTATTACCAAGTCTGGACCAAGGTAATAGTATGTTGCATGTTGGCAGACATGACGAATTCTCTATAGTAGTGGTCCCATTGGGGGTCAAACAACCATTTCACAGGGGTGGCAGAGTTCTCTGGAAGCATCAGGGCTGCTGCAAACAAGCAGCAGTTCTGATGCCCACAAGCACGATGGGGAGTTAGGAGGGAGATTAACACCCAGCTTGGGAGGGAGGGGACATTACTTTACCTCCTAACTTCCTAGGGGTGATAAAATATAAGGGAGGGGACATTAAACTTACCTGATTGTGCTGGAAGAGACATCGCGGAGTGTAACTTGCTGTATTTGGAACACAGAAGTGACACTCTGCACCCACACTTACATACAAATACACCAAATACACAAAATGACTCTTCCTGACGTCATTTCCAGGGTCGTGGATCTAAAAAGGTCGAGAAGCACTGCTCTATAGCGACCAGACAGGTGGCAAGATCAAGAAAGGTGGCTTTACCATATAGAGTTCATCTCCTGGGCTAGTGCAAAATTAAGTTTACAGTCTAGCTTTAAAATAGTGAGCACTTAAACAGGACAACACGATCAAATGTTCATTGAATAAAACAGAAAACCAGTCTGTAGATTGCTTAATTCTATATATAAATAATGCTCTATATATATATATATAAATAAATGTAACAAAATTATTAACTAAATACAATATCTCTAGCCACTGAAATCAGTAAGATACATTATTTACTAAGAAGATATAAATAGTAATATTTAATTAAACCTACTAAGATTGAAACTCAATAACACATGCAGATATTTGATGCTAGTTGATTTTTTTGGGAAAAATTTGACCAATTTTCCAGCATATACATTTACTATGAGTATTGGCAATAAACTGGCACACAGACGACAAACAAAAAAACACATCATAAATGATAGCATCTAAAATACTGGCAAGAACTAGCTTCAATTGCCCATGTATGTAATAAAGAAAGTGTAATAAGGTCATATTCCATTCACGTAGGGAACTTTAGGAAAAATAATAATGGAACGTGAATTTTATATTGCCTTCTTTTTGAACACAATTAAACTTTGGAGTCGGTTAATGTGAAGTTTCTGGAATCGATGTAAGCGATTAAAGAATTGCAAGCAAAATGCTTCGTGAGGCGTAATTACTATAAGGTCACTAGATATTATTTGGAGTCAGCTTGGTTTATCATATTACAACATGACAGGATGTGGGGCAAAAATTATGAATTCCTTCCCTAAATCTGTCCTTTTCTGATTTAGATGGATGGAGAATAATTAACTCTTAATTATTCAGATGACTTGAAGGCAACTTAAGGATTCAGAAAAGAATGCAGTCATTTCCACCAAAGCAGTCTCCTATCATTTATCAAATCATACAACTTGACCAAGAATGAATAAGAGAAGAGAAAAAAATGCTTGTGTTTACCCAAAGCCCTAACTGCTACCTTAGAGGTTGTTAAGCAATAACATTTCCCTTAAATTCTACCATATGCAAATCAACAGCAGCAATTTGCATTTTAAAGTATTTAACTCTACATATTTATTAGATTTTGAGGCCACGCTGATCATTGATTTATGTGCTTCTGGCAATCATATTTCCATATTTGTATGATTTTGATGACAGTAATAATTCAAATATGCAGAAAGTTGTTCTTTGAACAATATCTTTAATTACGTCCTCAAAGCATTATTGTTTTGCTGGCTGCCCTGGCAGAAAAGGGTTGGAGTGCGGGGATGGCACTGTGATCCAAACAGCACACATCAACATTTGTCCTTTCCTGCCTTACACACACAATACACAGAAATGACTCCTCTCGTGAGCCAATCACAAGCTTTTCAATGCCCTACACAGCCCAGGAACCTTTGCACGTGAATCCCTTATTAGTCCTGACACACTTTCACGACAAATTCAATCACAGCTCAGAAGGTTTATGTTCAAAATGCAAAACCTGCCTTATTTACTTTGCCGCTAACTCGCAAACTTTTTCTGCCATGTCTTTTTATTGGTGTTGTCACAAATTACGCACACTCCTATGAAAGCCATCAAGAATCGTAATCATTACAAGGGAGATGTAAACAGGGGTTTTCTTTTGTTATACGATTCCTGAAACAGACTGCATGAACAGAGACAAAAGCATGCTACAACCAAACAGAAATATGGGATTATTAAACTGGGGGCCTTAATTAAATATTAATATGATTTATGGAAACAACTGGATGGCATTATTTCCATGTATATTTTTAATATTTAAATTTTTTTTTAATAAATACAGCTGAAGTGTATCAACAATTTTATACTTGAAGAGTATATGAACGAGCTTTAGAAATCAATGCACGATACGGTGTGTATTTTCATGAGCCTCTCCAATTAAAAGATTATCAATTATAAGCTGTGATTCAGGGCAAAGGAACCAACAGCATTTTGTTTCCAATTTGTAATCACTTCCATGATACGGTTTGCTAAAGAACTAAAATAAAAATGTATGCCATCTTGTATTACTGATTTATTTCTTGTTATCAGAATAAAACACTGAGGCAGTATTAAACATGTTCAGGAGACCCAAGGCTTTCATCCTCATCCTGGCTTTACTACAAAGTCACTGACCTTGAACATGCATACAACACAGAAGTTAAGACTTTTCGGACATCTCTGGCTGCAAGCTTGTTCCAGGTCAGTAACTCATTGCACCTTAAAAAAATGAAATAGCAGCTCTCATATTTCTATCTTCACCTCATCCTTCCCTTTAATAACATAAAAAAACCTGTTCTGCGCAGTAATGGCTAGTGACACATACTCTTGGATTTATTAAATTTTACAGGGCTTAAGAGAGAGCACGGAGACATTCACACTACTACCTGTCCCCGAGAACACTTTAAATCGAAGAAACAGCATTATTTAAACAAAACATCAATCCAACTAACTAATTGGACATTTTTGGACGGTAGAAAGGAGCCATATCAAAAGGACATCAAATGATGGGAAGTGAAATCAGGAGGCCCAACACTTTCAGGCCTAAACCTGTTGCCCCACACATGCACCTAAATTAACATTTTAAAATCAGGAACCACATTGAACTCTGTGTGGAAAAAAAATTTAAATGTGCTATTAAAGGGTCCAGACCGTAAAGACTGATCAAAACACAGGAGCTATTGAGTAAGTAAGCAACTTTTACTTGAATTGGGAATGTTTTTTTCTCATGACAAAAAAAAATTCCCATTTTCCTATAAAAGCAACATGCATGGCAGTGTAATCATAAAATGCAATGGTTTCATAAGAGAATGTTTAGGGAGAGATGTTTAAAAGATATTTAAAAATTCAGGATAAGGGAAATTAAAATGCTTTCATGTACATGGAATGGTGGAAATTAAGCTCAAGATTCCAAAGCTCTTAAAAATCTATCTGAAAAGATTCTTTCATTCTCCAAACATTGCGGAAAACTGTAAATACATAAACTTTAGGAAATCCGAAAGGGATTTGTTTGCACAGAAAAATCTCAATTGGACAACATACAATAAAATTGGACTTCACAGTTCACAAATTCAAAGTACAGCGATCTCAATGTGTGTGGCACACAGAGGATTTAATTAAACACCTAACGAGACTGTGTGATACAATCATTAAATGAGCTGGAAATGTTTTTATTACAATGTGTGTGGTAGGACTGTACGCATTCACATAAAGTCCTCCACAGTGTTTGGTAGAACTGCAGAATATAAATCTCAGTGATGGAAGGGAAACTCACAAACTATCTCAGATTATTTTGTTAATGTATCAGAATAAAGGAAAGGATGGTAATGTGTGATACTAGGAAGTTCTGCAATTAAACTTACAATTCCAACAATATTATTTCACTTCGATATTTTACATTAATAACTGGATTTGAAAACTTCAGCACGTGGATACTGGGAACTTATCCAAAAGACAGATCCTCGATGATCCTCATATGTACAGGAGATTTTCACAATAACGCTTTCCTATACAGGTGGTCACAACACTGATGCCACATGTAGTATAACCGGTGAGCACCACGTTATAATTTTTCAGTCTTCTTTAATCAGATACTTTCTAGTTAACGTTTTAAAGGAAACATGATGTAAAAAAAATAAAATACCAAGACTACTGTTGACCACTATTCTGTTGGCTGTCATGCTGATCCAGTGGCTTTATTACTGAACGCCTGGCTCCAAAAAAAAAAAAAAAAAGAAAACCAAATAGGCAAGTCAGAATATTTTTGTGTTTCCCTGCCCCTTAACACTGTGCTGCTACTTTAATACAGTAATATTTTACCACTTCCAGCTCTTTTGTAATGGACTATAAAGAATTAAAGATCAATATTTCATGCAGTAGTAGTTTCAATGACTGCCATGAATGACTGCGCTTGGTATGTCAGAATGGTAGTTGCACTGTGCCCAGAACCAACATTAAAAGATCAGTGTTCTGTGAGATAAGAGATATATAGTGAAATAAATTAGACCTATATGAACATTTTGTACCTGCACATTTTATAAACTATAAAAAAGCACTACTGATAATACAGCACCGAATATGTATTTGTCAATAGGTATACATCTTATCATATATAAAAATATAAGAAAAAAAAACAAACATACTGGTTAGTAGTAACAAATCAAATCAGGAATTAATCCTTCTATTAGATATAATAATTTTTTTAAAATCATAATTTTCTCAAAATAAAAGTGAAGGATAAATAATAGGAATAAGATATTACCGACATCCTACAATTAAAGTGAATATGCTAATTTCACTTGCCGATATGGGGACTCCGCACTACAAATATAATAAAAGAGATATCTACAAATGTGTAATAAGGTAAAGACTGAAACATAAAGCAAGGCTTGTGTATTCAAGCCCAGTAAGGACTGTCATGTTCAGTGAATAGAGACTGTTAACTTCATAATTTCCCTTTCTACCTATTCTCTGGTTCATTAAGGTGCGCCTGGGACTTATTATCTTATATGCTGTGCCTTGTCCTAAATTGCCCCCAAGGCACCACCTTTGTCACAGCTGAGGTGTTGTCAGGATGGCCAGGTAATCCCTTAGGTGGTTGACACGACTCTGCTGCTAAGGAAACAGCAGCCGATGTAACCCTTTGGTGGCTAAAACATCGCTAAACAGTGGCCAATTACCTGAGGATTAGTGCTGACCTGCAACAGCCTAGATTTTCCTACGTGGGATAAATATTCTCATGCTCAGATGCCTTTATGGCACTTGCTAAATTGTTGAATATATTAGAGTTCAATGTTTCTGTAAATGCTGACTCCAGCAAGGGTTAAGTGTAATAAAACATATTAGATTACTTTAAAATGGAATGCTTTCAGCTAAACCTACCAAAGATGTGAAACCTAAAAAAAATAAAGAAATCAAAGCATCCAAGCTGATCCTGTTTACATTGTAATATGTGTTCCCTTGTCCTTTTATAAATTTACAGTCTGAGCTCTCATAGTGGGGTCAAATGGGTTTGTTCCTTAAAGGCAAGTCATTTGTTCAGCTATTTCAACACAACAAATATTAAAGGGCAGAGAAGATCCCTGGGTATTTCAAGCAGTAACTTATACTCCCCTACAATGACTTGTAAAACACACACACATATTGCTAGCCCCGGCACACACTGCTGTGGCACATCTCATCATCTAGCAGGGAAAGAGAGAAGATTCCTTTAACATCACAACTAGCATTAGTTAACAATACAAAAAAGAAAATAAATGGAAAATATTAAATAAAAAAAGTATTTTACTGCAGTTTTATTATTCATTTTAATTCATTTTTATAGAACAGCAAAAACTGTTAATATGCAATTAAAATATTTATTTTCGCCAATGTATGTTTTACCATCCTTTACTTTTCCATGATTCCATGCATTTTCTGCACCACTAGAAATAGGAATAGGAAATGGCCAATATGTAATGAGGTAGTTAAAGAATCGTGTAACGTTATTGCGATGACGACAGACCAAGAAGAACAAGTGCTGCAGTGACCCCGTGACCACAACATGTGCTGTACACATTCATTAAAACAAGCCAGGCAAGAAGAGGAGAAGCATGTGCAGCAAGGTGCAGACAAAACTTCTATATAACGGGGTTTAGCTGCAGCTTAGCATCTAGAAGGGCAAAGCCTTATCTGTCCTTGTCATAAGGACAAAGGTGGAAGTAGTTGGGGACATGGAAAGTAGAAGGCTGATGTATCCTCTAAGGACAGCCCGAAGAGGAATATGAACTTTACAGCAGAACACCGGATAAAATTAGAAGATGCCAAACAATAATGGCAAAATAAAAATCACAAAAATCGGTGTGTTATAAATAGTTGTGATGCTAAAAACTGTAATTATCATCTGCAAACAATTAAATGTATTGTTACTCCGCAAGCTGTGTATCTATATAAAAAGATATTATCCAGAAAGTCTTTGTGTTTTACATTAAGAATACAATGGTTTCTAAAACTCGGGATATGAGCTTAAACTTCTCTATCAGATACAAGGTCTAAATTATAAAAAGTGATAGTAGAAAAAAGCAGAAAGATGATTATAACAGAAAATTTGAGCCTCTATGCCTGACAGATTAACTGTACATTTAACATTTGGCATTGAGAAAATAAGTTGAATAAACGATTTTGCGACATCAAATCAGATAAAGATTCCAAATAAGAACATTGCATTTTTAATTTAAACCTTAAATGGTAAGAAATAATAAAAAAAATAATAAATAATCAGAGTACTTGAGATATTTAAATTTCTGGCACATGCTGACTAGTACTAGTTTGATCTAAATATGATGCTGATGGTTAAAGAACCAAAGGTAGATTAACAGGCTAAATAAAGATGCGTTGGTCTCCATGTAACACAGTTATATTTTAAAATGTAATTACATAAATTTTTGCCTTTTTCTTGGTATATAACTAAATGTATATTTGTTGCAAAACACTGTTTAAAATAAAAGTTTACGCATAAAACATTAGACAATATGGTTCAAACATCCACGATATGTACATAGCCGATACCCATCAACATGGAGACAAAGTGATATTAGTATCTCTATGTAGTAGTGAGCTGTGGCCATCTCCTGGTGGAAATGAATATTGCTCACAATAAGACATTTACACCGTAATGGTAAATATAATACATAACTGCTGTAAGGGAGAGAAGATTTTAATTTTATGTTACTGCAACAAGGAGAGACATTTCCATTACATTCTCTAGAACAAGAATAAAACATTTCTACACAAGGCAACATAGTCCACAAAATAAAAGACTTGAAATCGTTGCTATGCTATTGTGCCAATGCCCATACGTCATCATTGTCCAATCACACAATCATTTTTTTCTAATTGTGTTGCATTTTGCTTGTAGGAAATTCCTCCAATTGCAATGTGTAATATACACCAATTTCTAGTAACCAAAACTTGAGCAGGCAGCCCAAAAGGAATGCCAATTATTGACTTTCTTGAAGGACAAAGCTGAAGACAGCTCTTGCACTGGGTGAAAATGTTTAGACTGCATTTTTGTTGCTTGGGCAGTCCAGATGTTTTATATAATAAACATTTGCTACTTAGACCTTACTGACACTACCATCTGCAGCAGTACTGTGGATATGGAACTCAGAAAATAAACATTTGTTTAAAAGGTGCTATTGAGCACAACTCCAGGAAAATAAACAAATAGAAGTTTAGGTATACACTACCTAAAGCATTAAAACACACTTATTTACGTTATTCCCTTGCACCCTCAGCCTACTCCTTTGTGGGCGATGCCACGCAGCCTCCTCCGCGTGAGGGGTGCCACGTAGCCTCCTTCGTGTGAGCGGTGCCACGCAGTCTCCTCCGCGTGAGCGGTGCCACGCAGCCTCCTCCGCGTGAGCGGTGCCACGCAGCCTCCTCCGCGTGAGCGGTGCCACGCAGCCTCCTCCGCGTGAGCGGTGAACCTGCAACATCATTCTCTGTAAACGGTGCCCTGCAACCTTCTCTGTAAGAGGTTTAGGACTATGGTCACAGACACTAACCTCATTCTTAGGAATCTAGAGCCAGTAACCCTGCATTGTTCAGTCAAAACAATACAGAGTGTGTGCCACTAACAGAAAGTGAAGCTTTAAGTAAATATACACTTAAAGCATTTAACCATTGAAGTGCTAATGTTTTTCTTTGAGTTCAGCTCTATGTGTACAAATATCAGTTTTAACTTATTATTTATACAAAAACACAAATGCAAACGCAGATGTAAAGTGAAAAACCCATGCATTTTTGTATATATGCAGAAACGCATTCCTTTAAAAACGCATATAGTGGGAAAGGGCCCTTAATGCCTACTAGGGGCTAATGTTTGTACATAAGCAATGAAGTATCTGTTAAGTGCAGAAGAATTAACACAATTGCTGAAAAGGAAAAAAAAATAGAAAGGAAAAAGAGGCATGAACTTGCTTGGACAGCCAGACATTGGGAATTTTGACACCTGTTTTGAAAGTCCTCAACTTGTAGACCATTTTCAGACTGAAACAAGACTTTTGAAATCACTATGGTGTTCACACTGACCTCTACAGTCAAAAGCCAAACTCAATTTCTATATGTTGCCCGACAAGCCTGGTGAGCAAAATATGAAGTGCCAAAAAGGTCACAGATTCCCCACTCTGGCAGGAAAAAGAAGACGTGGTAAGGACATTATTTTCCCAAATCTTGAGAGATTTAACTTTATTCTAGTCATGTGTCTTATGTCATTCTCTACTGCTAAAGCTGGGCTTGTGGAAGCAATAGGTAATGGCAGGTCAAGCGCTATTTCTACTGTTTTCAAGAGTGGAGCATGTGATGCAGTAAGCAGGGGATAAATACCATACCAAGGTCTATGCAGCAGATTTGATTATACTCCGATTGAGGGGTGCCCATTTGCACTCGAAATCTGCACAGGCTTCAGAGTACGAAGGGGGTACGAAGAATGAGAAATATGCAGTGACTGTCAAGTCATTAGAAAAACTGCACACGGTAATAAACAATGTTACTTGAAAGCCTCTTTTGGGTTTACAGATGCTCTAACTTTGAATTCAAGTTGATTTCCATGACTTGTCCACAATGGTCAACCAAAAAAAAATGTCAGATTTTAGAATCACATTTGCTGCTTCCAATGTACATAGATCTTATGTCTTTGTATATATTGAAAAAAAAGTTACATACTACTTCTATTGTATGTAGGAACAGACTAAAACACACTTTGAATACTGATCACTTTAATTAGATCAAAAATTATAAGACATCGAAATGCATTTGTCATTTAATTGTGTTGAAAAATGATTAGTTTGTGAAGTTTCTAAATACCACTTCCTGGCTTATCCAAGAAAGATTTACCAAGTTACGCAACTCATGACTGGTTCGCTTACCTAAAATCTGTTTTACACTGAATTTGACATAAAACCTAGGAAATGCAATAGAAACTCTAGAAAAGTGAGTGACTTATGACAAAGTACAGTAATCCAGCACATTTCAGATCATTTCACATCTCCTAAAATATTAAACCACCAGGCTGCATAGACATTGTTCACTTTTTTATTTTTTTTAAACTACTATCTCTATTTTTTTTCTGTAAAAAGACATTTTCTCAGCTATCTGCTTGTAGAATCAATAAATGATTTGACAGGTCATCCAGCTTGCATAGCTCTATGTGAAAGCACTTCCCCTACTTGTTAAGCTTCTGTGTTAAAAGATATGCCTGAAATATATGTTTGCACAAGAAACCTTCTTCAATGTGAAGCGGCTGATCATTGCTCAAACATTTTGGTCACAAAGAGATAGTTCAGCACTGGCAGCAATTGTATTTTAACCTGTCTTGATTATCTAAACCAAAATTGGATGTGTCTGCTGTTTTTAATGTATTTTTCCATAGAAATGAATTCTAAGGACTACACGATCCCACTGTAATATGGGGTTTTAAATACTTATTTTCGGCTGTGCTGTGTAACCGTACAATTCACATTTTTATTTTTTGTAATAAAGGCCATAAAGTAATTCTAACTGTAATACTAGCAGCTTCATTCCCATCCTGAGGATGGACAAGAAGCAGATATATAAAGAGGGTTGGAGGTAGGGGGTCATTGTAAAAATATTTGGAGAACCGGTCTAATGAGAAACAGTAGCACCAATAGACTGATTGGTTTCTGCAATACACCTAAATAACATAACTACCACCAACTAAATGTTTTCACTGGATTTCCACGTGTTATTATACTTCTAATTCAGATTTTCAATTGATTGGACCTTTAAGCAGGGTACAGACGGCTCGATATGACGCTGCAGCTGTCAGATATCACTGGGGCTGGGGAGACAGCTCTGATCTCCCCAGCTCAGCCGAAGCTTTGCCTGGAGACACGAGGTCTCTAGGCAAAGAATAGGACATCGGCCGTATTTACGGTCATATCCAATATAGCTGTATTCGAGCAGGATTGATTTGTCCCACTTGAAAACGAGCGATGGGCGCAGATTATATGGGTCAGATAGATGGCCGTGAGCGTGCACGGCGCTGGAAGCGGCCATCGATCTGGCCCATATCTGCAGGTCTGTACCCTGCTTAAGTGTACACACTTTAGCACAGTTGCTGTTTTTCTGTAAAGCATGTACAGATTAATTTTATTTTCCTACTTTCTAGAATTTTATATCTTAGATTTTTAGAATCACTCCTAGAGGTTTGTGCTACTCTGAACATTATTAAACCATGTTGAGACTTGTGCTGGCTGGTCTACTCTCTTAGAACTGTACCTTCTTTAAATGGTTACTATTTAGGGTCAGGTATGGTTCTAAAACTTACCTTTTAGCCTGAAAAGGCTACATACCATGTGGAACCATTCACTAGTAAGAGGAGGTGAAAAAAGCCAGATTGATCATGAAGTGGTGAAACAATATGTGGTGATGAAAGAAGACCAGTCATACTGTGAAGGAATAGGCTTATAAGGTTCCGTGTCAGCAGCTAGGCACAAACCAACCTATGTTGCGCCAATTATTGATGGTACTGTATCCATGCATAATGTGATGGTCACACTCCAAGATGAGCAGGGATTTTTAAGGTGGAATCTGATCTATGTCACAGCAAGTCTAGAAACATTTGGGCACATTCTGTGGCACTACTGGCCACTTGTTCAAGATAGGTGTAAATAAATGTCACAATGAAAGCAAGAATGTTCCGCCACGAACAAAATGTAAAAATTAGGAAATTGCTAGTTAAACTGGCTTTTTGAGAAACCAATTTTACAAGCTAAATATATAAAAACATACACGAAGCAAGAACATGAGAAAACTATTTAAAAACCAAAATGTGTTCTAATACAGTTTACCAGCCTAAGATATGTTTGGCTACAATAGTTTTTCTCAGGCTCTCTTTCCTTTTAATAAAATTATTGTCATATCTGCTTTTCATAGCCACTCTGGCTGTGAGCCACAAGAAGTATAAAGAATGATGTAAATCAATCAAAACATAGCTAGAAAATTATACTACATTAATGACAAAAGTTGGGTCTCTATCATCTACTAGTCACATCTTACAATTGTTAAAAACTTGAACAAAATCCCTCTACTAAAGGATAAGCCAGGGAAAAAAACTACCTTTTGTTTTATTCCTTTTTTATTTTAAAAAAGGAAGGACTATAGTAATAGAGGTTTAAATTGAGTAGTTAAAAAAAAAAAGGCCTTTGTTGTGTGGTACCTTACACGTATAGTGTAACCTAGCCACGCATGTATCGGTTCCCCTGCAATCATCGTATGATTGATTGCTCAAAGAGGGCAGCATTCAATACCCAATGATAGCCTCAAATGTGCAAGGCCTTTGTATGACCACTTTTATACATAAATGCTGCTGTAAACTCTCATTTGCTATTGTGGGAACACACAAGATGAAGGGCAATTAGCAGGAGGTATTTAATTTGTGTTCGTAAACTACCTGCCACCCCTTAGCTTCACTGTATGTATGTAAGTATGAGCAAGTAAATAGAGGTGGTGTGCTTTTTCCTGATGCACTCCTACCTACACAATCTTGGAAAAATTTGCCTTTCTAACCCAATGAATGCCAAGTTCTTGGCAGGAAAAGTGGCTGTTGAACGGATAATAAAACCCTTACTAGAAGTGGGACCATGGAAAATTATTTTTAAAGGCTGCCTGAAATTCACAATCAACCTTAAAATCAAATAGACCGTATTACTCACTTTTAAATAAATAAAAAACCTACCAGCAATACAGATTGTAGTTCACTGCAAAGAAGACACAACACAATGGAAGTTTCCTTTTCCCAGGTTAACAGTCAATCTACCTTTTTGAAAACATTCTTAATTCTCAGACTCACGTGACAAGTACCTTTGTCTCACTAAATTCAGACATGTGGGATCAAACAACCAATCCTCAGTCCTTACCACTGTCACTTGTGGGAACACATGACTTGTGTAGGTTAACTTAAAGTTGTAACTTGTACAGCAGTTCTCAAATGATTTGGCAGTGGATTGTTGCAGAGGACAGGCTTGAACTCCATACAGTAAACTTATTATTTTGCCAAGTGTGGGGAAATACACATTTCCTTAAAATTATATGTCTAATTTACAACAAAGCAGATTCCTACAGGGGTTCTTCATATAGCAAGATGTATAAAGTATAACTGTCATGATGGAGAGGCTGGTGGCAGACCTGACTGGTCTACGGAGATGCAACTAATACGTTAACAACAGTTTCACAATAAATATTTAACCATCCGGTTACTAACCACTCCACAAGAGTTTTCAAAATAATGTGATGCCCCTACTTGTTAAAACAGTTTCACTCTGGCATCAATTAAATCATGGACTGTCATCTTGATTGCTCTCTTTGTTGAGGGACAGCACATTTCCATCGGAGGATCAACGCTGCTTTCTATCCCGGCAAGACAATTCATAATTCTAAGCAGCGGAATGAATGCACAAATTACATTCTTCAACCTTTTACTCCCACTAAATCTTTCCTTTTTTCCACTTTGCTGAGCCTGAATATTTTATTCCTCCATCAAATATGCATCCCATTAATTAAGTTAAATTACTTCTGACTGCCAAATATTCTCTGTCGATGACTGTCAACAGAAAATACATGGCTGTGAACTTCTAATGACACAGTCTCGCTTAAACATGAGTTACAACCTTCACGCAAGCATCTACAGGCAAATTATCAGCCTCTTCTTCAAAACGGGGCTGAAATTAAATGCTGGTTTCTTTTTCTTCAGCTTTTAACATGTACACAATAGATGACACACGTTCTTGACAAAGCAAGTACTGCAATTTTAATTATATACCTTTTCCTCATCTTTTAATTGCTGTTGTTAATCAGTCATTAACTTCTTCCCAAAGTGCAAGATTCTTAAGTCTCCTTCAAAACATTTCGGCTCAATAAATTCCATCGCTCTTCATAACTAACATGTAATTTTGTCTATTTTTAAATCTGTCATTTTCCAAGACTTTTTTTAAATGGAAGCTTTAAGGATGACAGTAGCAGGGATTTAATCGGAACACGCATAAAATTAGCACTTACTTACATGTTGGAGCTAAAACAATTCAAGGAAACATAAATGGTTTGTTTAAGTATTATTCTATAACAACAACCTCTGGATTATGCTTCCAAGCTATAGCTTGAGTTCGTACGATGCATGCAAACATTGTAAATAAAAGATGTACGTACATACAACATATGTATTCCACAGACATTATGTACAAAAATGTAATACTTCAAACAGAAACCCTACTCAGAGTAGTATGATGTGCTAAATAATTAAGCCCAAAATGTGTTTATAACTCTGAAACTACGCTGACACTACTTTAACAACCTTTTTTCTTTTGAGCTTAAAAGAACAAAAGTGGTGTGCCAAAAAACAAATGGTGAAAGCTATTATTGAAGTAAAAAAGCATTTTTTGTAATGTAAGCAAATAAAAAATATATACAAAAATACAGTTAGGACCACCTGCTGGCATACATATTCCAACCAATATTATCCTCCTAATTATTTGAGGCTGTTCGCAGCACCTTTAGAAACCAAATTATACTTGCCAGTATACAATCCACAGTCCATATTGCTTGGTGGCACAGCTTCTAAAAGCCATGGCTGGTTAAAACTGGCTACAGAAAACTAAGCTCCACAGCCTGGGGGACCCCAAAACTGAAGGACCCTGATCAAAAAGCATGTGACTATAGCTTAAAGTGGGTCCATGCAGAAGGATAAAAAATATGAAAAGTTTTACTTACCACTGAGCCGGCTCAATGATGAGTGTGCCCCAATCCCCAAAAAATCTGCATAATATATATATATTATATTTAAATGTTTTTCCCTCCAGCTCTGGCAGTTCTCATTTCAAGTACTAGAAACCAATTCCTCTGCTTGCTAGCCTTACTAGTGCTAGTGCTTTTTCAGTATTGTGAAAGGTCACTAAAGGGCACTGGATAATGGTTTTAATGCTGAAGATGGATCTCCCAAGACTAAGGAACAGGGCGCCATTAATCTTCTTAGCGTTAAGCCCAAGTTAGTTTGGGGCGAATTTGTTTACAAACATTACTTACCACAAGCTACACTCTGGCTTGCTTCTTGCTTACCTGTCAGAGGGGAGCCTGCGGAGTCTTTCTGTTTTGGTTCCATCTGGGCCATCGGTGATGGGGGTGGGGGGGTAACAGGTGCATCAACTGCATTATAATGGAGGTCTATGGTGCACCTCCCACCTAGAGGGCGGTTCCATAAGCCGCAGCTTTCCAGGTGTATATCAGGTTTCTCCGATCCCTGTTCCAGTAGCGATTGAGATTAGTCCAAACATCGAACCAACTGGGTTTGTCTCAACTGCTAGGGAGGTTAACAAATATAGACCTCCATGTTATGGAGACGGCGTCAGTTTCCCTTCCTACTTCACCAGCTTCATCGATGATGATTAGTTGCTACTGACTACGGATATTTACACAGAACTGACATGCTGTGGATTACATACAAATCTATTACAAGGTTCACAGAGCATGGGCGGTTATGCCCGATCCTGGATCCCGAGTTCGGGCATACTGCGCAGGAGGTTAAACACTGAATATTTCATTAAGCTGTATTATTTTATATATATTTTTTGTGGTTTTGCTTTTTTGCATCATTGTTTTTTTTTTTTAACACTGTTAATATTGACAAATTAAAGCTGTATTAAAACAATTAACAGTGGATATTTTTCTAGTGAAATTTAATGGGCATTTTTCTTTTCTTATTGGTAGATCAGGTTGACTCAGTCATATTAAAAGTAGCTTGCTAGCTCAAAAATGTGGGGCCCAGCTGCTCTTAATACATGTATTAAGTCATGAGCACCATTAATCCATTAAGGAAGAACTTGGTAGAGGTGGTTTTCATGCAGCCAAAAAACAGGAGAATGGAGGCATTGGTGTTGGAGAGAAAAACAAGAATATATGACCCCAGACCTACCACTTATTTTTAGGATGAGCAGAGTTAATTGCAAAGCCCATAAAACATGGTATAATCATCAAAATTGCTGAAGATGTAGAGAAGGGTTTTGTGAATATAACAAAAAAAAAAAAAGGTATGTGCTCTAGCACAAATTGTTTTTGTATAAATTAAGTTCAAATTCAAGTCAAAAGTTTTAAAAGCAAATTACGAACAAAAAAAAACATAACCCATTAAGGTTATGGTGAGAAGGGATGAAAGGAATCAAAAAGCCCTCAACTCGAGCAAAGCACAATAGTTTTGGGATTTGTGCTGGATTGGGCCGTGTAAATACCTTCTGTTTTAAGAAGGCTTGATTGTGCAAAAGCAAATGACCTAACTTAGAACTTAATTTATGCATAAAACCGTTTTATTTTTTCCCTAACAATCCTGCTCTAGTATTGATATCATGTACAGGGGCTGGGGTTGTGTCATTCTAGGAGGTTTAGTACATGGCAGTAATGTTGGCATGGGCCCCTTATCACAAGATTTGCTGTAAAACATTACATATGTTCTGCAAATAACAATTCATTTATTTTATTTGCATGTCTAACTGTATTTTGTAATATTTTTACTCTGCAACAAAAACAATCATATTCTTTTTTTTCTACTATAAATTTTTATTAATGCTCAGGGAAAATAAGAATTTAAATTTTTTCCCTTCAAAAGACAACACATTAACTTAATGGGTTACAGCAATTTACTCCACTCAATAACATGTCTTCAGTCTATGTAAACGCTAACAGTTAATCAGCTGTATCATGAATGTAGATCATAGAGTCCCTTAGATTCCAGTTGAAAAGAAACAACAAGGGGCGGGGCGGGAAAGGGGGAACAAGACAATTATACCACAAACTGGCATTAGACAAAACAGGATACAGAATGACAGCCAAACATATTTTTGGAGGATTACATGTTCCTGCTGCAAGACAAATTGAGAGCTGCTGTTGACAAGCCTGCTCACTTGATATGTACTTCACGTTGTCTGCATTAAAACATTTCTCACTGAGAAAGTAGGAGTAAACAGCTGTGATCAAAATGGATGACATCCCATTTTGCAGTTTGATTTGAAAGGTGTTCTGCTTATTGAATATGGAAACAAAAGGCTACTTCCTGAACAAAATGGATATGCACATTTCAAGACTCTTTTGTCTTAAAGTATGTGTAAACATAATTACTAAAATTTCATATACGCTTTAACAAGCTTATTTAATTTCAAACATCTTTAAACCTGCAATAGAACAAACAAATAAGCCAAATGTACTATTGTAGGGCAAACCTCTGCCCATCGATAAGGACTCTAAAATTATAATTTTGTTTTACTGTATACAAAACTCATACCTGACTTACAGTGTACTGAAAAAGTCAAACATTTTTGTTTTAGATGGAAATGTAAAACCCATTGTATTTAGTTATTTTCTGATTTCCTGCTTGAGAAATTAGTCCTCATTGTAGAAATGGAAAGGAATGTGTAGAGTAGTTTGATAACCATGTTTAAAAAAAGGATTATTTGGGGTCCTCACATCCCCAGGATCACTGAGGATGCCGGGAATGTGCAGGGGGGTGTGCTGAGCGCGCAGGATATATATATATATATATATATATATATACAGATTAAAAAGCAGTACAGGAAATATATATACAATGTAAACAAAAATGGGCACTAGGGAGGTGAAAGGGGTCTGCACCCTAAACAAGGGCACAACGAGTCTGCGTCTGAGCCCTTTGGTGAGCAAAACGCAATGTAGACTCTAGATGCTCTGGAAGACTCTAGATCTGGCACTGTAGGGTCAATCAGCTGTATCATGAATGTAGATCATAGAGTCCCTTAGATTCCAGATGAAACGAAACAAGGGGTGGGGCTGGGCAGGGGCAATCTGATTGGAATAAGACAAAACAGGATACTGAATGACAGCTAAACATATTTTTGGAGGAATACATGTTCCTGCTGCAAGACAAATTGAGAGCTGCTGTTGACAAGCCTGCTCACTTGATATGTACTTCACTTTGTCTGCATTACAACATTTTTCACTGAGAAAGTAGGAGTAAACCGCTGGGATCAAAATGGATTTTGCAGTTTGGTTTGAAAGGTGTTCCGCTTATTGAATATGCAATGTAGACTCTAGATGCTCTGGAATGCTCTAGATATGACACCGTAAGGTTATGTATGACTTCTGCAGAGAGCCTTTGGCTTAGGGTCCCCATACACCTTCAGATTTCTGTAGAATTTTCTTTGAATCTCCTTTTGTTTTACGAAAATCATGTAAAGGGACTTTCTAAACAATCTAGTCTCCCTGTGTTCATTTGCAGAGGTCCCTACTACATAGTTATGAGTAGATCTAAAGGATAACTGACAGAGATCTAAAGCTGTATGGCCAGCTTTACACATATGATATACTACAAATTCTAACAAAGAAATAACTTAACTAAACTCAGACACTTTTAATTTTGGCTCCATGTAAAACCCAAGGGTTAGAGGGTACCCATTTTTGTGTATTGCATAGAAAAGGAAGGGTCGTTTTCTGGGTCTTCACCAAATCCATGATGTTGACCTTTTTGTAAAAAAAAAAATCTAATTTTGCTCCTACTGTGCATGCATGCGACAATCGGCATTCTTTTCTTCTCATACATTAAGACAAGCATTAAGACAAACATAATTCTATCTATCTGCAGCACATACAATGGAATATCTTCAGTTGCTAGTGCACTTAAAGATCGCAGATCCTGGAAAACGCTACACAAAAATAATAAAACATACTTACCTTCCTCACGTTTTCACTATTGGTGGCAACATCTTTATTAACCTCCCTAGCGGTCATGACGAGCCCAGCACGTCCAGAGTTTGTGTAAAGAACAAACTCTGGATGAGACACCAACCTCTGCAGAAAGCTCCGGTGTGGGGGAAGGGGGGGGGCAGTCGGCAGTGGCTGGGCTAAGAGAGGTGGAAGGTCCACTTTAAACCAATGCCACATGAGTTACCATATTTTTCGGCATATAAGACGCACTTTCATCCCCCAAATTGGGGGCAAAAAAGTGCCTGTGTCTTATACGCCGAACGTGCGACCCCACGGCCACTCGGCCGCCGGTGGTCGCACATTGGCCTCCTGCCAGCTCTCCCAAGAGAGGGGAGATGCGGTAGCTGTCATTTCAGATGAAAGAGCCGATGTTTGGCTCTTCCATCTAAATGCCGCATCCCCTGCATCCCCACCAAGGAGAACACAGAGGAAAGCTGTGGGCTGTGTTCTGTTCGGCTGTGGTTGGCTCGGCGGGTAGGCCTCCCCAGCATCCCCAGTAAACCGGCGCTTTTGGGATGGTCGGCACCTCCTCCTTGGTGGGCGTGCAGGGGGTGCCGAACTGCTAGGCTGGGCTGAACACTGAACCGATCAGTGTAATGTGACGTGTTCAGCTGACAGTGTACTGCTGCTAGTGACACCTGTGGCTGAATTGAATATTGCATCCATTAAAATTCGTTGCATTATTCCAATTGATGTGAAACATCTCATTTTTTTTCCTGAATTTTCTGCCCTAAAAACTGGGTGCGTCTTATGTGCCTTATACAGTAGATGTTTCCCCTTTATTGTTAACGAAACCACAGGCACACACTCTATGACCACTCTGCATCATCAACCTCCTTCTTATGGACAACATAGAATTTTTTTTTTTAGCTCTCCTCCATATTCTACATTTTTCCTTTTAACAGATTTCTTTAAACTGATCTATGCAAGTGTCGAAGCCTTCCTCATTTCACTATTCAACATAATTAAACAATTTATGTCTGCTGAACAATAAAGGGACTAAAAGCCATAAACAGCACAAGTTAAAAAACAAAACAGTAAGAGTTCAGTCATCAACCCATTTAAGGCCTGAATGGAGTTTTTAGAGCACAACCTAATTCACCCAGCTTTCAACAGCTGATCCGAAAGCGCTAGTCTCACAGGTGCCATTACTGTATATGAGGATGTTACTTCAATGTATCTGGCAACAGCAAGATGAAAAATTGTCACAATTAACTTGTGTCATATGGGATGTACCAAATATGCTTTTACATTACAGCAAAACCTATGGAAAGAATCAGTCATAAAAAAGCGTGACGGTGAGCAATAACTGCAAGCTTTAAGGAATGCAGATCAAATAATATCTGTACTTATCCAATGTAAGGGGATTCTATGAAAACTGAGACCATGAACAAATTAAAACACTAACAGCAGAATGGAGAATTAAATACACAAGTGGTGCTTAAATAGACAAGCTGAGAATTTTAAGTGCCATCTGATCAGGTAAAGTACTGTATAATGACACGTTCTGAACTACAAATTTCACCAGAGGGAACGAGCTCATTTCAGAGACTCTCGCATTTCTTGGAGGTGAGGTGCACTTTAAAGTTTGCTGATGCAGAGAGGGCAATAGGGCAAAGTGTAAAAGTAATAGCCATCCAAGCGGCTGGTACACAGATGGAGTGCGGACTACATTTAGTCAAAAGAAGCCGAGGGCTTCAAACACGGCAACTTTTAATAAACAAGCATAGTTCATATTTTTTAACATTTCTCAGCACTGCTACCTTTATTTTCACTTCAAAACATTCTTCGGTGCCACATACATAGTTAAAAAACTGAAAAACATACAACAACTTAAGTTGTCATATCACAGATGTACAGAAGAATATTTGTTGTTGTGATCATGAGCAGTAATATGCAAGTCAAAGATACCTCAAATATAGATCTACATCAACATTTAGATTCAACAGGCAATTTTATAAAGAATACAGTACAATCAGCAATGGATACACAAACCATTTAACTGAAAGCCATTAAGGTTTTAAAAACGTCAGTGTGTCCACTAACCCATATCGAATATATTGCATAATGTATATGTATTTCTGTCCTATACACAAATGATGCACCATAACTATGGTGGCTCAGTGCTAGCACTCTTCCCCTTTCATCATTATGAACATAGGTTCAAATACAGCCATATATGCAAAGTATGTGTGAGTTTTTACTCACATTTCAAATTGGCTTTCGACTTTGGTATGGTGATTTATAGATCACTATGGTCAGGAAATATCTTGTTCGTTCTTCTGACAGTTAAGCAATAAACACCTACAATCTTGGTTGTTGGGAAAAACATTATTGTTGTCCCCAACAACTAGTGAATGAACCATTTCTGTACACACAGCACTAGTTATTTTCTAAAAAGAGGGGGACAACAAAAAAAGCTGCCCCTAATGTCCTCCCCCATAGAGGAGAGCAGGTGGCATGTAAGATGGCCATTAGCCATTCAACAACCTCATTCAAAACATTGGGCTAAGCGGACTATAATATGAAGTGTATAAACCTTTAGTGAATTAAGTATGTCATTTGTGAAGCACTGTGCCAGATGCCAACAATATCCATAAAGCCAATCAGAGGTGTATTGGTGAAGTAGCTGGTGGTGGAGCTCCAAATGCAAAATAGGTCCAAAAAAAAGGAACGGATTTAGAAGCGGCAAAAGACTTTAGATGGTGATGAATAGGTCTTGTACTTGGTAAGTGAAAAAGTATATACTTACTTTTAAGGTTTCTAATTTAATACCAGGTTTGGTCGAATTAGCCAGCAACCTTTGTTAGAGTTATGCCTATGGATATAATTTTCACAATGTCTCCATATAGTGTTGTTGGTTCTGGTTGCATACAGGAAGCCTGTTGTCTGGGAGCTAGGACTGTCCCTTGGTAAAAGCGGTTGGTTGTGTCTAGGTATATCCAAAAAGGCAGCTTCTGAAGAGCGGCCCATAATTAGAAATGCTTTTTACATAAGTTGGCAAGTTTAACAAAGATCAACACTTTTTAGTAATGTCATGACTTGCAGGTCACTTCTTCAAGATCAAAATAGTGACACAGGTCCCAATAAAGGTCCACATACCTAAACAGGTATTCAAAGACTTCAACTGTAATGAGGTTACTTAATGCAATCATCCAATAAGCATCTTCTGTACCAAATGGGTGATCATACAGCCTGCTGCTCGTGCAGACTAATGTATAAAAGTGAAAATTATTTTAAACACAAAAGGCTATGCAAAGTATTGAAAAAAAAAAGACCTTAACGTGATGTGACGTTATTATTTACAAAAGCTTGTGAAATTCATATTTACTTCATTAAGCCGGCCATGGACATATCGATTTAGCGGTTTGCTCATCGTGTGCGTTTGTGGTGATCAGTCCTGCAGGAATCAAAGCTGCCCACATGGAGTGATCAATCCCAATCGTTACAAACCCCCCCCCCAACATTTTTCCCTGGCTAATCAAATTTTTCATGTAAAGTAGTTTTGCAGAAAAGTCCCTAATTGGTTGCTAGGAGTTACTGAACTGCGCCAATTACTACTCATTGTGCTGCCTTACAGAATAAAAGAAGTTCAATGGCACTATAATCTGTTAGCGTTTTGTTTAGTTTTTTTGTGGTGATTATTCAACTAAATAGGAAAACTTAGCATTAATTAATAGTACAAAGCTAATCTGTATGAGTTACAACATTCAAATCATGTTAAATATGTTGGAAAAAGTATATTCTTAGATAAGTAGAAAAGGTTTTAAAGCTCAACAGTGACAAATAAAAAAATAAGCTATGCCATCTAGCCCAATTTGTAGCTAGCTTGTGTGTTATGAATTGTTAAAATATTTAGTATAAAGTCTTTGATGATTTAAGCACACAACAGCTTGAGTCCATCCAGCCAGCCGAAATTTTCATTTATTCCCGCTGTCTACAATTACCCACAACCATGTATTTTTAAATATTTCCAGCCTATAAAAATTACTAATTTTTGCCACTTGTGTTTATCTGCATTTTGACTTTGATTTGGATAAATGAAGCTCTCAAGTGTTTCGTGCTTTATGAAACTCTGCATGTTGTACACTTCAACACAAATAAATGACTTCTACCATTAGAGGTTTAAATAATGTAATGTATTTCATGCTCAGCCTGAAGCTGGATTCCAATGAAGTTGCTAATGCACGTAATGATTAAGTGTAACTCAAATACTAACTGTGTTGTTGAAAACATGACAGGCAATAATTTGGTCTATTATATTCTGCCATTTAATTGCCTAGTACAGACATTCTGTGACACGTTATGAAGCAATGATTTACAATTATTCAAGCTGCAAAGGTCAGAAAGTGACATTATAATCATCCACACAAAGATCCCTTCTAATGCAAAAAAACTAGGTGGTGCCACACAAAATGTTTTGCTCGATATATTAAGTTTTCTATTTAGTTTTATTTTGCTTTATGTAACGTTAACTGGAAGTAAAGCACAGCATGCGAGGAAAGTGGCACAAATTGTCATTGCTGGTTATATGTGTTACATATCTGTTCATAATCAAAGCAGAAGATAAAAAAGCAAGGCATTATAATGAACATAAAACATTTATTACAATGATGATTTATTAAAACCTCTAGGAGTTGCATGACAGAGGAACAATGCAATCACTATATATAAAGACTATGACAATGATATTATTGCAGACTCCATGTATTCCTAGGGCAGAAGTGGCATTTGTGGCAGAGCACAGGAGGTCCTGTACAATGGTTGAATAAAATGTAAGCACGCTGCTCTGGAGAATGAGGCTTTAGTAAACCGCATATGTTGGTAAACTGTTATTTGTAGCTGGCCCATCAACTGGCCATATAAGTCTTGGTGGGGACACACCACGCTGTCTAACTAAAATTGGTTCTAAACTTGGATTTCTGTAATTAACCCAATATGCAGAATAGATAATATTCATCTGGAACTGCTCCCTAACAACTACCTACCAATGGAAGAGTTACCCTCTGTTTTTTGCCACAACTGCCAGAGCCGTGTTAACAAGTGCACTTGTGGGATTCCACTGTTTGGGATCGGCCATACCTGTTTAACCTCCCTAGCGCAACGCCTGTACCGCACTGTTTTTAACAGTGCGGTACAGGCAATGGCAGCAGTGTACAAGGTACACTGCCTGCCATTTCCTCCCTCCCCCCTTCCCTCTCCACACAACCAGTGTCATTCATGACACTGGCAGTGAGGTCTGGAGAGCAGAAGCCCCTCCATTAACATGGAGGTCTATGGCACTGCTCACCCTCGCCCCCTTCCGCGTCACCGTGACACAGTGACACCGTGACTCAGTGAAACCACAGGCTGGAAGCAGCATCGCCATAGCTTTTTGGGGATATGTGGCTTTCATGGGAGCCCAGCTCATCCAGAGTTTGTTCTTCACACAAACTCTGGACGAGATGGGCTCGTGATGAACACTAAGGAGGTTAAAATTGTCAATATGCTGACCAATAATCAATTGAGAACGACCTAGTTATTTTATTTATTGAACATAACTGGATAAAATATTATATTTTCACATCACTGATTACATATCAAAATGAGAAAAAAGATTTAGCACCTTTCAAAATAACCAAGAAATAGTTAAAAAGCCCCCAAGAAGAAAACTAGCCTATAAATACATAAAAGGTGGCCATACACGGTTAAATTTTTCTGTCCGATCCACTTAAAAAGTGATAGTTGATAGTTTTAGGTTGATTGTTTTAAACGATCCCTTTTTTAGCGGAATCCATTGACCAAAAGTGATCAAAATCCAAATCAATCAAGCAGTGATCAGACATGCTGGTAAATTTCAGTGAATGGTTCAAGTATCTGACGGGTATTCTCTGTAATTTGATCGATCTGTACCCAATCGTACTGTGGAGCATGTGGACAAGGCTTAGGAAAGGAATCAATCAGCGATCACATTATGTGTTACAAAACTATAGTTGAGTAAAGTCGATTGAATGGAAAATCGAGCCATGTATGCCCAGCTTAAGGCTCACTTTCTCCATGGTGTCCGATACCATGCATTTTGGACGTGTTTTTTTAATGCACCATAAATGCAACCATTGACTACAATAATTGTTGTAAGCATTTGAAAATCCATGGCTCCATTTCCTTTTTAAACTCTCCGTGATATCATAAGTCATGCTGCACACTTCTCAAAAACAAGAAAGAAATATACCATCTAATTTAAATTTTGAGATAATATTTATTTTAAAAAATGGTCAACGCCAAAGCCATGGTTCAACATTTCGGAACTTTGAGCACGGGGCTCAAAGTGGACCTACTTCTTAGAGGCATATTGACACTCTTATCCGTAGCTGCAGCAAATAGACGTGGAACAACCATAGGAAAGTAGAAGACCTATAAATCCCAGGCTAAATTTTGTTACGGTGGGAAAAAGGGCTTCGCATTACAAATCAGCTGTAAATGATGCAGCATTTTGAAAAACATTCTGCAGTTAGTACTTTGTATAAGCTCAGTATGTCATTCATGTTGCGGCACTGCAAGGCAGCAGTGTTCAACACTGTTGCACTCTAATGACATAGTCAATGCAAATCAGCAATCAGAAGCACAAGCAGGTAGAAGATACCTTAGATCAGTGGTGGTCAACCGAGTTGATATGGAGGGCCACAAGTGCGGCCCTCGGCATTACTAAAGGGCCGCACATAACATCACTCCAGACCCTCATCAACATATCTCAGCAGGCGGTGGACCAGATCTCGATAGGCAATCAAGGTCAAACCATCCCCTCCTGCCCCTGGGTACAGCGCTCATATGTAGACCTGGTTTCTGTGGTCAACATTGACAATTTTACTGATGTAGGACCACCAAAGTTGATTAGGAAAGCTGGGTCAGTGTGTGACCACTTCACAGGTTAGGTTTTGGAGACCGCATGGGGAGGACCAAGGGGGGCCGCCGAACAACAACCAAAGGGCCGCATGCGGCCCCCGGGCCTCAGGTTGGGCACCTAGGCCTTAGATAATGCCAAAGTCTTGGCAGGCATGTGCATAGCTAAAAAAAATGGAGAGTTCCTAGGCACGGTCACGTGTGCAAAAAACATAGATACAGTGAATATAAAAAGTTCTGAAATGATTTATCTTTGTCTCATTTTTATACAGCACAGGAACCTGAGATTTATCCAGGGGTGTTTAGACAATAAACCTGTTTTTTTATTCTAAGGGGTTCCTAAATATTTATTTCCAATGGAAAAGAGGTATAGAAAAGCTGTTGTAAAAGTGAACCAGTAAAGGGGTAGTATTTAACCCCCTAGTGGTTGAGACAAACCCAGTTCAGTCAGTTTGTTTGAAAAATTATAATGGAGGGGCGTCCGTTTCCCAGCATGCATGGCCGGCATCATTGATGACACCGGCGATGTGGATGGGGGAGGGGGGACATTTAAGGAGAGTACTGTATACATAAACCGAAATTAACTGACTTGACCAATCAAAGTTTGATCATCATAAATCCAGTTCACACCCACCAAGAAAACCTTGATAATCGTTTAGGACACAGCTAAAACTTTTTGGAAAAAAATGTAAATTGTGATTTCAATACAGCTGTAAAAATAATAAAATGAATAACTGTTGCCATTAAAAAAGTAGCTGGTTGAAAAAAAGTCAGTGTGCACATTTGCATTATACAACCTTAAAATGCCCATTGTCACAATGAGCAGTAAGCTGTAATTTGGACACTGCAGTGTATAAAACAGTATGTAGTGCAAAGATACCTACCATTTCCATGACCTCTTCTATTTCCTTCCTATCTCATACTCAGAAAATTTTACATTTTCCTCAAATTACTAAAACTTAGTGCAAGACCTTCTGTTTGTGACAAAATTACAAAATTAATGTTGCTGAAAGATCGCCTCACCTTATAAAGCTGGATTTTTTAAAAAGGTAAAATTTATAGCAATTAAAACTAATGAAGAAATGCAGCATGAGCTGCTCATGCTCAGGAACTAATAGGTCCACTGAGCATTTTCAAGATTATTTAGCCATCAATGATAATGAATTGACATTGTCAGTACTGTTAATGTACCGACACTACATGCTGCTTCCAATCCAATAGCCATTCTCACCATTTCTTCCATAGCTCATGAACACTTCAAACCCACATTCTTAACTCAATTATCAATTCATTCTTAAGATGAGACCTCCGAGGGATGGAGGCTACAGGTGCATGCTTAAGTCATCAGCAAAAAAATTTAAGTTGCACACACCAAATACTAAACAGGAACTAAACTGTCAGGAAAAAATTCAGGATAAAATTACAAACCCACAGGTACCCACACCAAAGTAGGTTCATCACTAAATCTCTTCCAAATATCCATACTGAGCTCTGAGCTGTGCCTCCAAGCTCCTCCAATTTCAGGCAGCAGCGCAATGACCTCATTCGCACTTAGCGTAGGGGTCCCGAAAGGAACTCTCAGCGCTGTGGAGACCCCCCTAAGGATGCACTGTGTTAACTGATCCAATAAATGCAAACCATGCATTAGGGATACGTTAGGCATGCTTTAGGGATCAGTCAGGGATGTGTTTGTGACGTATCTGTTTTTTTGTGTTTGGTTTTTACCATTAACGGATTGATCAACGCACCAACAACGAACGATGCATACCATTGTGTTTCAACGGACTCTTGTTTTTTAATGGGTGCGTCAACACACCCATACTTGCGTTGGCTTGCATTATTGTCAACGCAGTGCACTGCATTGATTTTAACGCAAGCTGATGGATCACACCAACGGTCATGTAAACACATCAATTGACTTTCAATGGATGCGTCAACATCCCTGCGTTTGAAGTGCCTTAAAGATTGTCCTTGGCCCAACTTACTTTTATTATTTATGCCTTCTTTTTTTTGTCTGTGACTCATCTCTACTTGCTTTTTCAGTACCCTTTTTAGACATTCAATAACTTTTTAGGTGTTTGCACATTTTGCACCTTTGACCAGATTGTTATTTACCTGCTTAGTGTTGGATGCAATCTCTATTTTGTTAAGCACAGGCTCTACTGTGCGTACAATGTTTATTTTCTGGTCACTAGGACCAATAAAACAAAAAAACTATCATTCCTGACTTCCTCAATTGAACATGTGTTTGGGGTTTTTTATCATCTGACTTACAAAGATTATAGTAAAGTATTGAGGACTTCCTTCCTTCAGTCGCAGAGGAAATGTTCCTCTCTCCCTGGGCAAAGCCACACACAGCCCTGGGTTCTAGATGATGCACTATATTGTGACATTTCAAAAATGTAAACGTTTATTGACCTAAATTACTGAAAGAGACACTTAACTTTTGTTTTGTTTAAATTAATTTTTAACAAAAAAACTGATGCTACAATATTCTAGATGGATAAGGGAGAAAATATGCAAGTGTAAGGCAAGTTAGAATGCTTCCTATTCTCTCCATGGGATTTGCATAGTAAAATAATGTGACACATTATAGTTCCCATGCCAAAGTACCCACTTAACCATAAAGTCTAGTTAAGCAATGGATTTGTATTGTACGTAAAAGTTGCCTGTTAATATGCTGCATAATCCGATGCAGTGTGCTAACAGTAATTGAATTTGAGCCTGTCTTTGCATTAGCTAGACGACATCTCTAAGCAGGATACAAAAGGTAAGTGTAAAAGTGGTTTTATAGAACACATATCCGTTACATTTACTGGCACAGTAACGTTAAAATATATTTTTTAAAAGAATGGAGCATTAAAAAGCAAACCAAGGCTATTCTAATATACAATGCATAACATAGCATTTTAATCTTTAAGATGTTTCCCTGAAAATAAATAGGTACACATTAAGAATTTTTTAGCATTTTCTATAAAATGCCACATTTTTGATGTACTATTAAACCGCGTAGAGTACACATGTTAACAGGGGAAAATTATGCAAGAAAAGAAAACATTTGAGCAACAAGCAAACAATAGGATAAGAACCAATAAATGAAACAAGGTAAAGTTTTCTCAACTACGCATACACATAGATGTATTGAATACACAAACCTGTATCAATAAATGTTGAATACCCAAACCTAGTTACATGAGTAATAGTCAAATTTAATCAACAATGGCAGTATTCTCTACAGTTTAAAAGGTTGTTATGACAAATTGCCTCATTAGCTATTCATATAAAGACTTAAAACATTTCTTTTAATGTTGTTGGTGTAGAAAAGGTAACAAAATGTTACAGAATATAACAAACTTTTTTCTTCAATCAACTGCCAATTCGACTTTTTGTTCGATGTTGAACACCGTTCGTTCATTTATCGAATGTAACATTATATTTTTTGTTCCTCCATCCTGATATGGAATTAAATGAATGAACAAATTGTCCATTCTTGATTTTTGTTCAATCAACCAAAAAATCGTTCATTTTCCGTTGATCAAACAAAAAAAATCTACACGTGTAAACTCACCTTAAATAAAGTTGTAACCGTCTATTAAGCTGGCCATACACCTTTAGATCTCTCCGACAGATATCTTTTCGATCTACCAAAAACTATGTAGCATAGGGTCCTCTGTGATTGAACACAGGTAGACTTGATTGTTGAGAAAGTCCTTTATATTACATGGTTTTGGTAAAACAGGAGATCTAAAGGATATCTGACAGAGAAATCTTAAGGTGTATGGGGGCCCATAAGCTAGCCACACATGGTTCGATTTTAGCATTCAATCGACATTTTTCGATAAAAAAAACAAAACGATAAATTGTACAAAAAAAACAAAAAAAAAAAAAATCGATGTGATGCCCATTTTTTTCAAATCCTCGATTGAAAAGTGATCGGACAGGTTGGAAAATTTTGCTCCATTGGTCGATTTTTTTGGCTTGATTTTTTGGCTACTTCCCTTTAACTTCCGATTGTAAGAGGGTAAGAGGAATTCAATCGCCGATTTTGGATTACTTCGACTAACTTTTCAGTCGAAATTGAACAATAATCGTAATCCCTATGTGTTGTACATCGATTTATTTAAAATCGATTCCCGATTTTTTTGATCGAACTACAAAATCTAATCGAACCTCAATTGAACGCTAAATTGAACCATGTGTGGCTAGCTTTAGCAATTTTACCAAGAAATATATAGAAAGTTCACCATCAGGAAATCCCAATCCATCAGGGATACAGAAAAAACAATAAGAAGGAGGAATTACAAATCATTTTCAACAAGATGCCACAATTGGCAAGTTTATTGTATCTATTAAATTATGTTAATTATGTGTTCATGTTGTGTTGTACTTGTCTAGAAACCAGGGCTGCTTGCTCCCCTGGTTTTAGTCCAGTCTCTTCCCTTACTTTTCGATTCTCAAAGCCTGAGGATCTGACATTAAAGTAGTGGACATATTTAGAAAAGTTGCCCTTGAAAGTCAAATGCTATTTATGCTGTCTTTGTTGGTAAGTTTTTTGATAACTTAAACAATTCAATTCAAGTTAGCAAGATTGTTAAATAAAGGAACAGATAAATAATGCTTTAAAACAGGCCAGAAAGAAAAGCACATCAACTAAAAACAGTTACAAGTTGTGTTATATATTTTTGATGTCTTAAACGAGAATTTATAGTTCTCTCTGGCAATATGAGTGAACATCCTATAATTTAGGCAATTTACAGATTACAGGTTCAGAATGACCTTGTAGCCCCATACAATTGCTCATCCACAGTGCTGGATTAGAGTGGGAGAGACATGTCATAACTGTATTTAAGGAATTTACCATAACAATGAAAAGCAGGGTATGCATGCATAATGTTAGCCATCGTGAGAGTCAGTTTAGATGGTGAAGGAATGCACATTTTCTACTCTCTTTCTTTCACAGAGTGATCTATAGCAGGAGTAAAGTAATTTACTCACCCACAAACATGACACTTGTATTCTCTCATCCCAAGATGTCTCTTCACATGGTTCCTGGCATCTCCAAGCTGAGCTGCTGCAAAACGGCATATCTTGCACTTAAATGGTTTTGATCCTACAAATTGGGGTAAAAATTTACATTAATCTGGGACCACGGTTGTATTGTTGTACACAATCCAAAACTGAACACTGTATGTCAAGAATATCTTTGGTGGATCCTTAGGTATTTTAAATTTATTTTTTAAATAAACTAAAGACCAAAAGTATTACTCACCAAATGTTTATTAAAAAAAAACCCACAAACATATGGGCCTTTTTAACTCTCTCACTATATAACATTCAGGTAGGTCAACAGTTAAAAATTCCAGATGCATTCATTACCAATACAGGTAGCAGAAATAATGAAATACCATTAAAGAAAACACAGAAACCTAAATAAGGACAAGGAAGATAAACCTCAAAACTTTACTGCATTGTTAGGAACAAATTAAATAAGAAAGAATAAAAACAATTTGGGTTTCCCAAAACTATACTTGCATATACAATACAATATAAATGATGCAGACCACTTGGTCTAAAACTAGGCTGGTGAAAAAAATGCATACCATTTCAGAAACTCTGCTCGACATAATACCAATATTTGGGCATGAACCCATAAGAGTCAAAATGTAATATATATTACACGTCTGAAACCACTTGAGATTTGAGTGGCATGAGGTCACTTCAATAGTACACCACCAAATGTGGCTTTAATAGATTTTCCATCTGTTGGAATTTGGGCAGAGGATTCCCAAGGCCCTTTAAGGTGCTTTAGTCAAAAGCAGAAATATATGTGGGGCCTATAACTTTTATATTAATTCCTTAACAGCCAGAGAACCATGCATTTATTTTTTGCCCATCCATAGAAGATGCAGAAAGGACCAGCTCAGATTTAACATTAGGGATCAAAGCTTACAAAGAAAGAACATGTTAATATGCAGGCCACAGATGATTCCACTAGAACAGTTTGGTCTCTAGAACAAAAAAGGGATCCCAAAAGGGTCTGCATACTGTTGCTCTTTCAGGATCATTGTCTTAACCAAACACTTTATCTGAGGCATCTTGCAACATAGGTGGCCCAACAATCTGTGTAAGGGTGTACAACAAGAAAACAAGAGAGACCCTTCCTGTGACCTTAGTGGCTTTGCCATAAAGGGAATGTGACCTGGACAAATAAAACTGAAGGTGCCACAGTTGGGTTAGAAGATGCAGAACTGTCAAACTTAACAATACTAGCACAACATGAAAATACATTTTGTAAAGAGGCTTTGCCCATGTCTACATAATTATTTGTCCTATATACAGTGTGAGACATGTTAATAAACCATAAAACCAGGTCTCACACCAAAAACTGAAGGTGAAGTCTTTTGAATGGTGACAACCAAAAGCATGAAACTACAGAGGAGTAGTAAAAAGGACAACAAGGAATGCCCCCTAAACCAACAAATGAAAGAAAATAGTTCTGCACCCTTTATTAATTCAGTAAAATGCCAGATAGTTGCTATAAGAGACTGCACTTTGCAACCCTTTTTCCCCCATTTTGCAACCAAACTGTAGACTGACCATTTTCATTGTAATATTTCAGAATACACCCATGAAACAAATAAAAGGATATAAACATACGTGCTACATTAATTTCCAGAAAAACATGAAGGGTAAAAAGATCAAACGTACAGTTATAAACCACGTAGAAATAAATTCTGGATTTGTGCTCCATTCACCAGCGTAGTTCCAAGTTTCCAACGTTTCACATCGGCACAGTTATTTCAGATTTTCCCTGTCACACAGCAGGGGTGATTCATCACTCTGCTATTGTAATGACATGCAATGTGTGAATATACTGTGGATAAAATATTATGCCTTTACGACTGTTTTATAGCCGAGAATTTATGATTATTCTGGAAACCAGAAGTATTGACATTTTTGCCTATTATTTATTTCAAGCACAAACTTTATTATTGAATGCCTAGCATTGAGTAGATATATGAAACAAGATGGAAGTGTTATGATTAACCAGGTTCTTTTTTTTTTTTTTTTTACAACAGAGTAGAGGTAAAAAGGGCAATGGATTGACACCCTGGGCAGGTTTTATAGGTCAAAGTTCCCATGGTTTTATAAATGTTATTAGATTTACCGATCTTTATTGAGCACTTTCATGGAAAAAAAATCACTGAAACTGCTTCAACATTGTGTTAAAGCCTGAGCATAATATGGCAAGCTGTTAAATGTAACTTCTATACAGTGCAGTTTTGTATGCAGCATATTAAGTTTAGCTTATGTTTAGTGAATTACTCTATTCGCTCCATGAAATCCACCTATGAAATATAGGACTACTAATGAGTATACGTTGACGGCTTTGATAAGACAAAATTTACCCTCTATCCGAATTGATCAATATCGCTGTGCACGATGCCCTTGGAAATAAGATCATCCTCTAAGAAATTCTCCGTTAAAATGAAGTTCTCAGTAAAATCTGAAAGTCTTAAATTTCAATGTAATTCCCAAAAGCTGACGAAAAAATGAAGCATTTAATTTTAATCTTCTGAAAGAAATAAAAAAGTCAACAGTACTAAGCGCGGGCAGACAAGGTTGAATATTTCACAGTTCAATGACAATGAGGCTAGATCTCTTAATACTTCCATTTCTAGCAGCAGAAGTAGATGTAAAATATATTTAGCACCTGAATGGTTATATCTAGTCAGCTTTATATGTTTAAATGTCAAAAGCAGGTTGAAACTGCAGCTAACAGCAATCACATCTCATCAATCACACGGAGAAACTCTAGTTTATTTAAATGATGCAGATAAAACTAAATTAATCATTAATTTGGTGACATTCTAAATTGTCATTGCACCATGTAAAAGGGCTAATGCAAATTGCATAAAAGGAGAAAGAATGTGTTCCAAGGTATACAAGGAGAATGACAATCTAGCAGCATTGCTTTGGAGGTATTGCTGATACTGGACATATATAGGATATTATCTAACCAGAAAAAAGGGCAGATGCAAACACATTTTTCCAGCTTCTCTTGCAGTGGTCATCGGATTGAGAGATTGAGTATTTTTATATAGGGCCTGAAAAACTATGATCTAAGACAATGGTAGGAGGGGGTTATTCATTTGCCAGCTTTTTGGGGGTTATTGTTATCCCATTTGCTAGAAGTTGCTTGTGACGCAAACAATTGCAGCAAGTTGTTGTTGGCCGCCATACATGCTCGGGGCTGGTGCTGGGCATCATATGTGCTAGAGGTTATTGCTGGCCCCAACACAAGCTGGACCATATTACACCTTACATTGCTGGAGGATATAAAATTGTTGGCTGTCACTTTACAGAGGTCATCATTGTTGGCCTTGACATATGCTAGATGATGAATACTTATTTTACACTTAAAAACTTTTTGAAAACCCAGAGAAAATATTATATAAACTATAGAAAAGAATGGTACAATGGTGTCACAATGCTAACTATATAAGGTGAATAGGGGAATGACACTATAAGGGCCTCAGGTCAACCTTGCAGGAACCATCACAACACTTTTTCACTTTAAAAACGGATATGAATCACATGATCAAAAAAAAAAAATGATCACAACTTTCATTACAGATTGTCCTGTGCAGTGGGCGACAGTTGTGTTGGAGGGTTGGCCGTAGACTCAAAAGCTAGCCACACATGGTTCAATTGACTGTACAATCAATGTAATTCGATCAATTT
>CM070036.1:54886345-54904735 GCA_036250615.1 Ptychadena robeensis | reverse complement strand
AAGGCGGTTCATGCTAGAAACCCCTCAAATAAAGCTGAATTACAACAATTCTGCAAAGATTAGTGGGCCAAAATTCCATCAGAGCGCTGTAAAAGACTCGTTGCAAGTTATTGCAAACGCTTGATTGCAGTTATTGCGGCTAAGGGTGGCCCAACCAGTTATTAGGTTCAGGGGGCAATTACTTTTTCACAAAGGACCATGTAGGTTTTGAGGGTTTTTTCTCCCTAAATAATAAAAACCATCATTTAAAAACTGCATTTTGTGTTTACTTGTGTTATCTTTGACTAATCGTTAAATGTGTTTGATGATCAGAAACATTTTGTGTGACAAACATGCAAAAGAATAAGAAATCAGGAAGGGGGCAAATAGTTTTGCACACCACTGTAAGTATGCAAAGCCATTTAGGCCTCTATCAAGATGGCCACATGAAGACAGACAATAATGGCTAAATTAGAGGCAGCCAAGAACACAGGTAGTGAAGCTGCTCTGAAAAGAATAAGCCATAGCAAAGATCTTAATTACTCTCAGTACAGATCCACCATCCGGGGAGTGGGATCAGGGTATGAGAGCAGTGAGCCCCAGGGGACATCACACTAGTTCCTCTCTCTTCCTTCAAGTAGGTGGGCTGGGGGTGGGAGATCAGCCAGGATCACCCCCCATTGATTAAAATATTTATGTTTCATCAGCCTTTTGGTAACAACTTCAGCTTCTCTTCAAAACCTTGCAACATTTTATTTGCTTATTTTGTGCCTAATGCTAACCATACATCGGTGGATAAGCATTGACCACACTGTGCTTCATACCGGTTCAATCAAATGGGAATTATTGTGAGAATTTATGTATGAGGTGGTGCATAAAGCTTCAAGTTTGATTGACCCACTATCAAACACAGCGTAGAGACGTCAATGGGGACCCTGGTCCCGTGTACACCCAGTGTTGTGAGATATTTTCTGGTTGAGAACGGGACACATAATGGCTGCAAAGGAGGAGGGCCTCCGCCACACTGTGCACAGCAGCCCTGCTCGGCTCAACTCCCTTTCCTTTGTCCCGACTCTCAGTTGACAGTTCGATCTATTCGAACGGCGAAAGAACGACTGTCGCGAACCGGTGCAGCGAATGATTGTTCATTGTTGGAACCATGTATGGCCTTAAAGAAAGCAATATTTTACAGGTACTGCAAAGTACATGTATTTAAGTTAGTATAAGTTGCTGCCAAAGGCCAAGTAATCTGATGTACACCCACTGCTCTTAATAAAAACCTTCAACAATTAACTTCCATCAATGTAGCATCAAGAAAAAAAGATCTGGAATCTGGACATTTATCTGGCCCTGGGATCAAAAATGAACCACAATTTGGCTGGGTTAGCTAAATAGAAGAGAAGTATATTCTGTGTGGTTATTGGACTTTATATACTTCTGTTTCAATGAACAAGTCTGTTTGGAAAGACAGTGGGGAAAAATTTTGAAACTCTTTATTATGAAGCTCTGCTGTCTTTTACACAGACAAATCAGACTTAAGATAACCTACTTCTAGAAATAAAAACAAGTTCTACTTCAACTTGGGTCGAATTACAAAAACTCTCATAGTAGTCATAAAAACTACTGTTTCAGTATCTAAGTTATGTTAAGAGTTATTTTCTTTCTATGGTTCATACACAATATCTGCAAGTGACATTACGCAGAAAAAAGTCTAAAAGAAAAGTAATTCTATCACACTGTTTTGACAAATGCTAATCCTACATTTCAGCTCTGTTTCTAGTCAAAAAGGGCACATTTCAAAAAGGGCGACAGCATAAGAATAACTTTGCATGTTTAAAATGTATGCAACAAAATTCAGTAGTGTTTGAGAACTTGCAAAAATAAATGAAAGGAGACAGGGTTTGGTAGTATCGAAAAAAGGTTTCATAATATTTCTGGTCTGTAAAATTTATATTTTAGTTGTTTCTACTACACTATCTGGCATTTTACCACTTGTATAAATATTATGTTGTACGGAAAGACTGTCTCCAATTGACATACCTGTGTGAGTGCGGATATGTGCAAGGAATGCCATGGAATTACTGCTTTTACATGTCTTGCCACAGTACTTGCAGACGTTCCCTTGGTTCTCCTCCCTTTCTCGGTTGATCTGCTCTGTATCTTCTTCAATATATTTGTTCACTTCTCTTAGCAGCTCTTCATGCTCTTCCTTGATGTGAATAAATAAACTTTGTTCAGAATCAAAAGGTTCTGTGCACTTTACACATTTGAATGTGCCTCCACCTTCTGGTAGCTCTTCAAAGCTTGCTTGTTCATTCTTTTGGTGGCCAATGCTAGCCAAGTGCTGATGAAGATTGCTTTCTGTGAAAAATGATTTGCCACAGAGTAAACAATGAAAGTGTTTTTCCTTAACTGGATGCTTCATCGAAATGTGTACATTCAAACCACTAAGGCCATCAGCTAGAAAACCACACTCGTCACACCGTATTCTGGTGGAATCACCTTGAGAATTGCCGTTAAATTTTTTCTTTTTTGTTGACGAAGGTTTGGGTTCCGGCACATTGCTTGCATGGTTGTCTGATGGTTTATCACAGTCCAGGTTCAGTTTGACAATGGAAGAATCAAACATGTTGTCATTTTTGGAATTTCTGTATATGATAACATGTTCAGATGTTCCATCATTTTCTTGATCAGAGCATAACTCATTAGTGTCTTCCATTTCACGTTCCACTCCTGTATCCTCATTTTCTATTTGGACATTGATTGCATTACTGGAACAATTCTTAACTATTGTAGCTTCTAAGGGATTTTCATCTATTCCTCCTTTTCTTAAAGCATTTGGATTTCCCTCACAGTTTGGAATAGGATCTTGCTCATGCTCAACTGTTATTTCAACATCTGAACCTTTTTCCTCAATATTCATTTTGTGAGGTTCTAGAAGTTGAGGAGATTTAAATGACCCATCACCAAGATTATTAGGAAAATCTTCAGATGAATTGTAAAAATTGGAAGCCATCTTGTCAACTAGAGAAGAACTAGACAGAGAAGATTCATGGTTAACCTTATGTTTCTCAGTTAATACATGAACATTCATTTGCTGGTGTGATACAGCATAGTAGTTGCAAGCCTTACAGTAGTACTCAAACTCTTTTGCATGAATTTCTTTCACATGAAGCTCTAAAGAGGCAGAGTCTCCAACAAAAGCACAACATGCACATTGGTTAACACCGTTTTCCACATTTTGGATTTGACCATCTCCAGCGGTAATATTGTCTACATAGTCTTTTAAAGAATTTTCACTTTGTCCTTTAATAGTACTATCGATATTTACACATATTTCCTTTTGAGAATGTGTCAAACATACAGAAGAGGCCTCAGCATTTTCATTTGTCACACTGCCTATATTTCCCTTTTTCTTTACAACAGCTTCAAATTTTTGTCCCTCCATTGTCACCACAATTTCATTCCGCTGGATAACAGGTTGATCCTCTACACGACTTATATGTTTCTTGGTTAGACAGTGCCTTTCCATATCACCTTTAGTAACGGTGTCATAATTACATAATTTGCATTTAAAGTTGTACTGATGTGTATGCTTCCTCCGAATATGTACTTTCAGATTTGTAACACTAGAGGCCATGAGACCACAGTGAGTACAAGAAATAGAGATACTTCCTTTCGGCCTCCCTTTTTTTGGTGTATTTGAATGAGAGTGCTCCTCTTGAGCAGGTGCATGTTTTGAACAATAGGAGTCTTCTGTGGAAGCCACCTTAAGAGCTTCACTTTGTAGCCTATCCTTGGTGGTAAGTTCAGGAAACGCTTCATATGAAACTTTTTCAATACATTCCTCAAAAAGTAGTCCAATATTGTTTTTCCTTGCATTTTCAAGATGTTTACTTCTTTTAATGTGTCTTTCCATACCTTCCTTGTGCATTGTGTAGATATTGCAAGCCTTGCACAAAAAGTGAAATTCATGTGCATGGCGAAGTTTGATATGTCTTGTCAAGACAGTTGATGATCTTGTCTTGTAGAAACACTGTTTGCATTCAAACTGTTGCCTTTTAACATCATTTACCACCACTTCTTGGACAGCAATTTCAACTGTGTTAACAGTATTGTTTTCAATCCCTGGGATTGAAGTATTTGCATCAGTCTGCAATTCCAAAGTATTTGCACCGGTGTCAGTACATGTTTTTTCACTGTCCCATATATGTTGCTCTGCTGTTTCATGATGCAACCGGTCATCGTTTGTTTTAAAAAATACTTTGCAAGCATTACAATAAAAGGGCATCTTGTGCTTAGCAGTCATGTGACGTTTGAAAGTGGACTCCTCTGAAGCATCTAGACCACACAAGTAGCAATTTGGCAACACCTTGCTTTTATCATGTTCATCATTTCGACAATGCTTTTCAAAATCTCCTCTGGTCACACAGGAGTATCCACATGCTCGGCAATAAAATTCCATTTGACTTGCATGTTGCTTCCAAAAATGAGCAAACGTGTCTTCTTTGCTGGCAACAACATTCTTACAGTATATACAACCATACTGTACCATTGGTGGTGTGCTGTGTAGCATTTCAAAAGCAGAAGATGGGATATCAACAAAACTCTTAATTATTCTAGGGTTAGAAACATTTTCAGTCTCTGGGGGCTTTTCAGCTGTTGGCTCTACTAATAAAGTACTACTTGACAGCTGTTTATGATGTTTAATAAATGCAATATGACTTGTAAGTCTACTTCTTTTTTTTTTGAGTTGCAAGTGCTTTTTTACCTGCTTAAACCCATGTTTTCGTCTATACAAGCCCTTTCTTTGGTGTACTTTTCGGTCATGTCTTCTCCTAGCAACGATTTTGCCAATGGTGCTAAAAATTAGCTTAGAGTGGTTTTCTGATGGTATATCCAGGCCAGATTTCGAACGATTGCCATTTTTAATCAAGGCATCTGCATTACTTTTAGAACTGGTCTTCCTAAATCCTGTTATTAAAGTGTTGAGAGAAACGTCTTCTTTTCTCAATGGAGCTGCCTCTTTTCCCAAGTCAGTTACACTATCCTTACATGATAGAATAGTGTTGCCATCTTCTCTGATGTGGTTTTGTACATCAGAATGGAAAGGATGCGATTTATGAACAGCATGTGTGATTTTCTTAGGCTTTGATTTTTTACCAGCCTTTGCCTTAAACACTTCCTTTATTTTTAAAGCATGCCTTAGTGTGTCTTCTTGAACTGAAGGGACAATGAGAGTGTTTGCTTCAGTTTCACCAGGAATGTTCTCATCAGCCATCTTAGATGATTTGGATAAATGTAGTTCATCAACAACACTAAAATTAGAACTGCTGTTGATAGCGGTATGATCTTCAATATTTTGAGGAGCACTTGGTAATGTTTGATGTCCTTCCTGGGTTACGGTATACATTGTTTGGGTGGAAGTCAGGGGAGTTAATTTATCAGAGACAATATAACTTTCAACTACTTCGCTTATTTTTGTTGTATGATTTGTAGAAGAACAGTATTTTTCTGAAGCAGATTCCAATGTTTCAAGCTTCATTCTTTTTGCCAAATGTCGGTTTTCACCATCATCAACATCCATTTTGCTTGAGGGATGGTTTTCTGTAACTGGTCTTTTATTGCAGACACTGTCAGATGCTAGCTCACATTGAGAGCTGGACATCTGTTTAGTATTGCTAGAGTTTTCTGCATCCCTTACAAGAAGAGTTCCCTCAGCGTCTTGCCTTTGATCGTCCTCCATATTTAGAACATTTGTTGAAACTCTTGGAATAACTGTTAAAACAAAAACAGGACAAAAAGTCAGAATATTTTGAGAATAAATCAATATCACATTAAAGTTACACAACAGGTGTAATATAATTCAAAATAAAATGCATTCACTATTTTTAGGTAGAATAGATAAATTCAGTTTTTCCCTTCTGGCTTGCTATGAAGGTTTTCTCTGGTCTTAAACCTATAGCTTAGATATGACCTAAACTTCCCTTTCTAGAGTGCAACAGGACAGACAACAAAGGGGTTTTCTAGGGTCCTAGTGGGACTCCCAAAATAATGTATAAAAATGCTCAAAATAAATAAATAAAAAGGTACAGCCCAGATTGTGTCACAAATACAACAAACAGACGACTGATGTATTATTTTTGGGACAAGCTTTCTATTTTCACTTCAACAAGGAAGTTCTGTATTAATATGAAATGAAGTTCAGCCCCAGAAAAACCCTAATGAACAATAAACTATTATTTTTCGAGTTGTTGTAACCAAAATAAAAACAGACAATTTTGTCAATTAAAGACAAAAAATATATGTATATTTTAGCTTGAGTCCAATAAGAGTTTTTTTTTTTATCTTTCTTTGGTTTGTTTTTTCTGTTCATGTGATGAATTACGTGCTTGTAAAAGTAAAAATTTTGTAACCAACACATAATAAGCTGCATAAACAATTAAAAAAAGGCTGAAATTTCAATAAAAGCAACATGTAAAATAGGTAGCAAATTCACTACGTTTTATTTTTCATAGTATGCCATGTTATATCCAGTTCACACACTTCAGGGACTGTTAATGACTGTTCAAAAACCTGGTATCATGATGACATCTGGTGGCCAGAAAATAAACTGATCAAAATAAAGTCCAACACTATATTACAGTGCAAAATTAAATAGAATATCATGAACAACTAACAATTAATACCATTTTAACAGCCTGTCTTTCCAAGCTTTATTGAAGCAATTTTCTTATTAATCTCAAACTACACTTATAAATAAATATTGACTGCCCAATTAGAGGAGAGAACAAAGAACCCCACAACTAATTAAATTCCCCCTGCAGAAACTGCAGGGGCGAGGGGACTTTAACAGCCACTAGCATGTAACAAGGTGAGATACAAGTAAAATGTTCAAAATAACTTAATGAAAGTAATAAAAACATAGGGCATTTCGATGTTGGTAAATATAACAGCATTATCAGTCTGGTGCTAAAAGCAACCATAGGAGGCAGATACATAAACATGTGCTAAACAGATACAAACTTAAAAATTGACAATGAATAAGTCAGGATAAAGGTCTTGCATCAGCAGGATCAACCCCCGACGTGCGTTTCGTGTAGCCTTTTTGGGGGGGGGGGGGGCCCATCTTTATCCGAGTGGAATAGTCATAGATATCAAAATACCAATCATTGAGACAGATGGTAGCCATAGGGAAAGAGTGAGAGGCCAAACGGACCCTGGCAGTAAGCAAAGCCAGAGCAAGAACCTGGTAGGGTTTTTAAAGTAGGTAGACTTGTAAATAGCCGATTATTGAAGTAAATCAATAAGATGTGCTTCTTATTCAGTGGTGGTTCAAATGGTCAGGTCATATAGCAGGTCTGGCGTGCAGGTAGGTATATCCAAGCTCCCAATGCATCATGGATAGAAAGGGTTTAAAGTGCACTGGTTAGCTACCCACCCAAATTGATAGATTTTGATCATGTTGAGGAGTTGTAACTATACAATGAGCAAACCTATATATTTTATGACTAAATGAATGTGTTTTAAACGTATTATAATAATGAGAACACAAAATACATTTGGGAAACTAACTAATAATGCCCTGCTGGAAAATGCCAATTTCTAGCAAAACACTGCCACAAGGACAGTCTATCAGTGTTTTGACTGTCATATCATAGTTAGCCTAAATTGGCAAGAAGAAAAAAAATTTTTTACTTAAATGGAGAAGCTGAAAAATCAGCAACAAAAACATCTGAAATAACCCCATTCCCTATTTAAAATTGGCAATCTTCACAAACCCTTAAAAAGTTGCAATATGGACTGGTAAGTCTAAGAACAGGAAAGTTACAACCTTAAGAAAATATTTATCACCTAACTGGGGTTTTTTAAGTAGTTACATTCCTATTTCTGGGTTCCAAAAACAAAAAGTAATATACTGTCTATACTCAAATCTAAACCGATTTTTTCAGCACCTGTGCTCAAAAATTTTATTTGTATATTTGGGTCAAGAAACGAAAATCGCAGCATTTTGTAGGTGGACTTTGAGTGAATTGCAAAGCCCCCAAACATGCTATCATCACCAAATTTTCTGGAGATGTAGAAAAGGGTTGTTGGCAAATTATTTCTTTAGCACATGTAGTTTTGCATAAATTAAGTTCTAAGTCAAGTCCAAGTTTTAAAGTTATTTAACTTATTTTGTGCAAAAACTACAAAAGCTAGAACAATACTTTTTTCTTTACAATGCTCCCACATCCCTGCCCTATATCTCCAGTAATTTTAGTGATGATATCATATAATTGTAATTAACTTACAAAATTTCCTGAATAAAATAATAACAAAAGCACAAAAAAAAAACATGCATCCTCTCTACCTTAATATCAAAAGCAAAAAAATTAAAAATGACCGTATTTTCAGACTATAAGACACACCTGACCATAAGATGCACCCAGTTTTAGAGCAGGAAAACCAGAAAAAGATATTCAAAATGTTTAAAGCAATTGGGGAAAAATCCCCTGCAGTTCCAAATTTCAGCCACAAGGTGTCCTACTTCAAGGCCCTCACACACGGGGAAGAGGGGGCACAGGGGAATCTGCATTCATGTCTCCCTTCTAGGCTGTGTGAAAGCTACACCGTGAGTGCAGCTCACACACAGGCGGACATAGATGGAAGACATGCCATCATCTATCTCTTTGTTGTATTGCTTATATCAGCAGGGCTCTGATATAAGCATTACAGTTTATAATGGCAGGGCTCTAAGCAAAAGAGCTTTAAATCAGCAGAGCTCTGCAGATATACACAATACAATAAAGATGGAAGATCCAGCCATGGGAGGATCTCCCATCTGACAGCTCCTCTACCTCCCTGGATAATCTTTTTGCCAGGAGAGCAGACGGGGAGCCAATACGCGATCACCTGTGGCCACATGTGGGCCAAATACAGTAAATGCAATGTTTCAATAGGATTGGTGAGAAAAATGTTGTAGGAGTTGTATTTCAAATAAAATTTGAGGGCAATTTAACACTAGTACTAATTCATGCTACTGCAACACAAACACGGCTAATGTAAAATGGACCTCAATCTGAAACTGTATAGTTTGAATGGGAGTGGGGGCTCGATAATGTTCCTATCTAGAAAAGAGGGCCTCGCAGGGAAAGTTTGGGAACCACTGCTCTAAGAGATGAACCTTGACCCTGACCCTTAGTCCCATTCTACTTCTTTCAAGTTAGCAACCTTAGTTGTTGTGGGCTTATTTACTGACCAATTTATTGTTTACGGACTCCCGCTTCAACTAGATTCAGACAGATGTGGCGTTTTCAGTGCCCAGACAGCCGAAAAGTGCAGATATTCGACGCTTTCTCGCACCATAGGGTTAACATGGGGACATTTTTGACAAGCACCTCCCAACGTGCCTGCACATATTGAGCAAATGGCAAATACGTTGTCAAACGAATGTGTGATTCTAGCCTGATGCTGGACTTGACTGTCTGCCTCTTGGATAGCACTGTGCGTGAAATCTCAACCAGTCATTATTTACCATGGCTGACTCCCATCTATGATCACCCTACAGATCTTTAATAAAACATATCAGGAACCAGTGAATGGGCAATTTGTCAATCCCCAGGTTCTAGTAAAGACAACTATTAGACCTCAGAACTGCTAAAATACAAACATAAAGAGAAAGACTAAAAAAGAATAAGAATGGGAAAAGGCACACAAAAAATACTTGAAAGTTTTCCACTTGTATTTGTAATTCTACTACATACATATCAAGCAATAAAAGGAATTAACCATTTAAAAAAATAAATAAATAAAAAAGGAAAAAAAAAAAAAAGAGGAGCATTGACAGATGTAACAGCACTGACAGTAGGCTTGGAACACGGCAATTGATGAAACGCAGAGATTAGAGTGAAATATTTCAGATTTTACAATATTAAGCCTTAAGCAGTTGGAATTCATCCAAGAGAGATGGAAAAAACGACTGTCTGAGATAAATTTGTGAACAACCGAAGTAAAAGAAGAAGATGATGAGTAGAGTTGAGCATTACCTGCATACAAATGACAGCAGGCTTTGATTAAATACTTTAAGGACGAAAATGCATTCAGTACAAATCAAGGTGGTCCACAGAGGTAAAGGCAAACTGTGGGACAAAAAGGAATAAATTCTCCTATCACAAGAGACAAATGGGAGCTCGTGCGTGAATCCACGGAATTAAAGCTTCCTTCTACTACCATGCATCACTCTTAATGAGAGTATGTAAAATAGCAAAGGTGCCTTTATAGAGATCTATCAGTTGCTGATTTAATGATACAAGCACATTTGGAACATTCCCTAGACAAAGGCCTGATCCAAGCTCTGCAGAGTGATATGAAAGGATTTCTATGTTGGGAGGAACATAGAAGTCTCTTAATTTCTCATGATGCAAAATTTAGTTGCCTAGCAGAAAGGGGTTCACTCCTACATTTATACTTTAGGTCAAGGGTTGGCAAAGTGCGGCTCAGAAGCCATATGCAGTTCTTTAGCCCCTTCAGTCCGACTCGGTAGGGTAGGGACTTACTGCTACCTGTTCTTTATTATTTTTCATTAATGTCTGCCCACCCCACTCCCAACAGCAAAACCCTGCGCTATCACCAACAACCCCTTAATATGCCTGTAAGGGGGAGCTCTGTGGCTACTAATAAGTGGAAGCTCTCTGTAAACCATTAAGGGAGGGGCTCTATAGCTACCTTTAAGGGGGGGGGGGTCTCGCTCCCTACAAGGGGGCGCTCTGTCTACCTATATGGAGGGGGCTTTGTGACTACAAATAACCGGGGGCTCTGGGTCTACCATCAAGGAAGGGGCTCTATGGCTGCCTTTAAGGGGGGCTTTGTGACTAAAAAAACAACATGCAAACCTGACTTGCCAAAACTTTCCAAGGAGATGCAAAACCATTGTTCACAGGGGTTGTCAGTCATTGTCCTCACAGTATATTGTTGTTGTTTTTTTATACTATTGTTATTAACTATGATAAACTTAATACGTCTTAGTTAAGCTTAAAACTTTAGAGAAGGTTTTTAGGGAAAGAAGACATAATTTTTACATTTTGACAGCACAAACCCACTCCGGCTCTCAACATGTATTTCAAGCGCTACACTGTTGCAATTTGGTTCTTTGGTAGGGTTTTCAACAAGGTGACAAAGGTCCTGGAAAAGCTAGAGTTAGTTTTACTGGTAACTCTTTTTCAAAAAGTCTTTTCCAGGACAGCAAACATGAGAGATAGGGCTCCACCCCAGAGGGAGGAAACACAAACACCCGACAAATTTTAAATAGTCCGCCTCCTGACCCCTTGGCTGTCTAAAGAAGAGAAATCAGAAGTGAAATCTATACTCCAAAAAAAAAAAAAAAAAACACCTCCATAGAAAATACAACAATAAATAATACAGTAGGGTGGGAAGTCTGCTGCCCTGGAAAAGACTTATGGAAAAAGAGTAAGTCTAACTCTAGATTTTCCCTAAGTACGTCTTTTCCAGGACAGCAAACATGAGACTATGAACGAGCACTTACCGGACTTAGGGTGGGACCACTTCCTGCAGGACCTTTCTGCCGAAGGCTTGATCCTGGGCTGACAGCAGGTCCAGTCTGTAGTGCTGCAGGAAGGTGCCAAAGGATGACCACGTTGCGGCCTTGCAAATTTGCTCTGGCGATGCCCTTGCTCTTTCTGCCCATGAAGTGGCCCAAGTCCTAGTGGCCGTCACGTTGATGGGACATGGTAAGGCTGCTTCTAGGTACGCTCTGGAGATGGCTTGGCGCAGCCATCGACTAATAGTGGCCTTAGAGGCCGCTTTACCCTTCCTGACCCCAGAGTGGAGGAAGACCTAAAGGATTTGGTGCCCTCGATGTATTCTAGCACTGACTCCCGTACATCCAACAGGTGAAAATCAGACTCCCCCGGGTTAGAGGGGTTGGTACAGAAGGAGGGAAGCACTATCTCCTGTGACCTATGGAAATTGGATGCAACTTTTGGGAGAAAGCCTGGGTCAGTTCGTAAAACCACCCTATCAGGGAAAATCTGTAGTTAAGGGTGTCTAACTGAAAATGCCTGTATTTCGCTGACCCTCCTGGCTGTTATGATGGCCTTGAGCATGAGCAAGGTCAAGTCTGTGGGATGATCAAGGAGGTTTTGTCAGGGAACGGAGTACTACTGACAGATTCCATTGAGGGAAAGGAGCTACCGTGGCCGGTCTGAATCTGGATACCCCCTTGAGAAACCTAACCACTAACGGTTCATCCGCTAGCCTACTGTCAAGGAAGGAAATCCATACCTACTGACTGAGAGCCCTAGATCCCGTCCTTGTTGCAGGAAATCTAGGATGGACTGTAACGAATACCCCACCTGTCTTTCTGTGCAGTAAGCACGGAAAACCTTCCAGACCTTCTGGTAGATATTCCTGGTTGTCACCTTGCGGCTAGCCAGGATGGAAGCTATGACCCTGGAGGAAAAACCTTTACCCTCCAGGATCAGTGTTTCAGTTGCCAAGCCGTCAGGTGCCATCCCCTGTTCTGCTTGGACTGGAGCGGTCCCTGTGTCAACAGGTCTGGGCGATCTGGGAGCCTGACAGGAGGACCCACTGCCCATTCCAGGATTTCGGAAAACCATGCCTGCTTGGGCCAGAAGGGCGCTATCAGGATGAGGGCCGTGGGCTCAGACCTGAACTTCTTGAGTACTTGTGGGAGAAGGACCAGCGGGGGAAATGCATACGCTAGCTGAAAAGGCCATGGATGAGCCAATGCATCCAGTCCCAGATCCCCTCTGGTGATTGAAAAGTAGAGTGGACACTTGCCATTTTCCCTGCTGGCAAAAAGGTCCACCTCCGGTGATCCCCACCTGACTACCAAGGACTGATAAACCTGCGGATTTAGGCTCCAATCTGACTCCCTCACCTCGTGCCTGCTGAGGTACTCTGCTTTTACATTGAGAACCCCTTTCAAATGAACCGCTGTAAGGGACACTCCCTGTTGCTCTGCCCAGCGACAGATTTGACCCGCCAAACCCTGCAGGGACCGACACCTGGTGCCACCCTGTTTGGTCACATACGCTACTGTGGTGATGTTGTCCGATAATACCTGGACGTGTCTGCCCACTAGGGCTGGCTGGAAGGACTTCAGTGCGTAGAGAACTGCTAGGAGCTTTCGAAAGTTTGAGAATCGCCTGGCTTCTCTTCTGGACCATTGTCCCTGAGAGAAGTCGTTTCCCGAATAGGCCCCCCATCCCCACCCACTGGCGTCTGTTACTACTGGACAAGGGTTGGGAAAAGTCCATCGGAGACCTTGGGAGATGATCTTTACCTGTCTCCACCACCAAAGGGACCTTATTACCTTGGGGGATGGAGAAAATTCCTGCTCTAGGGACGTTGGGCTTCCATCCCAGACTGACAGGATCTGGGACTGAAGCACTGGCATGTGGGCCTTCGTCCACTGGACTGCTGGGATCACTGAGACCATGAGGCCTATGACCCCCATTGCCTTGCGGATGGAGACTTTTCCTGCATGCTGAAGGCCTTCCCCCGCTGCAGTCAACTTCTGCTTCTTCTCTGCTGGGAGAAAGATCCTTTGGGACACTGAATCTATTTGGTACCCCAAGAGTTGGATTGACTGAACTGGCTGCAAGTTGGACTTAACTGGGCCCCAGTTTATTAACCATCCTAACTGTTGGAGAAACTCCAAAGCCAGCGTTCGATCCGCCTGTAGTCCTGCTGAACTGTTGGGGGGGGGGAGGTTGTCCAGATATTTTGGTGTATACCCTGGGTGCTGATGACAGTCCGAAGGGGAGGGCCCCTGAACTGAAAATGGGGTACCCTCCCAGAGAATCACCAGCCTCAGGAACCTCTGATGGCCATGTGCAGGTAGGCATCCTGCAGGTCCACCGTGGCCATGTAGCAATTTGCGTACAGGAGACTCTGGGATGTGAAAATGGTCTACATCCGGAATGTCTTGTACGCCACGATTCAGGAGGCTTAAATTTAGGAAAAGCCTGAATTTCCCTGAGGGTTTTAACACTGTTAATACATGGGAATAAAACCCCCTGCCTTGCTCGTCTACAGGGACTGGCGCTAGCACCTCCTGATCGACTTGTCCCCAGATGGTAGACATGAGGGCCTTTGCCCTTGCCTTGCCTCTTGGGGAAGAAGTGAGGAAAAACCGGGTGGGGGGAAAGGAGCTGAACTCAAGAAGGTATCCCTGATCTATGATGCGCAGGATGTAGGGATTTGGGGCGACGTTATTCCAGGCTTGACTGAACTGGCTCAACCTGGCCCCCACTACCCTTGGTGAATCAGCTAGACTTGTTGGTTTGGTTGGGGGTAGTAAACAGGGTACCCCTCTTCTCTTTGCCCTTGGCTGTTTGACCGGGAATTTGGACTTCCTGGCCAGAAACACCTTTTTCCTATCTGCCGTTCTATCTTAGATCTGTTCCAGGTCAGGACCGAACAACAGATCTCCTGTGAAAGGAAGGCCACACAGCCTAATCTCGGAGGCTGCGTCCCCTGGCCAGGTTTTGAGCCACATAGCTCTTCTAGCAGAGGTGGCTAGAGCCCCTGATCTGGCAGTGAACCTGACTGACTCCACGGAAGCGTCAGCAAGAAAGTTTGCCGCTTTCAAGAGCACCGGCATACCTTCCAACATCTGCTCCCTAGGAGTCCCAGCTTCTAGGTGCGCCTGAACCTAGGTGAGCCAAAAATCAGGGTTACGGGCCACACAGGAGGAGGCTAAAGCTGGCTTAAGGCTACGGCAAGCTGGACTCCCACCCTCTCTTGAGGAGTATGTCCATGCGCTTGCCCATGGGTTTCCTGAGAACTCCCATGTCCTTGAATGACAGGTCAGTAGACTTAGATACTCGGGAGAACGCCGCATCAAGCTTGGGGTTCTTATTCCAGGGCAGATCTGAGCTAGATTCAAAACGGAACCTCTTTCTCAGACTGTTCCTGAAGAAAGGCTTACGCTCAGGGAGCTGCCTTTCCCTCTGTATGGTATCTGTCAGAAGGGAATGTACGGGGAAAATTCTACCCTTGTGGGTTCCTAAACCCTGGTACATTCTGTCGTAAAGAGAGGAGATAATCCGTTCTTCCTGGATGTCCAAGGTCTCATAAATGGCTTTCAAAAGCTCATCCACCCCCTCCTGCGACAGTTTGTACCTGGGAGCTTGACAGTGTTCCCCACTTTCCGCTACCCCTGACTCCGTGGCTGACAAATCCGTCAGTGAGTCTATACTTCGTATCGATTTCTCTAACGGAAATTACTGAGAACCCCAGGGGGCGCAACCCCTGGGGTTCTGCGACGACAGGGATCCTGCAGGTCTTGTTTTAAAGGAGGAAAAGGTGGAGGCCAGTTCCTCCCTAAACATAGACAGAAGCTCTTTCCCTGCCGCAGGCCACTTCCCCCCTGACTAGAGCGTCTAAACACTTGGGGCAGAGGGGTTTGGTAGCATCTAACTATCTGACGCTACAAGAGGCACATTTCTTTTATCGGAGATGGGCCAGTCTTGTCCGCCTTTGCTAAAGTATTGGCCTAAAACACAAGGACAAAAAGATGGGTCAGGAAGTAACCCCCCTCGTAGCCAGAATGCTACAAAAAACAGGAAAGAAACCTATAGCCAGGACTAGGAGAAACCATGGCCTGGAATGGTTTAAGCTTAGGGTACCCAGAAGAGGGGGCTCAATCAAAAAATCTGGCTTTCTAGGCTCAGTCCATCCCTCCCTGGGCCGTCCTACAGGTAATGGGGGTCCTAGAACCGTAGGTCCCTTACCTGCACGTCGCTGCTCAGTGCCGGCTCTGGTGCTCCCGCTGCCTCCATGCTGTCAACCCACATACCGCTAGCAAAGAGGTCCTGCCATGAGCAAAGGCAGAGCTGCTTTTAAAGATCAGCAGCCTGCCTCCGAATTTCCCGGGCTCCCTGCCAGAACCAGAAGCGCTGGCATGCGGCCGCCCCCCATCCCTTCCACCCGCGTCATCGGGGCTGGACCCTACAGCCCAACATCATCAGAGCGCGCCCTGACTCCTGGAGAGGCGCTCGCTGCACTTCGGGATACGTGGGCAGCCGCCCCCTACCCAACTTCGCGCCGCTGAGCTGCAGCAGGACTTCAGCGGAGAGTCAGAATATACTGTAGGACTGCCCATATCGCAAGGCTGCGCTCTGAGGCTTGACTCTCACCGAGCAGAGCGCGATGGAAGGGGACGCCGAACCTCGCCAAACTCCCCGCCGGCAGAACGGTAGGCGAGCTCCATTTTTTATCCTTACAGGACCAGACACCAGGGCAGCAGCAACATCCTAACCCCGGTGCCCCGTGGGAGTACCGGGTGTTGGGTACCCTCCGGACGGAGGAAACACAAAGACTGCCAAGGGATCAGGAGGCGGACTATTTTAAATTTGGCGGGTGTTTGTGTTTCTTCCCTCTGGGGTGGAGCCCTATCTCTCATGTTTGCTGTGCTGGAAAAGACGTACTTAGGGAAAAGGAGCTAAACGGGCCGCATTCGGTCCCCGGGTCTTAGTTTGCCCACCCCTGGTCTGAAACATGAGCCTCTCTAAGATTCAAAAAGAAAATACTTTCAATGTAAGACAATCACCTCCGGAATTGTTTTAGGATCATATAATTACTAGGGAATAGGAAGATTCTCCTCATCTCCCATATTAGATAGTATGGTGGAAATCAAAGTTTCTGTCACTTGCAATATATTAGTTATTTATACAGGCAGCTGAGAAGTTAATGGCATCTGGTGTAAAACTGTCAATTACAAGTGATTACCGTATTTTTCTGACTATAAGACACACCCAAAGTTTTGAAGGGAAAATTAGGGGAAAAACAAGGAGATAGCTATTCATATATCAAGTGAATATACAGAATGTTCCAACAAAGTAGGCAGGACTGGACCATGCATTATTCACTCTTTACTCCTCCAACCAAAAGGCCAGTGCCAGGAGTGAGGTCTTAGTTCCAGCAAAGTGTGCAGGGCTAAAACTATAGCATGTGTCTATACACTAGCAGAACCCTTTCTCTGAACACACTGATCAACTTATGAAGAGACACATTTTACAATCTGGAACAAACAATTAACTATCAGCAGCTATTTACATATGGGAGGAGATATGAGTCTGTCACAAAATTTATCTATTGCAATGCAGGATGTTAATGTAAATACACAGCTCATGCTATCTAATTGTAAAATGTGTCTCTCCATAAGTTGGTCAGTGTGTTCAGAGAATGGGTACTGCTAGTGCTAATGCAGATAAGATCTTTTTTTGGCAGCGGCTTTTTGGCTCGCCTGGAGGGAAAGGAACAAATTTCTGCCTCCTGGGATGCATAGCTATTGCTCCCCGGATGGTTGGGATAAAAATTTTTTTTTTTTTTTTACATATTCGGACTACAAGACGCAGGGACACTTTCCCATTGATTTTATTGGTAAAGAAGTGCGTTTTGTAGTCTGACAAATATGGTATATATCCTATTCAACAGCTATTTATTCTATTGTTAATTCTGCTGAGGGGAATAGAAAAAAAGCTCCTATCTGCTGACTTAGGCTGGAGGCTCCACTACGTTCTGCCTTAAACACGTGCTCTAAAAATTTAAATGAATGAGATGCGTACAAAAGATGCGGCCACTATGTTTTGCTGCATTTTCGGCAGAACTTAGTGGAGTGTTAGCATTACAGTGTTAAAATGTCTTTATGTCATATGCTACAATTATAGACATAACAATTTTTAAAAAGTCCGGTGCAAAGGTAAGCAGATACAGTCAGGGAAATAAGTATTCTATCCCCCTGTTGATTTTGTACGCTTGCCCTCTGACAAAGAAACGGTCAGTTATGGGAGGTTTACTGTAGTTATGGCAGACAGATTAACAAATCATCAATCATTATCAAAAACTATCCAATGCAGTGCACAAAATGCAGAGATTGATGTTCTTTGCAATTAGGGAATTAAGGATTTGATCCCTTTCTCAAAAGATGATTTTTAACCCTGGTTGGCAAATCATAGAGGTCAGACATTTCTTGTAGTTGGTCCATCAGGTTTGTCACATCTCAGAAAGGATTTTGTATCACTGCTCTTTTCAGATCCTTTTCAAGTTAGGAAGATTTAAAGGCTGATGTCTATTCAGACTTCAGCTCACCCCACAGATTTTGCATGGGATTAATGTCCAGAGACTAGACTAGCTAGGACATGTCCGATATTCTCTGGCCGATGCTGTTAGTTTCAATGAAGACTGGCGTCTTCATTTAAGCTAACGGCCGGCACCCTTTGTGGCCATTTGAAAACTTGCTGTGATTCAGCTGAGGCGACAAATACTTAGATTTTTAGCTTTAACTTTACACATGACTCTGGGATTCAAGAGAAATCATGAATCATGTTTGCTGTCTGCTCGGGATAGCAGCGTGATGACATAATCATACTGCACTCTGGA
>CM070036.1:54831043-54886245 GCA_036250615.1 Ptychadena robeensis | reverse complement strand
CACAAGTTGAAAAGTTTGCCTGCCCCTGGCCTAGATCACTGCAATGGGCAATGACTACACTATCTTCAAATTGTCTTTACTGTAAAAACATTTGCATAAATTTTTTGTGTGTGTTTTTCCTTAAATTAAGCCAGCAGCAAATAAGCAATATCTGCTTACTTTGACCACTTTCTGTTTTTACTGAATTACATTCATGTAGTCATACAAAAAATGTAAAGTAATGCATATCTGGAATACAAAGATAAGAAAATGATAAACGAAACGCTGCAGATGCTGCTTCTATCAACCCATGAACTGACGGATAGTATTCACAAACCCTGTTCGGTCACCAAATAGTGATATAGAAAATTAGATTTTCACAGTTGTTTACCTGGCTGCAAACTTTAGGCAAAAGCCCAAAAAACGACCAGCAAGCGTCTCATGTCCTGTTCGCCAGGCGGTTGCGGTAATCGCTCATTTACCCAGCAAGCCATTATAGTGCACATGGAAAGGAGTAGATGTAAATTACAGAGTAACTAGGAAAATAAACATTGGGGCGAACACCGCACTACCGGGGTTAAAAGTTTGTTTCTGTCCATATATGTATGTAACCAAACCCACTACTCTTCTGCAGCCTCCTCTTCCAACCAACCAGTTCCTATAGCCTCCTCTGAAAGTTGATGTGAATGCAGCCTCTGATGTCTTTCCCCACCAATTATTAACCTATTAGCAGTAAATTACTTTTCCAGAGGACCAAGAAGCTTCGACATAAGGTGTCCATGGTGCCTGTTCGGGCATCTGTCTAAAATTTAATGAGCCTCTGCACAATGTGTGTGCAGGCATGCGAACACGTGTGGGGGCTTGGCGGGTATGGTCAGATGCTTTCCGGGCTGCTGCCATCGGCCTAAATAGCGGAGGTGTGAATGCTGCTGTCCACATATCTTCCTGCCTTGAGAAAAACTTTGACTTTTTTTAATATTCACTTCAGTCATCAAAACACAGATGACGATGAAGAGGTGGTTCTGGAATGGATTGGTGGGCCCGCTACGATTCAGAATTGCTGCAGGCTCAGTGAGCAATGGCAAGTATGTGTGGGGGCAAGTATGGCCAATCGCAGCTAAATTCTGGCAAACAAAGGGAGGTTACAACTGATTTTTACGGGGAAAAACATTTTCCTTAGAGCAGGGATTAGTTTACGAACTATATATATCTCAAGTATACTTTATAGACAAAAAAAATAAACCTGTCAGGGTTCTGCCATCGACTACAGGTGCCTTTGCAATCTAACAGTAGATTGTAATCTTGGGCACCCCTGCACCAGAGGGTTAAGGCAGCATTTGCATGGGCAACTGTCAGAAGCTCGGAAAGCACCTCAGAGGAGCTGAGAAGCATATAAAACCCCCATGCTAAGAATATAGAGAAGCATCCAAATCACACCTCATGGCGAGTCGTAAAAGGCTTCATCACTTTTTGGGTGCTGGTTTTTACATGTGAATGCCCCCTAACGCCTTGGAGATGGACAGGTGATACTTAATATTCCGCTCTCCTACACACTTCCTCTTCTTTATGGAACTGCTCCCGTCCATGCTCTTCCTTTACCTGCATGCTTAGTCACAGCACTTCCATATTACTCCTACAACATAAAGACCAGCAGTCCTGAATTGTAACAGAGGGACCTGCAGGCCTGCCAATATTATGTCAGGGAAGTCATCCCTCAGCCCCCAAGGCTGGGAAATAGACATATGTGTCTTTTATTTCACATGTGATTTTAAGGGTTCGAGTAATTAACTTCACTTTCTCCAGATTCAATATTTAGCAAAAACCTAAAGGTTTATTTTAATATCCGATGAGCAGGAAAACTTTAGAGATTGGTCAGTAAATTATAAATAACGAAGAAAAAGGAGCCCCTTATAGGAGCGTATCTATAACCAAAAATAGGTAGTCTGCCAACATCCAGTGACATATAATCAATTCCAGAGAACACAAGTGCTGCACCAAGGACTTTCACCAACCATCCGAATGATGGGGTGTAAGAAGAAAGGACTTTGAGGCAGACATTTGGGTGCGAGACAGAATCAAATAAAAAGTTAATTCATTTATTAGAGCATCAGAGAGGTGGTCTACATAGCGAACAACCATGTCACTTAAGCCCCCCATACACCTTTAGATCACTCCAGTAAATGATTAGGTTGGCCATTTTTTTAACAACGCTTCGTTTTAAGTTATGTTGTCTTCTTCTTTCATCCTTTTACTTGATCAGAACAAGTATAAATTGTAGAGCCCTACAGTCATATTTGACATTTGGGGTTATGAGTTTGTTACACAGAACAAATATATTGAATAACTAAACAAAAACTTCACAGAAAAAAACAGCTCAGTAATTGCAAGCTCCCCAAAGAATGATCAGTAAGGTGTCTGCTGCCGTCACATCTTCTAGTTACAAGGCTGTACAGCAGGACTGCTGACTAGAAGGGGGGGGGGGGGGATGGGCCCAGGCGGCTTGCGGCCGGTACCAATGGCATTGCTTTAGATTCCTTCAACATAATTCATAATTTAACCAGACACACTTAACCTCCATTTTATCTGTTTTACACTGATTTTTGCCTTTATACAAATTAACTTTTATAATAATAGTAACTACTGATTACTACATTTTGCTGCAACTTGTGGTGTAAACTACAGTCATTCACTTATATTGTCTCTAATCCAAGAGCAAAAAAAAGTATCTTACAGCAGAGTACCAGTCACAAAGTGGTGGCTGCATTCATTTTCAGGTTCTACTTTCTATTTTATTTTAGAGTACGTTATACGCAGGGGTGCACATAAGTGGCCTGCCAGTACGAAAATGGGGTCAAAACCTAGTTATGCGGAGCAATAATGTTGTTACAGATCGCATTTGCATATGGAGGAGTCTTGACTGTCACAGAGAAATTGTCAGCTTCCCCCCTCCCTCTCTCCTTCATCCATGTGTGAGAAGCCTACGTGACAACAAGTGCTCACTAGAGGCACAGAGTGGGTGAAATTGGTATTGCAGTTCCATTGCAGCTATCATGCATACACTCCTTAAAAAATCTTTATATTTTTAATTTAACAATAAAACTGAAAGATTTTTGGTGATGTTTACAACTAATGTCACTTGAGTAACCACAGGGAAACATTAATGTAATTGCAAGGTTGCATTCAGGGGTGGCAATTTTGGAATGTTAATTATTGTAACAAAAAAAAAAAAAAAAAAAAAAAAAAAAGAAGAAGAAGAAGAAGAAGAAGAAGAAGAAGAAGAAGAAGAAGATTGGACTTTGTGTTCTAAGGTATTTGTAGATCTGGGGGTTGAAAATAAAAGTTGTTGTTCCCTGTGCTATTTGCCGGAGGATTTCCGGTGACCCGCAGGCAGTTTGTCCATGGCTTAGGGCCCTATTAATTTATCACACCAAAGATGTAAAATAATAGCGCCTGAACAGCATCAGACGCTGCTTTTTCACATCTTGGAGACACGCTAGCTGTTGATCTGTGGATGGAGACAACTAATCACAGGCTCAATCAAGAACAGGGAGCTCTATCTCCATCTGAATCTATCATGCAGGAAGCTGAAGCATAGGACAGTGAGGAAGACGGCACTTATAAATACCACCCTACAAATGGGGTGAGTACCAAACACCATCTTCCTGGTACTCATCGGAGTAGCTCACTTAAATTATGTGCACCCCTGGTTTTACGGCAATCCTGATATAAATGCTCACTTGTTGTATATCTATAAAAATCACTCTAAGACAGAAAGTGAGAACTACATCTCACCCTCCCCAAAATATTCTGTAAGATACCTTGCCTTGTCAGGGGTACACTAGATATCGCCGTAAGGCCTAGTTGCCACTCATCGGCTCTGTGTCTCTATGTATCAGACTACTGATGGACATAGAAGGATAGAGACCATGTAGTGACACATTAGCACTTAATGAGGGGGAGCGAGAACTCCACCTAGGGTGACATTTTGTATGGACATCCTCTGTAGAGATGCTCTTGTGTTGGCTGGAGGCATGACAGAACAATGACAGGTGGAGGGGTCAATGTGCCTGGCCAGGGAGGGCTGCTAGAAGTGGCCACCATTGTATTGGACTCTCTGCACTGCAGGAACTATGTTTATATTCAGTACAGTAGAAGAAGGACCCCTATGACCTACAGGTGTGGGGACAGCTACATATCCCTTCCTGATTGGAGGACTAAAGTTTTCTCAGCTTCCCTGGAGTCATTGCCCCTTCTTCCTGTTTACTATACAGAACCCACCAGTCTCACAGTGAGTGTATGCAGCTCTGTACTATATACACAAAGAGCACTACTTACATGTTGTACACACTGAGCACACACACTCCACCTGGCTGTAGGGCAATGCCAGCCACTGCAGTCATAATTAAGTCATACAGTACCTCTACAGCTGCTCTTCTGATTTGTCCTTCGCGGCACACAAGTAACACAGGTTCATCACCTAGCCCAATTTCATGCTTGACACACTTCGCTGCCTGTTCCTCCAAAGCAGCCAAGCCTCGATCTGGACAGAACCAACCAAGCCTCAATCTGAGAGGCGGAAGCCGAGCCCCTTTTCCCGGCTGCACGCCATGCTCTACAGTAGCCACGCCTCAGTCTGGATATAAAGTACCAAGCCCTGAACTGAAAAGCAGATTCTGTGTCCCGGTCTGACAGAAGCAGCCAAGCCTCGTTCTCATGTTCCCTCCACATTTGTATGGTATGTTGTGGATAGGTCACATGGTATTGCTAGTCCAGAGTGTCTTGTCAGCTGTTATGTACAGAGATTGGTAAAAAGGTGTGCTCTATGAGGTGGACACACACACACACTAGCTTTGTGGAGAGCTATTGTTTGCTATTTTTATGTTCTGTATTTTGGCTGCACTTATGTTCGTATCCTGCAAAATGCAGCACACCTCAAACCATGCCACATTTATATTACACAACTGGGACTGACCATACTGACATGTGCAATCCCATTGCCTGACATTTCGTGCTGGAAAAGGGACTGCACAAATCACCTTGTCCCACACTTGTACACATTTGTGTGAAGAGATGTGTACTAGGAGGAATACACACACTAGCTATGCGGACAGATGTGCATTATGAGGAATACACGCTCACTAGGTGTGAGGAGAAATGTTCACTATGAGCAATACACACTCACTAGGTGTGAGGAGAGATGTGCATCATGAGAAATATACACACACATACTAGCTGTGTGGAGAGATGTGCACTATGAGGAAGACACACACACTAGGTGTGAGGAGAGATGTGCACTATGAGCAATACACACTCACTAGGTGTGAGGAGAGAGATGTGCACTATGAGGAATACACACTCATTAGGTGTGAGTAGAGATGTGCACTATGAGGAATACACACTCACTAGGTGTGAGGAGAGATCTGCATCATGTGAAATGTGTACACACACACACTAGGTATGTGGACAGATGTGCACTATGAGGAAGACACACACTAGGTGTGAAGAGAGATATGTGCACTATGATGAAGACACACACACTATGTGAGGAGAGATCTGCATCATTAGGAATGTACACACAGTAGCTGTGCAGAGAAGTGTGTACTATGAGGCAGACATCTTTTCAGCCATGGTTCCCTCCATAACTTATTAAACTAGCATAATGTTTACATGCGGGTATAGTGACTGAGCAAACTGATTTTGTTGCATACCTTCGTCATGTACCCCTGTCAGTAGATGATTAGGGTGTGGGACAATATTAAAGCACACCTAAATCCACCAGATAAACTTTTGTTCCTTGCTGGCCAACCCCCTATTATTGAGGCAATATAATTAGTAATATATATTTCCCCCGTCGCTCCTCCTCTCTCTGGCCCCTCTGAAGCACACTGCGGTCAGAGTGATATGTCAGATGGCACATTCTCACACATTCGCAGTTCTTCACGTCTGTTCATTTTCACTTCATGTCTATTGAAAGACATTGTATCTGGCGCCCCCATGGCCATTCGTGTTACTGCAGCCTTTGCCTGGAAGCTACACAGAAGTAAATATGGCGACGTTCACAGGACAGCAGGGTAGGTAAGTATATGTTTTTAGGTTTTGGAGCAAATTTAAACTATTGTGACAATTATTGTCCATTAAAAAAATGTTATACAATTTTGTTTGTTTTTTTTGAGTTTAGGTGGGCTTTAACTGCAGAGAGTTTTTGAACGATTCGTGTGGTGTTTTATTGCTAGGAAACTATTCCCTATTGGTTTTGGAGTACTGGCTACTTTCCTTATTGGTGCCTGGTATGACCTGGAGGGGAGTTCGTGCCTATTCATCTCCATAGCATAGGGGCTATGCTTCGTGGGGGTCTGGTTTGGTGTGAAGGGTGGGTCCACACTTAATCCCTGTACCAAAAAAGGATTTTGAACAATTTTATTATTCTTTGTAATACATTAAAAATAACCTTATAAGGGGGTTTACGTGTTTTATTGTCTTCTTCTCTTGACATGTAACTTAACACCATGGCTAATTAAAATGACTCTCTGCAGCTTTGCAAAATCTGTAAATGTGGCCAAACAATGCCTGTTAGACGTCTGCTGAGCGATTCCCTTGAACTCCTTGGACACAAAATTAGGCATCCATGATGTAACTACAATGCTGTAAAAACCCTTGTATATAATGTCTTATAAATGTCCTAAATTGGGTTCAATGATTTTCAATATACCTGATAAACACTGCTGAGTGCTGTGTACATAGCACAGAACTGCACTGCAGTTGCATTCTGCATTCATTACAAAGCAGAGGAAATTGTTGTGCACCTCAGGGGTGTATATGAAAGAGCCCGAAGTCCAGCCCTTTGAAGGCTCTGCTGCCATTTACATTGCCAAAATGCCCTTCCATAGTTGTGAGCATGAGAACTGGATGGTGGACCAAACAAAGGAGGTAGCCTGATGAAGCACCTTTCTGTTAGAACATAGGGATTGCTGCGTTATCTTAGGGTGTGCTGCAAAAACATCTGAATCATGTTTCAGGCTTAGCCACAGACTTGTGGAGTCTCCATAGACAGAATATTGTGCATCTTGTTAGCCCAAATGTTTTTACCTACAGCCCATTTAGATAAATTGTTTGGAGAGGAGGAAATCCCTCTGATTACTTCTTACCCCATTAGGGATATATCCTGATAGATGAAGGTCCAGTGACAGTTAAATATAAAATCATGCTTAGTATATAATCCTAAGAAAATACTGTGTTTTTGGACCATAAGATGCACCTGTCCATAAGACACACTCAGTTTTAAGAGCAGGAAAACAAGAAAAAAATATTTGATTTGTTCGAGAATTTATTTGAATTGAAAAAATCCTGTGCAATATCAATTTCAGCCACAAGATGCCCCCAATGAACACTTTCCATCAGTGTACAGATGACATTACCACCTTCTTTTTCAGACATCGGAGAAGAGAAGGGGACGCTGCAGATCTCTCCCCTCTTTGGCTGACAGACAGACTCCACAGATGTGCAATGCAACCATAATATAAGTATGCCCTATACTGCCCTGACTATGTGTGTCTCTCCTGCCATGATGGCTCCTTGCCTGCCTTTCAGGGCAATGTGCGGCATCACAAAGTCCTGACAGGCCAATCAAGAGACTGACATGTGGGCGCATGAATCCCCCAAAAAATATTCTTTTACCACACCTTTGGGGGGGGGGGGAGAATGTGTCTTATGGCCCTAAAATACAGTACGTTTTTCTCATTGAAAACCATTATATGGTGCCATCTGTTGGTTACTCACAATACTGCAGTTACCCAGAAGACTGGCTTTAGAATCTTTTATATGGATCAAGAGAAATATATATATAATTTTATTTTCAGTACATATCCGCTTTATTTGTAGCTCTTGATCCTTGTTAAAGCACTTGAATAGTTTAATAATACACCAACTCATTATTTATTTGCAAAATGTATTTATTTGTACACATTGTTTCATACTGATATCAGGTTACTTGCTTTTAGTAAATACAAGATCCATATTTACACTCATTTTGTATTGATCGCCCACATCCCAAGTACGCTTCGTTGCACACAACCTGCCAGGCAAATCTTCACACAAGCGCAGTTCATACCCTCCACCTAAATTGTCATTTTTAAAGTTTTGTGGACTGACTAAATAAATGACTTAATACTGACATTTGCTGAGGAAAAAGGGTTAGATATTCACTTGATCCCTTTACATAATTGGTAATGAGAAATGCATATATTTATATATATATAAAAGCCTGTCTAATATTTGATTGAAAAGGTCATGACATGAATACTGTAAGATGATTTTCTATGATGGAGAAGCAGCAGAGCTCAGATCAGACGTTTGCGATTTCTTGAAGGACAGATGCATATAATTTTGTTCCTCCGATGAAGTTGTGCCTGAAAATAAAACAAAAATGAATAGGCATTTGGCAAGATCAAATATTCAGTTTTATTTACTGGGAATTTTACTGTTCCAACCTTAATCTTCTTTACCTATGATGCGTACGGCCTAGACTCTACTGTGTCAAAACTTCAAGGAATTTACGTTTGTTGCAAACGTGTCTAATGATTCTTAACGGATGTGTACTTACAGAAGCATAACTGACGTGTTGTGTCAATGTCAATGCGGAGACAGTGGGGTTTATTTACTAAATGCATTTTTATTACAATAGTTTGGAATAGAGACCAGCAGAACTGCAGTGAACAAGCAGCTTAACCTCCTGGGTGGTTTGCCCGAACTCAGTTTGGGCGCTGTTTGATTGCTGATCAAACTGCGCCCGTGCCGGGATCGGGCACAAACGGCGCCTCTCCGTGTGCCTGCGGCTCTGTAGAAGAGCCGCAGACACAGAGACTTTCCGGCACCATAGACACACTGAGCCTTTCCGGAACCATAGACCTCCATGTCAATGAAGGGGGCGCCGCTCTCCTCCCCACACACCGCCGGCATCTATTTGACACTGGCAGTGTGTAGAGGGCTAGGCAGAGAGCCGACAATCACAGCGGGGTACAGTGTACTCCGCCGCGATTGCGAGGGAAACGGCTTTTCGTGCCATTAAAAATGGCGCAAGTAACGCCCAGAGGGTTAATGGTATTAAACGTAAAGTGACAAGGTTCTTGAAGTTCCCACATGATATTGTGATTGCAGCGATTGATCTGTCGTGTAATTGCCTGCAAATCAAACACGCCTACCTTAAATTGGCCCAGAAATCAATCTAAGAAATTATGGACATATCCGTAATATTTAGATTGATCTCATTACTTTGGATGGGGACCAGTGTCCCCACCCAAAATAAGTGCCAGCACACAAAGGTATCGTGGGCGATTATTGGCACGACCAGTCGTGCGTGGTGACGTCATCACATGCGGGTGGTCTGCAGAAAAATCTAAGAAAAAGGAGACATCTATGGCTGGCTTAAGTCATGTGTAGCTAACATTGGAGATTGTTTTTGGAGGGAACCAATTAAACATCAACATGTCTTTGAAGTGTGGGAGGAAACCTGAGTACGCGGAGGAAACCCACGCAGACACATGAAGAATATGCAAACTCCTTGCAGATAGTGCCCAGGCCGAGATTCAAACCTAGGAACTAGCGCTGCATGGCCAGACTGCTAACCCCCTAAAGAGACCTCTTCCCACAACCCCCACCTCCCTTTTCTTCTACCCTTAACTTCACCCTCTAGATCAGTGGTTCCAAACCTAGGTGGCACTAGAGATTGCAGAGGGTGTGCACCATCAGTAGTGTCATAGTGCAGGTGACAAGTGCCGGCCCCCCAAGGTACCATCAGGACGGGGGGGTGACACTCTGTTTCCTCCAGGCTGTAAGCCCAGCGACCAAGCCCCTGAACATGGTATCATCCCCACAGATTTTGGAGATATAAAGAAGGGTTGAAGGATGCGTGCAATATAGAAGGGAGTGGAGGTTGTCCCAGGGTGGAAGTGTTGTGATGTCACTTTAAGGAAAATTTCTTTTAAAGCGTGTATGCAGGCTTGTATTGGACACAGGCTAAAGGAAGAAAAAAGGTCGGGCCCACTGTGCTAGATCAGGGATGGCTACACTAAAGCCTGTCATACACCCACCGAGCGGCGGACGATTTTGCCGCCGACCGATAGGCGTGTGCGCTCACGGCCGTCAGTCAGCGGCAAAATCGGCCACTGATCGGGGGTGCCCACATGGGGCCACAGCTCGGCCGGCCAGAGAACGCACATGTCCGATATTCTCTGGCCGATGCCAGCCGATGCTGTTACGTTCAATAAAGACCGGCGTCTTCATTGAAGGTAACGGCCGGCACACAAAGGGTGCCCGCCGATTCTGTCATCTCTGGAGAGCAGCGTGATGACGTCACCACGCTGCTTTACAGAGTTGATCTAAGCAGCTCTGTCGGCCCCCACTCGATGTGTGTATGGCAGGCTTAAGTTTGCAAGCTACTTAAAATTTAAATGACAAGTCAAAATGATCTATCCAACAATAAAATGGTCAGAATGCCCCTTGAGTTAATACAGACAGACAAATAAAATAAAAAGGATCTTCTTCCGTTTGCTTTTGAATCACATCCAGATCAAATCCAACTTGTAAAACGTTTTTATGATGCAAATACATGAGACATTGTTTTCTCATTTGAGCTCTAGAATTTTATAACGAAATTTGATGAAACACGTTTGTTAATCCATGTTTTCCTTTCTACTTTATGAATTCTCAAATACCTTTACCTGGGAGGTTTAGTAGGGAAATTTCTATTTACTTTCTTCCGTAGATGATTTATAACCCAGCATTTCCAGATTTTATTTAGCATTTGCACAATTAAAATGTTTTAGATGTTATGTCAGAGAAAGACCAACATACTTGCTTATCTTCTCATTCTGTCCATGGGGAGCGTCATCTGGCCCTCCAATTCCAAGTAACATGACCGTTTTTCCTAATATCTCCTCAAACCGCTTGGCTATTGGAATTGTTCCTCCAGCACGGATCATGTCGGCATCGGTGTTGAACACTAGAGGGCAGAAAGAGATAGAAAAACACAAACATGTATGAATTCTCTTTCTATTCACTCCCAATATCTGTACATTTCAGACATGTTTAGATATTTATGAATATATTTGTCCAGGTTTAAATCCTGTACAATTTAATAACTAGTTAACTAATTCTAGAACAGGGGTGAGCAAACTTTTTGACTTGTTGGCCACATTGGCTTCTTAAAATTGTTAAAGGGCCTGGACCAAGAGCCTGTAATGGTCGACCCACCGGAGGTGTGCCAATTCCATGGATCGACGGCACCAATGCAGTGTGTGGACACCTCTAGGCATTATGTGCACTCATTGCAGAGAACAAGCTTAAGGGAGTATCTTATCAGCAAGGAGACAAAGGGCCGTAAAAGTAAAAAGTAAAGTAACGGGCTGGATCCGTCTCATTTGATCTTGAAGTCCTAGATTGACAGGAAGACATACAAAATAAAAGCAGGGAATAGCTTAATTGAAAGCCTTGGCTGAGGCACCCATAACTGATAACATGAGTTTTGGTGGACTGATTGCGAGTTGTCACTATTGGTGGGATAACCTTCAATTGTAAATTTTGCCCAAAGGGGCATTCTGTAGCAGACTGAAGCAGGCATTAGCCATACAGATAATTCAAAATAGGGGGAAGGGGGTTCAAACGGTAGCCATATTACCTCACCACATCCATTTGACTACAAGTTTGGCTGGGAGGGTAGGAACTATACCCGAGGGGTGGCCAGCCCCTTGTGGACTTTAAAGGTGAGTACTTGGTATAAACGTAGTTCCAGTCGGGAGATAAACGTACATACTTTTATTATCACAACATTAGTACACAGAAGATTGAGGTAGCGAACAATTTCACCATAAAAGTTTTACAGTCTGTGGGGTTCCTCTATGGGAGGATGCAAGGGTTGATACCTCCCATAGAGGAACCCCACAGACTGTAAAACTTTTATGGTGAAATTGTTCGCTACCTCAATCTTCTGTGTACTAATGTTGTGATAATAAAAGTATGTACGTTTATCTCCCGACTGGAACTACGTTTATACCAAGTACTCACCTTTAAAGTCCTCAAGGGGCTGGCCACCCCTCGGGTATAGTTCCTACCCTCCCAGCCAAACCATTAGCCATACAGACATCATCTTTTTTTAGATCACTGTATATACTCAAGTATAGGCGGACTTGAATATAAGCTGAGTTACCTAATGCCACAGGTAGAATACAGAATACAGAAACAAGCTCAGTCCTCAGATCACCCACTGGTACCTACAGGGAGACCATCGAAAACCTTAGACAAATAAGTGGGATCCTGACTTGAGTATAAGCCGAGGGGGGCTTTTTCAGCCCATTTGTTGGGCTGAAAAACTCAGCTTATACTTGAGTATATATGGTACTTCTTGGTTCTATCAAGTCCATCGACCTGTAGAATTTAAATACTGATGGTCAATTAAGTATATATTGATGTAACTACCACACAGTAGTAGACATTCTGAGAACATTTTAGGGTTGTGTCCACTCCATCTTATTCCCCTCGTTCAGCCCGTTCAGACTGCAGGGAAAAAGAAAGACGCTGACACAACTCATCTCACTTATCTGCATGGGACAGGATCCACTGCCGCGAAAACAAAGCAGCAATGGACATGTCAGTGGGATGCAGGAAAACACAGGATACTATTCAGGTGTGTTTTTCCAACTCAACGGAATAGGGTGCACTCCTGCAATGAACTTACCTAAAACGTGGACAATGAAACCACAAACCATGGGCAATCCATGCATTGGATGGCATGGACACATCATGGCAATGCATCAATGCCACCTTTTTACACATATGCTTAATGTTGTCTGTGCCCTGAGGACAATCATTTCCATGATTTCTTATGACATCATTTTTAGGCACTCAAATGTAATCATCATGTTTATTTAACCTGCAAATTACCTACCTTCTGACCTGCATGTAACCTGGTATTGCATATGTTTATTTAACCCCCCTGCCGTTCCTGACGGTCCCAGCTCATCCAGCTCTGCCCTGTTAGAACTGCAGTGGACGAGCGTCTGGCAGAGATCGGAGCCACAGGAGAGCAAACTCACTGCTCCGTGTGTCTCCAATCTAATGAGGCAGCTGCAGGAGAATGGATCACTCCCCCCTCCATGCTCTCCTATGTAACCTGGCACATCTGCAGTGCCATCTAGTGGTTGCAGTGCAAATTTACCTGATATAGTGAATTATTGAAATCTTCATTATCTGATATTGTGAGGTATTCACAAAGCATCTGAACATGTTACTGTATTCTGGATGTCTACCAGACTCCTGTATGGACATACTTTGGGAAGTTACAGGCCTACAATGTAAAAAATGTTTTTCCCTTTAAAGTCTATGGTGCGCTTTTGGTACAGAAATCTGTACCTCAGCAGTGCGCTAGGGAGGTTAAAATAAAACTGACATTAAATTTGTGCAGAAGTACAGTGGGTATTTATTGTAATTTTGTTTGAGGTTTAAAGCTGACTTCCTGCCCCCAGGGCCATTTCACACTCCGCTCCTTGTGGCTGCTGTGCGTTTTTGTGCCAGTAACGGTCCATTAACCATGTCCGGTACTGGAGAAAACTCCATGTTTTGGACTCTACTGTGCTTGCATCTTCCATACCAGTGTACGGTAGATGTTTGTGCTACATTTGCAAAAAAATTTGCAACATGCCAATGCCGCTTGTTACCATAAACACAAACGCAGGGTCAGTGTGAAAGACAACCTGTGTATGTTGCATTTACACTAGCTTTGCTGCAGTACTGTACCACCGCTGCGGCATGGCTAGTGTGGGATGGCCACTAGTGTTGTAAGTCTATTGATTTTACCAATATGCACAGGCTTCAAGTCCACAATAATAAAGATTTGTTCAGCACCCTCCTGGCCTTACTTTATTAAGTACAGCATATTTAATTCAGTTTTAAAAGCATTTAAACATTTGCTAATAAATATACTGTACACACATATATATTTTGTGTTCTAAAACTTTCTATTTGTGTTCTGTACCTTTTTTGACTGCTTTCCGAGCAGCCACGTATAGAGGGTCATTCATATCAGCTATCCAGGGCTGTGCTCCAATAACCATTGTTAATTTCATTTTATTTGGACTATTACGTTTAGTGAATAGACTTTCCAAGTAATTTGCTACCTAAAGAAAAAAGACATTACATTTCAATTGTATTTCACAAATAAATAGCAAAGCATCATTTTACAGTATGTACAGTTGTGTACATTATTCAAATTATTCAACCCCCACTGAAATTGAGTGTTTTGGCCATTTTGCCATTGGTTTTGATCATTTCAGTCATCTTGTTTACAATTAAATCAAAGAGGCACTTGTCAGTCAGGCAAATATAACATAACAATAATAATGAAATAACCACAAATGTATTTTCTGTGCTCTCATCATCACTTTTATTCAATTATTTTATTGAATAAAACTGTTGGACCTTTCAACAGGACAATGATCCCAAGCATACCTCCAAGTCCACTAGAGCATGGTTGCAGATTAAAGGCTGGAACATTTTGGAGTGGTTATAGAAAGCAGTTGCAGTGCGCAAGCCTAAGAATGTGACTGAACTGGAAGCTTTTGCCTATGAAGAATGGGCTAAGATACCCGTAGATCGCTGCAAGACACTTGTGTCAAGCTATGCTTCACGTTTAAAAGCTGTTATAACTGGAAAAGGATGTACTAAGTGCTAAGAATGAATGTCACTTGGGGGTTGAATAAAACTGATAATGATGTGAGCATAGAAAAGGCATTTGTGGTTATTTCATTATTAATGTTATGTTATATTTGTCTGACTTACAAGTGCCTCGCTGATTTCATTGTAAACAAGATGACTGAAATGATCAAAATCAATGTCAAAATGGCCAAAACACTCAATTTCAGTGGGGGTTGAATAATTTTGAACACAACTGTATGGCTATGTAAACAAATGTTATTTTCTAAATATTCATAATTTACATAATTCATCACCAAGGACTAGCACAACCAATATCCAGAGCAAAGCTTTCAATTGCAGTGCAGCCATTCCAAATGACAGTTCACTCGATATACCAATTTAATAATCTGTTGAGTGTCAAAGGCAACCTTTAGGCATTTTTAGGCCTAGCCCACCCAGTCCTGTTTGCACTTCCTGTTTGATTCAGAAATTTTTAATTTGTATTCAAAATACGTGTTTAACTACCATCTTCTACATCAAATATGTGTTTAACTACCATCTTCTAACAACAAATGTAGTTAGTCTTTTATTACTATTTGTGCAAAGGGCTACTCCCCTGGAGTCTAGGGGGAAATAATTTCCTGGTCCTTGGGGTCCATCTGAGTAATTGGGTTTTTGAGGCACTTAGATCTAGCAATTGAATAAAAATAACAAACTTTATTAAATAATTATTAAACAGTGTTATGACAAGACAGTGTTATGGATCAGAGCCACGAACACACATCTGTGGATGACCCCAATTTACATTAAAATCAGAAACATTAAACATACTCATATACTGGGCTGAATTGGCTGAAGTCCCACCTCCAACATGTTTCGCCCACTTGGGCTTCTTCAGGGAGGAATTGATCGGGTGAGCCCCAGGAGGTAATGTCACTGGTCACATAGAGAGGGCAGGAGGTTGCACCACAGGTAGCGGATCCCCACCTAAAGCAAGCCAGGTCACATGCCTATTGGCCCAATATTCCCCTGGGGGTGCCTGAGCACCTACCCTGCTGGTGGAGGGGGAAAAAACAGAGACCCCGATGGGAGTGGGGGCTCCTGGCTCACTAGTAAGGTGAATCTAGTGGGCTTGCTAGTCCAGCTTGGCAATGTGCTGATATCAAGTAGAGTAGGACCTCTCACACTGATACCGTCTCCAAAAGGGTGTCATGGCCATCGTCATTTTTTCCCCCTCCACCATCAGGGTAGGTGCTCAGGCACGCTCCAGGAGAGTAGCCCTTTGCACAAATATTCACTTACTCAGGGTGTGGCACAGATAAAACCGTCCCCTTCTCTATTATTTTTTCCTTCAAACGTCTTTTATTACTAACTTGGAGCCTCAAATTTTGCATAGCCCCATTTACAGTAGTCACATCTAGTTATTAAGGTTCAGAAATCTTAATCTTATCATATTATTGCTTTGCTGTAGCATACCTGTTTTTCTACAATAGATGGGTTCATATTGGGAACTTGACGGATTGAGAATTTGGCTATAACCTTTGCAGGAATGACGGTTTTTGTTCCTGATCCAGAGAATGCTCCTTCAATGCCATGGATTGATAAAGAAGGATACCGCCATCTGTACATGAGTATTTCCTCCTGCAAAGGGTACACATGAAAACAAGTTATTATACAGTAATATGCAAGAAGGCCTGTTTTGTTTTTTATCATATTGTGCATTCAAATCAAATTCCTGCCCAACAATGCTAACATGGCAAAAAGCACAAGGTCCTTTTCTTCCTTTTTTTATAGCACAGTTCACCACTGTGCTTCAATATACAGCAGAATACTACAAAACAACTGAGTGGTTTTACTATGTTGGGATGCAATTATATAAATAAATTGAAGGGAACAGTGAATATGTATGTTACAGGCAACAAGTGTGCTTCAAATGGGCGGTGTAAATGGGCACCTAATTAAACGCCATGTTTGTATTAATTTACAGTCCAGGTTATAAGCCATGAGAGTATTACAGCAGAGCAGATGAATGAAGCAACTCCAAGGGGATTTAGGTGAAGTGAGCAAGGTCAGTGGATGCCTTAACTTGCATGTCTTGTAAAAAAAAAAGAGCAAAAAAACCTCTCTAAATTGAAGTTAATCCCCTTTATGTCACAGGTACTGACAATTTAAATGACAATTTTATTCCTATGACAATCTCATTTTGATCTTCCAGCATGTCATGCTATTCAAATAGGAAGCAATAAATGCTGGCACCTGATTCACAAAAAAACATTGCCTTTCGAGAACTTCACTTGCCTTTGTGTCATGCAGAAATGTTGTTACTCCTGTATCGGCTTGCAAAGCATCAAGCTCAAATTTGAGATTTTTATATAATAGTTTTTCCTTTTCAGTGACAGGTACCACATCATCATAGATTCCTGGGATCAGGATTTTGCCTTTAACATCTGCAAGCTGACCTGCAATAAACGATGGATACCTTTAGAATAAGCAGGACAAGTGAGCTGTACAACACTTGTTTTCAGCCCTAATGGTAAATTATGTAGTCTTATGTAAAAATGTTTTATGCAAATTTGGGGTAGGTCAGTAAGATTAATTTTATGACTGAAAATGTACATATTAATGCAACGGAATCCATAAAACATTGAGTGTAGTATTTAACCTACCTGTAGGTTGCCCTGAGTGTAGCTTGTGGTAAGTTTGTTAACTTAACAAACTTACCCCGAGCTACACCTAGGCATACCTATCCATGAGCTTTCTGGCGATTCTAAATCTTGGCGTGCACATCAGGCACCACCTATTCGGATTCATTGGTGACGCAAGAGAGGTTGGGGGGGGGGTCGCACCATTGACCTCCAAGTTAAGGAGACAGTGTTGGTTTCCCACCCCACATCATCGATTACACCAGGGATGTGTAGAGGGAAGGAGGGAGGGTGGGGAAACACAGTACCATGCTTTCATTGCCCGCAGCACAGTAGTGGTATACCGCCAGGGAGGTTAAAAAAGCAGTGGCATTTCCTGATTTGGATTTTCTATTAGTCTTCTTCATCCCCTGTAGAGAGGAACTCAATATAGAAGAGGGAATAATACAGGGAGCCAATCGGTTGTGCTTTAGTGTTGATTTCAGTGTACTGCTTCTCATTTACTTTTTAGTCACTAAATGAAGGAGAGCATTGCCCCAAGTACATGACAATTTAAAATATGAACTAACTGCTAAACAGGTTTTTAATATTCAAATAAATGGCTTTCCAATTCAGTCAGTTTTCTGAGTCCAAAGAAGTAGATAAAATTTTACCACCCTGCGGGTCCACTGAGATCCGGATTTCTGTACAACAAGAGGTGCATAGGTGAATTAACTCAGATAGTTAGTTGAGTCAGATAGAGGAATTTGCTAAATGATATTCCACTTCACAAAAAAAAACTAAAATGTCCACAAGATGGCACTCCTGCCTAAATTTCTCCAGCTCAAGACTTCTGATTTCAGTCATTTTACCCCGAGCTAGACTCAGGAATACTGTCAAGGAGGTTAATGTAAAGTAACTGCCATATAAAAATAATGATTAAAGTTTAGCCATACCAAGCAAATAAATTAAGTCATTCATGGCCTCATAAACTGTTCCTCCAAAACCTCCAGAATGTAGGTCACGTCTTGCACCCTCAACCTGTCCAATAAAAAAAGGAGAAGTTATTTCTAGTCAAATATTACCATATACATATATATTATATATATTTATATATATAAAAGTTTACTGTTTGTTTTGTTATCTTTAAGTGCTGTAGGGGTTATACAGAAAGATAATAAAACCTGGACAAGTGATTGCCAAGTCCAAACCATTTATTCACATAGGATAACTAACTTATGTCTATAATAGCAGCAGATACCCATTGACCTAGTGCTGAGACCATTGCACTAAGCTAAGAATGTATGCCTGTGACATCAATAGCATCTTTTATGGTTCAGGCATAAATCACTTACCTCTAGTAGAAAGTAGCAGTTTCCTCTGGCACCATATGTAATGCCTGGTTTGTCACTAAGCCAGGGAGTGTCTGTCACTATAATGTAGTCAACATCAGAGAAAAAGGTGTTCTTTTTGTCTTCAACAAGTTTTTCAAGACCTTGGGACCCTACTTCCTCCATTCCCTCAATCACAAGTTTCACATTTACTGGCAGATCCTGAAACAACAACAGAAGCTAATTTATTGTTTAAGCAGATCATGTAAAGTGTAAATTCAGCCATATCTGTAAATTACCAGGTTTGTATATATAGTCTTATAGAGGCAAGCATGGGGAACCCCTAAAATGCTCAAGGTCCTGTTTACATTACTCAGATCGGCCAAAAAGGTTTTGGTCCAGCTTTATAACATGTCTTCATATAGCTTTCCTTTTTCTTTCTCCAAATTTGTGTTCATTCCATGAAATGACAATAGTAAATTCAGGTCTACAGTGTTACATTACATAATGATTTGGGGAGTTATATCTAACTATCTATTCTATACATACTAGATATACCTTTTTTTGCTCTATAAGACTCTCTTTTCCCCAAAAAAATAAAGGTGAAAATATCAGTGCGTCTTACAGAGTGAATGTAAAAATTTTTTATTATTGAAGCCTTCCAAGTGCATGCACACATCATCAATGTACACCTGATTAAAAAAATGCACTGGTGTTTGTTGAATGTCCCATCTTCAAAAAGACTACAGACAGTTACTCTGAACTCTGTAACTCCCCTGGGGTGGTAGGCTCCTGATAGGAGAAGACATAAAGCATGCTTCAATAGGATGTGCAGAGCTGGGGCACACTGTATATTTATAATTACTAGGAGAAGAGCCACTTCTCAGAAACCAGAGACTAACTTATAAAGACAAATGTTGCACTGGCAGCGAACATGCTATTTATATATTTTAACTTGGGAGGAGGGGCAAGTCTCCAGATGTCACAGCAGTTGATATCACTGTACTTCCATTTGCAGAATGAGCCACTTGCATGCATGAAACTCATCACTCCTTTTGAGTGAAAATCTTAATGGCATGTTCTAGGGTTAGGCTCTGGTCTCTGAGAAGTGACTCCCAGTGAAAACCAATATGTTCCAGTCCTGCACACACTGCAGCCTCTTAAGAGATTGAACCTATAACTAACACTGGAACATGCTGTATATCCACTCTATATGTGAAGAGGCTTTCTCTGAGTGCTTTTATTTTCTTTCCTGATTTCTTCCACAAAACCAAGCGTATGACTTATGGGCCAGTGGGTCTTTTCGTGTGCGAAATACGGTACGTACAAATTTATTAATAGATTCCAATGCGTGCAACAGGGCCAGAACTTGTCCTTTGTCATCAGAAGTCCCTCTTCCAAACAGGTTACCTGGAAAATAAAAACATATACACACATATCAGTTACATTAGATCTGCATACAGGACACTGACTTTAGCTATATATATATATATATATATAAAATAAATTCCATATTTCTGTTCATTGTTGTCTTCATGGAACCATCATCATGGAATGGATGAAGCAGGAAACACAAGGACACCGTTTGCTGATCCTCATTAAACCCTTCACTGCAGAGCAACCTGAATGTACAGCCATGTCTTGTGAAATAAATAGTGTATGCTTAAAAAGTTCTAAACTAATTTGAATAGCACGACAGCTAGGTAGTCAGCCTTGCTGGGAACTTTACAATAAAAGGTAATATTTACTTTATTCAGATTTTTATCCTGTCATCAACTTGCAAAATGCAGTTTTCTGTTTTTATTGTTTTTATATCAACATAAATTATGTATTATTTACTTTCAATCTAAATTTGGATTTACTACAAAGCTTGATTACACATGAAAAATGTATCCACTAACACCCCAACTCTCTCCTTCATAGGTATCATAGCCTTTTCTGGGAGTGTCTAACTGATATGTGATGGCCCAACACCATCTCCTCCTATATAATCTTTTTTTAAGAGTACTACTGACATGTGAGTTAAAACTCTGAATCTGTTGGGTCTGTGGAAATTACGGTATATCCCAGGTGGTGTGGCTGTGCCCAGCAGCTAAGGTATTTTGCATATCTGAACATGGAAGAGATTTACAGATTAATATCATGCCTAAAATATCAGTACTTTAATGTACAGTTGAGGCCAAATTTATTTTGCCCCTTATGAAATTATGTTGACATTTTGAGAGAGAATATGCAGAATGCTCGTAGTCTAGGTTAAGGTCGTCGCTGGGTTTTCCAACAAGACAATGACCTGAAGCATACAACAAAGTTAGTTCAACATCTCCTCAAGTATATCCTGGAGCAGCCCACACAGAGCCCATCCTATTTAGAATCTGACCAGTTAAGCATTTTGCAATGGAAGAATACCTCAGGAGACCTGTGCCAACCTAGTAAAGAACTACTCTAAGAGATTGTTGTCAGTTGTGGCTCAAAAAAGTGATATTATTGGCTATTAATGACCAGGGTTCTTATCATTTTGGATGTCTAATTTTTACCCTGTCTTGTTTCAACTCAGTGTATCAATAAAATATCCTAAATAAACTTACTGGACATGTTTTTTTACAGTGTACTTGTTTCCAAAAGAACAGTCACTTGTTTTTAATGGTAATTTTCATGGAAAAGACTGTAGACAAGACCTCTTATAGTTAAGCATGTGTGATAATAGGACATACCATTCTCCTCTATGACTGTATATGGCTCTGTTTTCCAGCCATCATCTTTCTTTGCAGGTTGCACATCCATATGTCCATAGAAACACACAGTGGGCTTGTTTGTATCATTTCCAATTTGTGCAAGAATAACTGGTGGCAGTGGAAGTTTTACACCTGGAGAATACTACAAGAAAAATGTTATTAAATTAACTTTTTATAATGCACAACATAAATATTTATAAATCAGCCTTCATCATATTTAACCTCCTGGGCGTTATGCCCAAACTCAGTGCGGTCACAGTTTGTTCTTCCTCTGTGAACCTACAGGGATTCTGCTTGCTGCAGGCTTGTTGATCTTTCCCAGCCCTGTGTCTTCAGCGTCTTTAGCAAAGCCGTAGACCTCTATGTTTTTTTTTTTTTACTTAATAACCATAGACCTTTATGTTAATGGAGGGGACGCCGCTTTTCCCAGTGTGCTCTGCCGCGATCTTCCATAAGGCTCCGTTCCAGCTTACTACATTCATAGTATTTTTTTCTACCAATAACACTTATGTCACTTAACACATATAAAGATGTATGCTAATTTTTTTGGGTTACATATGTTACCTCTTGTTCACCAATTTCTGCCATCTCTACATGTCCACCTATCTTCAAAATGTAGTCCTTTGTAATGTCCATCATGAGTTTCACTTGGTCTCTCTTTGACGGATCGCTTGAGTCACTTTCTATTGCCACCCATTCCTTCAGTCTCTGAAAATCATAACAAATTAAATATATACAATGTCTTTATGCACTGCCAAATATTGGGTTGTTTACCACAGTTCTATGTGAAAAGTTTACCTGAATAAATTCATTCTGGTGGTTATCAATGTACTGATATATGTCATCATGTTGGACAGGAGTTAAGAACACTTGATCACTTAGCAAAGATAGGATTGCTAGTATGAAGAGCTGAAAGAGAAAAAAAGAAAAAAATGTTGATTAAAATTAGAGGACAAATTAGATATTTACACACAGCAACATTAAATACTAAAGACATTTATTGTATTTATATTATAAAGCATATTTAATATTCTAGGAAATTGATACATAAATGTTTTACACTCAAAAATCCTCAATAGATTGCCCCATGTTCCCATACTCTCAACAAAATCATCTTCCTCACCAGTCTTCAAGTATGGCTTAAACAATTGTCAATAGCATGCTCTTATGTTATATATTGATTGAACAGAACTTATAACTATATGATTTTATTTGTCATACACACTGCATTGTTAATAACCATGTTTTTGCATTTCTATTGACATACAATAAAGTTGCAAAACGTTACCAAACGTTAGGTCATTACATTTTTGTATGACACAATGTGAATTGTAATGTACCATGCTATAGCGTCTATTGCAGAGGAAGCAGCAAACATACTAAAATTAGTAGAGGATCTCTTCTCTGTTGAAAACTCAGAGCCATGATGGGACCAGAAATTGCAGAATTATTAAAGAATTGCTGTGCCCCCTCATACTACCCATAGCAACAGTAAACCATTAAAGGACTGGGATTTAGCAGTGAATATATCAAGAATAAAGTCTGCAAGCAATAACAAGCAATGTGAGTTAAATTACCAGAAATATGTACTCTTCTATGTCATGGATGGTCACTACAACAAGATTGCCAGGAGTGACAGAATGGCATGTGTGCAGAATATTTATATACATATATATACATGACTCATGGAGTTTCATAAGCGGAATATCAATGTTGTAATTAATAAACATTCATAAAAAATACTGGATAATCTATAATTGGGTCTAAGCAAGAGTCACATTAATAACCTAATTATACAATAAATAATAAAATACAATAAAATGGTGTGAAAGAAATGGTATTCCAGGTAAAGATGTGTCCATACATTGTATGTGAATATGCTGAATACCAAAAGTACTTTTTGGTATTCCTTAAGCAAGTTCTGGTGAGTTGAAAGTTTAAGGAAATTTCCTTAGCATCTACATTATTTAAAATTCCTCAGGGCCCCTGTTTGTTATAAAAGTAATTACAGCACTTCACACATGTCAATAAAACACAAAGTTGCTTACCATGGTGATCTGCAAAGCTGTTCCTGTCCCAGTATGCTGTTGGTAGCCCACCCCACACTGAATGGTAGCAAAGGATCAGCTGAAATTTATAGGCGGCTGAGACAAACCACTCCTACGTACTAGTCCCCTTCCAGACAGATTTTGTAGCCCTATTGATGCAGGCTATGTGAAGCTGTCTTAGTTAATAATACATGTAAAGCAAATATTAGGCTAGTAACACCTATGTATTCTTAAGATAGCTATGATTTGTCTTTCTGTGTATTATTCTTACCTACAAACTGCTCAGCAGTATCTGATTTATATATTTGTAAGACTGAACATCTGAACTAATATATCAGATTCGTTTTCACCAAAGCAAATGTGGTTACTAAATTGGTTAATTGTTACATGTTTCAGTATTGTCATATTTATTTCTTTTGTTGGCAATGGGAGTACACAAAAAAGGAAAGGAAAATCTGACTTTGTATTGCACCCATAACACAATATTTGGAAGCACAACATTTTCTAGCTGATCCAGGTCTTTCAGATTTGAAGATGTCCTTCTCCCAATGCTATTTTTAGATCTCTCCTCATGTGTTCTGTAGGATGTAGATCTGAACTAAATGCCGAATAATTAAGAAAATCTCAAATTCTCTGTCTTAAACCAAATTTGTTTGTGTCTACACTTATACATAATACATAAATGATAATCCACCTATCGATATGTTATTTCTCTCTACGTTGGGTTTTGTATTGCCTTACAGTACAGGTATTTACTTCATGGATATAACAGTTATGCATTGCTGGTTTGTCTAACATTGCACGCTATGTTTACTCAATCTAATTGGCATATGTACATAATGTGTTGAGGCTTCAGTCTCAATGATACCTAATACCTCTATGGTTATTGCTTTATTTACTCTTTGAAAATTTACATAAATATACATTTTAGACACTTCAATTATAGGATGATGCAAGTGACTAGATGCTATTAATGAGGTAGATGGAAGTTTGACATGTCAAATAACTGGGTATATAAAAGAAATATATATATTTTCTTCCTTTTTCTAGCACCTGAATATAATACATGGATTTTGATAGAAATAGGCCTGGTGGGATAGAAGTTCTTCCTGGTTTTCCCCCCTGTTCTTCTGGTGTCTAGAACCAACCCGCTCTCTACAGTCATACCAAATATATAAACATTGATATAACCGTAGACACAATTCACCTTAAGTAGGTAAGTGGATCTAAGATTGTACCCATCTTGGTTATGCTGTTAAGATGGTTGCAATGTATTAAAATGGCTTTTGATTGTTGTCCATCCACTAACATTCTATATAGAAACTTCATCTTGCATGACTAGCCCCCCAGGAAGTGGTTGTCTGTGAAACGCTTCTGGACTGTGCAATGCGATGTAATGCTAACATATGGATGGTTATAATCTGCTATACTTTGTCAACTTGTACATGGTGGAACATTTCTATCTGAAACCTTACATTTGTTTTTAATCACATTGTATGTAATTTGATACTCTTGCTGTTAAAGTCCTCTTGGCCCTCTCTATGAAAAATGTTGCATTTCCTTTCTCTCTCTATTTATTTAAATGTTTTGTTCACATCATGCAACGCGCCCATTCCTTATCAAGCCAGGTGGGGTGTTGTTCCCCGACGTGTAATGGCGCACATGGCACATCATTTCCCATTGGGGAAAGCCAGGGGCGTCCACACTGCACGGTTTAGTGTAGTGTAGTAAAGCCCTTACAATCTATACAAAATGGGGGTAGCCCCACTATAAATACAAGTACTAATTTGAGTGTAATATTAATACTCGTGGATGAAGACTAGACAGTACAGACTATGCTTAAATAACTCTGATCAAGTAAATAGTATATGAAATGTACATTGCATCTGTTTAATAGCTCAGGGTTTCACACAAAGGTAAAGCCCCCCCCCCCCCCCCCCCCCAAGTTTCTACTGGGGACCAACAGATGAGCTGTGAAGAGCAATGAGATGACATCCATCACTCACAGTATCAATCAGCGGGCACCCTTTGTGTGCCGGCCATTAGTTTTGACCTTTATTGTTACCTCTTGTAATTAGATGAGATAGGTGAAACTAAAGCACAAAAGAATGTGTATATTGTCCAAAAGCAAACAACACAATAATTTTGGGTAAACACTATATATTTGCATTTGACAAGAAACCCAATCTGTGGAATACATACAGGTCAGGTATTCTGGTCATAACCTGTCTAGAACTCACAAAGCAGAGTACTTATGAAACATATACCTCGAATATCTGTAGTTGCTGATTGAAGTTTCCTTAGAACTTGTATATTTGTCTAAAATGTAAAAAAAAAAACTAAAACACTTAGCCTAATGTGCATTTTCCTGACCACCAATATACTAGAAACTGTTCTTAATAAAGGATTTTTTTGCACCTGTATTCATGTACAGTTTCTTCATTTGGGTAAGGTAGAAGGGATTTTAGGCAAAAGAGAAAAGTGAGTTAAAACTATAAAAATAAATACATAAAAAAATTACATTTTAACTCCATGAAGCATCAAAAATAAAAAATAAATAAGTATGTACCATTATTACACATTGGCAATTTTCTGCAAGTGTTCAAACAGATTAGGTAATACATGAGTTTTGTTAGAAACGCATTTCGCAACATTATATTTATATCAACTTGTCTTAGAGATAGCTGGTTTTTGGTCTGGTGCAACTATTTACCTTATTTTTTGTTGATTTGGGACTTTGACCTAATACGTACTTATGTTAAAATGGTATACATGGGAAAATTTTCGATAGCAACTGTGATTTTTCACTTTTTTACTTTTACATATTCATGCGCACAATAGACTTTGGTATACTTATCATAAGTCTGTAAATGTGTACCCACCCAAAATTCACAAGATGTGGAGTAAGCCAGTTTATAGAGCTTGATATATACAAATCTGTTTGTTAGCATAAAACTGTGCTAAGGACTGCAACAGTTAGCTTTTTAAGCAGAATATCTGTGTGTGTTTGAAATGTAAGTGGTTGTTTTCCCAAAGTTGTGCTGTGGCAGTTTTTGATGGATACTTTGAAAATATGAAACTTGACAGGCCCCTTTCAGAAAATCCTTACCCCATCATTTCTGGTGGCCTTATAATGATCGCCCAAAACCTCTGGTTTCACAAGAACACAAAAATAAATTACAGGAGGATCACTGGACTGTCAGTAAGGGATTGAACGAGTACATTGGGCTCCCTAATGTCTAAAATTACACTTTTAATGTAAACTATCATTTTACCTATTGCCCCTTTGAACATACTTTGGGATACATGGAAATGTTACATGCAAATGTTTTGAATTGATATATGTGAGTTTATTTAGTTTAGTTTGAGAGTGATAGCACTAGGCCCTGCACTCAAAAGGCCAAAATGTCCCTGCTACTCATAAGCCAATAACAACATTCTTCTCTTCTCCACTTCCCAAGAAGTTATCTGTTTGGCGTATGCAAGCCTGGAAAGTACCACTGAAAAATTGATACCTTATTTCAATAACTCTAAGGAGTGTATTATTCTATGTATCTCAAATTGTAACTGCCCCAGCACAGTAAATTATCTCTTTACAGTATGACGTGTCGGTCATTGAGGGCCTTTTCATACTATATATGTTTTTTAAAGGCATACATTTATGCAGTTAGAAAAACGCATGCATGTTGCACATAGATGTCTGCGTTTTTGAACAGGAAACACAACATACAGCTTGTTTGCACAAGGAAAAGACCTCCAAAATAGTACAAACTAGCTGAAATCAATCTGGGGGAGTTTTCAAGCATTGCATTTGTGCTGCTTTTTTACTCAAGGTAAAGCATTTGCTTGCAGTGTGCACCATTTGCACTCAGTGTGCACCATTTGCACTCAGTGTGCTGTGTTTGTGCTCAGTGTGCTCCTTGCCACCCAGTGTTCGGTGTGCGGGTGCAGGTTATGACAATGAGTGCAAAAGCCAACAGTTGTACGTGGATGATAAATGGATAAGGCTGAGCCTCCACTGCGTTCTGGCAAAATAATGCAGCTAACCTTCTGTGAAGAGACAGGTGCATATTGCCGGAACAGCCCATTTAAAATGAATGAAATGTACAAAAGATGCAGCCACTATATTTTGCCACGTTTTCAGCAGAGCACGTTTTTAGTGGAGCCTCAGCCTATACCCAACATGAAATTGCAGGCAATCTGCGTATATAGTGTGAAGGGGCCCTAGACTGTGTATAGTGTAATAACCCTCAAAAAGTTGTCTGTAAAGTATTTTCTGATCTTAGAACAAATTGTATACAAAAATAAGATTAGCTGGTTAAACAGCTTATCTTTATAAATAATACATTTATTGGTCAGAAAAAGCTGCTTAAGCGATCAGATGTAAATTCCTGTCTCACTCACTGTTAATTTCCACTAAGGAATGTGTGACATGTATTGTCAGAATATTTCCAACAGGAACTTTCACAAAAGCCCTCTAAATCCGTAGATGTAGTTGGTTGAAGTTACAAATAGTAATTTTATATTTACTTTTATGTTACATTAAAATGGCAATAAAAATTTAAATTTTTCAAAAACATATGATGACATGAATTATTGATTCACAAACAAAGAGGCCAATTATTGCGGGATTACCCAGTTTTTGCTACAGAATTGCTTCTGTACAACAGAATATACAAGTACATTTTGTCTTCTTTTATTCACAACATTAACTTAGCCTTTGTTCATAAACCATCTTGTCACATGTTTAAGGTCCTTAGAGGAAAAAGAAAAAAAAAGGAAGAATATTCCAGTTATTGGCTTCTATAAAGCAGTTTCAAATCAGATTTTTTTCAGGTTCAGCAGGGAACACACGCATAGATATGGGCCAGATCGATGGCTGCTTTGAGCGCCGTGTGCGCTCACGGCCGCCTATCTGGCCCATATCTAATGGGTCCATCCCTGTTTTCTAGCAGGATTAATCAAACCCACTCAAAAACAGTGATATCGCACATAACCGTAAATCACAATCGATGCCCATTGCATCGCGGGTCTCCATGCAAAGCATCATTGGAGATGAAGACACCGCAGTGCTGTGCCTCCAGCTCCTGCGATGTCGGGCAGCAGCACGCTGAAGTCATCACGCTACTGCCGGGAACCTCGAACGGCTCCTATATCGAGCTGTGTGTTCCCAGCTTAAGTAGGGAAGGGGTAGAACAAGTTTCTTGGTGTCTCCCATTCTGCAGATTTTCCCTTTCATTCTTTTATTCCATTAAATTTTTTCTAGAATAGCTCTAGGACAGAAAGTCATATGAGATCTCCTCAATGGGTCAGAAAGAATAGAAGGATGTTAAAATATAATAAATCTTTACACAAAATACACTTAAATAAAATAAGAATGATTTGGACATAGACTACAGGCAAAGGGTCCATTCACAAGGTCACCTGGAAACAATGTTTTTCCAGCTACCAGACACCTAAAAAGTGCGGCAGCTTGGTGAACATGACTTCCCCAGTTGTTGTTAGGATAATATGGGGTCAATGTTTTTAAAAAATGTCATAATTGAGCTGCTGAGATTTATATTTAAAACATTTGCCAACACTTCTTCAAAAATCACTTACATTATGGTTCATATAAGATTTACGTCCCCTTTACCACGTATAGTGAGATGTGTATATGTGCATTTTACCTCAACAATTATTTGCTTTTTTAAAAAACAAATAACTGAATTTACAAAGGTAACTTAAGCAAATTGTGCAAGCCTTCAATTAGAAGGGCCACCTCCTTTATTGTTAATGACCTAAACCAAATATTTCTTCCCGCTAATCACACCTGAGTAGCTGTATATAGATATATAAATCAGTTTTGTACTTTTTAAGCCCCCCATAGACAGGCAGACTCCTCCATACAACTTTCATGAGACCTACCAACAACTATGTAGTATAGTGACCTCCTTGATAGAATACATAGTGATTGGAAGGTGTAGAAAGGTCCTCCTATTACATGGTTTTGGTAGAGGAAAAGTTGGTTGTACAGAAGTTGCATGGAGGAGTCTGCCTGTCTATGGGGGGCTTTAGATGCATTTTCCCAAAGCTTAAAATAATAAGTTATTGTTAACATTATTTTAAATATGTTTGGGTTGATAAATTGAAGAAATATAGTGGCACTATCACATAGATCATGATTGCAGCCAGGTATTGTTGGCACTCTCCACATGTTTTTTGGAAAAAAAATCTCCAATTTGTCATAAAAGACATAATTTATGGTAACATCCATGCCATAACAAATTATTTCATTGAGATAGTATACAAAAGGTATTTTTGACAATTCGGAGCTCCCATTGATGTGATAAGAGTTTGGAGAAATGGCTTCTCTATTCCAGCATGGCTGGTGTCCTGAGCAAAAAACAGACATGGTATTTGTCAGATTGTAAGAGTTGTTTGAATGCTACTTTGTCCACTAAACCCCCTCCCCTTAAGTGTGCAGTCTTGTGTGAAGCAACTTAATTAACTGTTGTGAAGGAACTTATTAACCTGATGTGAAGGAACTCAAGTGGCCTGCTCAAAGCCCTGACCTCAACCCCACTGTGTACCTCTAGGGCGAATTGGAATCCCAGTGACAAGGCAAAGATCTATTTGTGGGACTGATAGCTAACTCTACATTATTGTTATTACGTTTTGGAATGGCATGCCCAACAAAGATGGCACACAGTAACAGAGTTATACATGGTTCAGTTGAAAAAAGATGAAATTTAATTGAGTTTAATTCAAGAAAAGTACAACTGTTATTTGCATTACTAAGGAAAGCAGCAAACTGCAGAAGCTTGGCTGCACTTGTAAAAAATAAATACATTCGTATTAAATGAAAAATGGCAATGATAAACAAATATTCAATAAGACAAATTTCAGAAACTTTCATTATGAATGCAAGAAAGTTAAGGATTTTATTTGTAAAAAGAGAAATCCAAATTATTGCAACTAGCAATGTTTAAAGTGCAGCAATGCCTGGCAACTAGTGAAATATGTGTTCTTCTTTAGACTGACCTAAATTGAATAGAAGGCACATTTTAGCTTCTAAATAATCAAATTTAAGCAATAAAAATAGGAAAGCAGTTATATATGAAAGCTCTACGCCTACTCCTGCACTTCTATAAATGCCTGATATTTACATTCTTGTTTTGCGGTACAACACTCTAACATACATTTTGGCGCTATGGTTTACAAAAAACATGGTGTTTTAGATTTCAGGGTGTTCATTTTTAATGGGTTGCCTAAATGCAACATCTGTTAAAAAAAACAACAGGGTGAAACCCCACATTCACAGATATGCAAATTGTCAATAAAAATGGCTTTTTGTAATTTGTTACAAAAGAATTAAGGTTAAGCTTGCCAGCTCAGTAGATGCAATACAGCTGAACAGCTGAAGCATTAGGTTGGCTTGTGGCGTACATGATTGGCAAAGGTTGCGTACTAAATCTAGAATAAGCTCTGGTTTACAGTAGATGTGGCTGAACATTCTCATGTTCCATATGAAACTGCTTGACTACCAGAAAAAAAAGAGTACTTATTTTAACCAAGGCTGTCATGATACAATATAAAACTAGAATTACACTTATGTTAAAAAAAACATATAAGATATGATGTAAGGAGCTAGCCAGGTTTACTTAATGCCACTACAATCTTGGAATTTCTTTTTTCAGTTTCCAATAAGCTCAGATATTTTTAGTTTCTTTTGGCTTGATTTGGTCAGTGAATCTTCATGAAGCGTTGGCAATTCCAAGAAAAATGATGCAAAAACTTTGGTCCCTTGAATGTAGTTAGATCTGAAAATACAAAAAATATGATATTTAATAACTTATTGAGAATAAAATATACTGAAAATTGTATACAATTGTATAAATAGTTAGAATATCCCGAAAAATTTAATCTTCTAAAAATTCTAGATACACGGTGGTAAGGTTGATCTCCACAGGAGAGATCTGTAATGTCTAAATAATAGAGCAATGTAATTTTTTTGTATTTTGATGTCAATGAAGTACTGTATTTCCTTCAGATCGGTATATAAATGTCTGATTTGTTCAGGAGCTTTCCATAAGTTTTTTTCTTTAGGCTGTTTGAAATAAACAATCCCAGCGGGTTCCTCCCTCACCCCTAGGCTTTAGGCTATATGCAGTGCACTGTGAGTATATCCTTGCTAATTTTACAAAGTAAGATATTTGGTGTACACAAATTAAATGAAATTAAATAAACATGATTTGATGAAACATGATTTTAAGATGAAGTTTATGTGTGAAGATTTCAGCATTAAGTCTCTACAAGAGATCATTTCTCAACATTTAAAGTATATACTCTCATAATGCTTAATAAAAGGAATTAATAAAGTATATCTCTGATTTCAATCTCTTTATTAAATTTTATCACCAACACATATATTATTCATGCCATAAAATATAAGAATATAATTACCAAACAATCGTAAATTACATACATTGCATTACTATAATTAACAATAAATAATGACCAACATGATTCCATTCATTCACTCTCTCTCATTCACTACTGTTTTTCTCTTTCCCTCCCTTATTGTCTTGGTTGCCCCATTACCTATTTTATTTTTGTTCTATGTGGTCATCTCCAATCCTATGTATCTATCCCAGGGTCGCCATACATTGTCAAAGGTCTTAGTCGTGCCGTTAATGCGGGCTGTTAGTTGTTCCATCGTTCTCACCTCCATTATTTTTTCATACAATTCTTTATGTGTAGGGGAAGTGTTTGATTTCCATTTATTGGCTATGGTCATACGTGCTGCCGTCAATATATAATGTGCCAACCTTTTTTTCCTTTTATTTAATGACTTAATTGACATCCCCAATATATGCGTTTTTACGTCTAGTGTGATTTCTGTTTCTAAGATCTGTACTAATGTGTTGTTAAGAATAAAGAAAAATTATATAGGGTCAGATGGCCTCTGACCGCTATATAATTTTTCTTTATTCTTTTCATTTGAGATGTTGGCACCCACCGCCCTCCCCCTGGTTCCAATAATTATAATAATGTGTTGTTAACTTCCTCCCAATAGTCATTTAATTCCGGACAGCTCCAGAAGATATGGGATATTGTCCCTCTCTCTCTGGAGCATCTCCAACAAATAAAGTATATCTCTAACAAACTTTTTTTTATTTTGGATGGAGACCTCGGAGAATGTGTCATGCCAACAGTGCAGCTGGCATTGCTTGCTTCCTATTTTGCAATTGTATTGCTGGTGTTTCCTATGGTTTCCTATGGTCATGCTGATCCTCAAAATCCACCAAAATCTAGCATCTCTTCAGCAGTCCTCATCAGTCACTAATCATTTATCCCGCCACATCATCAAAATAACCAACAGCAACAATCACTATTGTTTCCTCTGGTAGAGGACACAATATGGCACCTCCCATTCTTTTTTACTTTACACCGCATAGATAATCATCAAAATAGGCCCATGTCTGTATGTACAGAGGCTGACACTAAAGGATCACAAGCGATCGTCTCTGGTGACAATTACTGCAAGTTAGTTCAAAGATGGTTTAAATTAAAGTCATTATAAAACCTGACCTTTCCACATCCTTCAACACAATATGCAAATGTATCTACCTTTATGTATAGTGTTGCATTGCATAGTGATAGTTTTTTTTTTTTTATGAAATTGATATACAGGCACCTCAATACTTAAAACTTGAGGTCGCTGTCCTTAAAAATTTGTTTTACAAATACATATAGTCTATATATAGATATATAAAACAAAAGTTTGACTAGACTTACACTTCGAATGCTTGACAAATTGCCTTTACTGATGACAAAATTGTCTAACTGATGACAAAGTCTTTATGTACTATATATTGTATATTACATCTTACCTGCTTATTTTTTCATTTTGCGAATGTTCTCCATCATCTGCGCCACCAATTGGAAGCATCATTACTTTTTTTTTTGTTAGATCTTGGAAAATTCTGGCTAGTGGTATAGTTGATCCATCCCTGATCATGTCAGGTGAAACACCAAACACTGCAAAGAGAACATTGTATATTATACTATATATAATATATGGCAACACTTTTTATTTCATATCTTGTTAATTATGTTTCATAGAAACTTATAATATAAACTTAGAATGGTCATGCTGATCCTCTTGTTTCAATACTAATTAACAAAGTTTGCATACTAAAAGTTCAGACATTATCCTCTCTGGCCTGGGTTCTTTTAAAATAAATAGCAAAACAAGATACCCAGATGCATGTGGCAAAACACACACTGAGCAATATAAATCATATTTTGTTCTGCTAAGTGAAACACAATGATATTGTCTTGACCCAGAAACAGATCTTCTTTTACATACAGTAGCACCAACCTAAGCAGATTTCTTTTTTGGGTTTACTGGTGTGTTACTTAGACATAATTCTGGAGTTAGATAGAGGTGCCCAGACAGCCAAAGAACTTGGCAGGAAGGTACGTTAGGCCAGAATTTGAATTCATGCCTCTACTTGTAACTAATCAAATTGGATTATAAAACATTTGTGTTTTCAAGTCAAATTAATTTAAATTGTATTCAAATGCTCACAGTTAATTAAATTAAACACGATGAAATGTTAACAAAGCCGTATTTATTAGGATAATTAACACATAGACAAAAGATGCATTTTAAATAAAATGCTGATTCAGCTTCCATGCAGCATTGCCAGGGCTACACTATGGTTTTGAGTGGCATGGTGGAGTTATACCCTGCATTAAGAGCAGAGTTGCTATCACACAGTGATAATGTTCCTTATTAAACTGAATAGGCAAATTCATACTATGTTTTTTATGTGTCACACATCCATTAATGTGTAGACAGGCATGTCATAGCCCACTATTAATACTGCAAAACAAGGTATTAAGATTGACTGAGCAGTTTACCTCTCCTGATTTATTATATTCTTTTAATAATGTTATTCACATATGTTTTACAACTGACATACAAAGCTTATGGTAAGCAAATGTTATGTTCCAACCCTATATCATATATGTATAACTACATTATTTCAATACATAGAAATATACAGGAAAACTGACCTTTTCGAATTGCAAGTTTGGCTGCTTCGTAATGAGGATCATTAATATTAGCCACCCAAGGCATTGCTCCGATTTCCAGTGAAACTGTAAGTTTATTTGGACTGTTTAATTTGGCAAATACTTCTTCAAGATACTTTTTAACCTAAAAAGGAAAACATATACACATCAGCAGATTGGTATGTTTTTTAATGGGGAAGTGATGTATTGGTATGTGGTAAGTAGTACAATATATATCTACTTCTAAAACTGATGAACCTTTCTAATAACAGACTTGGAGCTTTTAGGGCAGAGAATCCCTGCTCAAAGTGACCACATGATGGATGGTAAGGATGGTAAGGAGGTTACCTGCCTTAAGAGAAGTGCTTCAAAGCTAACAGCTCAGTACTGCAGATTACACTGGGAGCACACAGATTAATTTTATAACAAAAGACAGTTTTAAAACATTTTATCTCCCTATAAAGCAATGTTGGATATTGCAGGACTCAAACCTACAAACTTCCCCCTTGCCTTTATTGAAGAAGACCCTTTCCTGATGGACTAGATGGAATGTCCTCTGAAATCTAATTTTGTCACACATTTCCATCGAAGACTTCCAAGCTAGTGGTTTATAAATATTTTCACTACAGCCTAGAGACAGGGGGGAACATAAGGAATTTAACAACTATTTGAAAAGCAGATTACTGGGATTTTTTGCCTGCAGGATTGTGGAATCCTGCTGTTTACAAGCTCTATTTCAAATGCCCTAATTCTATTGTGTTAGTTGCTGATTTACTGGATGGAATGCTGGACATTGTTGTTGATAGTTATAAGGATGATCTATACTGCGCCTTTACTTGGTTGTCTAGGCAATGTTTTCAGAATGTGGTTTAGCAAATGGCTTGGTAAAAGTACATTTTACATTCCCTTTATGCCAAAAACAGATTATCATTCCAGTACTTTTGGATTAGTACAACAGATTTCCATAATACTGGCCAGGTAAAAGAACACAACAGACTTTAACTTGTCATTATTATAACAAAAAAATCAAAATCATGACGCCATGTGTGTAGTAATTACACGCCATGATATATAGCTTTTTATTTTAAGTATTTTACGTTACGAATTACATTCAGGTGATATCGGTGGGAGGTGTCGCCACACATTAGTGGCATTTGCTGATGACAAATTATTTTATGTAACCAACCCAATAACCTCCTTACCGAATCTTTTACAAACCTTAACACTTTATGGTTCCTTATCCAATTTAAAAATCAATGGAACAAATAGATCATCACAGACTTTGATCTATCCTTAGAACTGTAGGCAATACTCTTTCATTACACAACAATGGCTTTTAAGAAAACAGCTATACCCATACACGGATCAATTTTTCAATCTCTGAGAGATCGGTCGCTGTGTGTGTTTGCGTCAATCGATCATTTGGGACTCGAACCAAGCTATCCTTTCTTCGAGCTGGATTATTAGTAAATCCCTGTTCGATTGCCATTACTTGTAATGGGGAACATGGTTTACATCCAAAGTATTGATCGATAAACGATTGTGCAAAGTGGTGTGCATTGATTCGCTGTTCGAACGATGAATGCTCAAGCACAGCATCGTGACGTCATGATGAGATCACCACATCCCACTTGATTGTGCATTGATCGAGTGTGTATCGACCCATGTATTTGTTTGCGTCGATCGATCATTTGGGACTCGAACCAAACTATGCTTTCCTCGAGCTGGATCATTGCTAAATCCCTATTTGATTGCCATTACTTTGAATGGGGAACATGGTTTCCATCCAAAGTATCAAACGATAAACGATTGTGCAAAGTGGTGCGCATCGATTTGCCGTTCGAACGATGAATGCTTAAGCACAGCATGGTGACGTCATGATGAGATCACCACGTCCCGCTTGATTGTGCATTGATCGAGTGTGTATCAACCCATGTATGGGGACCCTAAGTTTTTCTGTTGCTGCTTGGAATAAAAGAAAGGGGAAACCTATAGACTGTCACTGGAGTATGTTGGGGCTCCTGACATCCTTTGTAAGATGGTGGCATGTAGCAGGAGTCTCAGAACTGTGTTTTCACAGGGTAATGCACTGCTTCCAACAACCTTATAAGTAATTAATTTAGTTAGTTTGTACATCTATGTAAATATGTACTAAAAAAATTAACAACAGTAACACATTTTTTTTCCTGGAAGCCAGTTTTTATTCAAGACACATCTAGTTTCTAACCTAAGCAAGCTTTCTCTTTAATTCTTACCTGCTTTTCTACCACAGGGATTTGCATATTAGGTGCTTGCCTAATTGAGAATTTTCCAATCACTTTTGAAGGAATGACAGTTTTGGTCCCAGTTCCAGCAAAGGCTCCCTCTATACCATGGATGGAAAGGCTGGGGTATCGCCACATGTGCTGAAGAATTTCTTCCTGCAAGAAAAATGGTCTTATTAATGGTATTTCAGTGCTTCTCTGGCATTTGGACATTTCAAAAAGACTTGTGGTGAAGAAGAACAGTGCCTGGACTCTTTATTTCCAAGTTTGTAATCGTTATAGTACAGAGAAACTCTGATTTCTTTCTCAGTAGCCTAAAGTCTAGAGTACACAGGACGATGTTAGATTCTATTTGGATAAAGCGGATGGATCTAAAAATCTAACAAGTGACAGATTGTAAAACAGAGTTTTGATTGGACATAGATAGATTATAAGGGATGGTTAATACTTAAAAATATATGAATTTTGTTGACTGAGTAAATTTAACCGTAATCCTGAGAAGGTTTACTTACAATGACAATGTTGCTTGGCTCAGTCGATCTAAGGACTAAATAGTCAGCATGTCTGCCTTTGCATAGTTGCCCTTGCCCGTGAGTATAAAAAATGAATATGAAAATGATCTATATGTCTTAAGAATATCTAAATTCTGACTATAAGACACACTTTTTCACCCCCCAGATTGGAATCCTTGCCTTCCTGCCAGCTCTCCCAACAAGGAGATTAGCCGGGGAGCTGTCAGACGAGAGATGCTGCCATGGCTGGATCTCCCACCTGAACTGCAATATTGCTTATGTCAGCAGAGCCCTGCTGACATAAACAATGAAGCAAAAGATGAACTGCCATCTATCTCTCTCTCCCTGTCTGTGGAAGCTGCAATAACTTTGCAACTTCCATGGACACAGTTTCAGCCAGAGAGGGAGATCTGCAGTCGATCCCCTGGCGGCCCCCCTCCTTCCAATCAGTGAGGAAGATCAGTGAGGAGGATGACCGAAGGATGACGGAATGTGCTGTGATAGTACTGCTGCAGTACTACAGTGACATCTACAGGCTGAACTTAATATTGCACTAATTTAATCCATTGCATTAACCAATTGACATATATAGAAAATATTTTTTTCTCTTTTTCCTGCTCTAAAAACTGCGTAATACTGCGGGTGCGTATTATGGTCCAGTGTGTGTTATAATCTAACAAATATGGTAGTAGCCTGGAGTATGTAGTAGCCAGTACATATATTGCAGAGCACAAATGAGTCTGTGGAATTCACATCTACAATGACTTAATTGATCCAGTAGAAGCTTTCAGAGGGGTATGTAGAATTTTGGTAGTGCTACTTTATATAGTAACAAAAATATACAATCTTGCTCAGGGTCATCCGAGTAAGGGTATAGGTTAATCTTTTTTGTTTTTTGGACTAGACTAAGGTTCAGCAATTGCTGTAACGCTGTGAATAAATGATAAACTGCATAAACATTTGTAGCATCAGGCTTAAGCAATCAATGCTGCAGGTCTATATTCATGTCATATCTAAAGGTCCCATGAAAACACATTTAAAGAGGTGATGGAAATTATAGTACAATAATGAATACATAGGGTGAGATGCCTGTCAAAGTTTTCTGTTACCTTTGTACTGTACAAAAATGTGTTGACTTCTGTGGTATTTTTGTGTTCCTCTAGATCAAAATCTATGTTTTCATAAAGCCTTTTCTCTTCTTCTGTTACTGGCGGTACATCATCATAAATCCCAGGTATAAGGATATGGCCAGTAGAGTCCACAAGGCTTGCTAAGGAAAAATACACACAAAACATTTCATTCATTCTGATTTGTGTTGTCAGAAACCTGTAATGAAATTTATCCTGAAACTGCTATTCATGGATGGAAATTTCTAGTCGTCAGCTTGTCATGCCGATCCTCTGTTTTCAGAGGATATTTCCCAAAACAACCATACACACTGACTATAGTCATGTTTTGATGTGTAGTTTTGAAAATATGGAATTTGAAAGATCTTAATGACAAACCAATTTGTCATTAGGAGGCGGTAGGAAGAAGGAGGTATTACTTCTTTTACCTCAGTTACCTTATTGCAGGTATGACATTCTAGATCATTAATCTATGGCCACCTCAGTTTGTTACATTACAAACACACTGAACTATTACTTCAACTACAGGCCTTCCCAAAGAGTCAGTATAGCAATCTTCGATCCTTTATACCCAGAAAAGGCATTTAGTTATGATGAAGAGACAAGATTAAATGGGAAATTTAAAGTAAACATACATGCCAGATGGCTGTAAGACTTATTTTTATACCAAAATGTAATCCATAAATTATGTTTGGATCACAGTTTAACAAACCTCACACCAGCAAAAGATCATATAAGAGGTCTTGAGTGTAGTCCTAATTTTTTATACAGACCAGCCAAGGCTATGGTGTGGTTTGGCCAAAATATTTCTGTAATCTGGCTGCAGGGGTTTGTTTACAGTTAGCTGGTATGTTCTTTTCTTCAATATCTTTACATATTTGCACATTGGCCAGGAAGAACTAGTGATTTAGAATACTTGACATGGATATTTAGCTGCAGTGATGCCACATGGCACCTCAAGTCTGTCATAAACAAGCTTATATGTTTCCCAACTACAAACAATTAGGATGTTACCTCCATCATAGACAGAAAAGTAAAATTAGCAGTAAGGCAATGGAGTAACTGCCTAAAGCAGGGAACACGCATATAGATATGGGCCAGATCGATGGCCGATTCGAGCGCCGTGCACACTCATGGCCAAACAGGAATATCGGACATGACCGTAAACCATGCTTGATGTCCATTGCTTTGCATGGGGACTGCGGGTCTCCATGCAAAGCATCGGCTGAGCTGAAGATATTGAGCCATGTGTTCCCAGCTTTAGGATGGTAAGTACATGTTCAACAGACGTACAACAACTATTCTGAATCCTATTATAAATACCCTAATATGGAAACATATAGGTGACAATGTGCATTATATATTACCTAAGAGATATACTAGATCCCTCATTGATTCGTGAATGATGCCTCCAAATGTTCCTGAGTGCAAGTCCTTTTTACCACTTTCCACCTTAAAAAAAGAGATCAAACATAGGGTTAAAGTAAGAAAAATAATGAATGTATCATTTAAACCCTTATTGTGTGATAAGTTTTCTAAAAAAAAAATAGACTATCCTGCATATCATAAAACAGTGGTGAGCATTGTTTTTTGCTTTGATTTATATTAAGATCCTCAAAAAAAATTTAAATTTTAGAAACTTTGAATTCGACAAACATCTCAATAACACAAAATGTACAGAACAAATCTTTACCTCTATAAAAAAATAAGCATTGCCTCTTGTTCCATATGTTAGGGCAGGTTTACTGCTGAGACGTACATTATCTGAAATAACAACGTAGTCCACATCACTAAAAAACTCCATGTGTCCCTTAACAAGTTCTTCTAAACCAGGGGAGCCCGTTTCTTCTACCCCTTCTATAATAAACTTGAGGTTTACAGGAATGTCCTGGAATAACATAAGAAAATCATATATCAGATATTACAAATGGATACCAACACACAATATGCCTGCTTTCTTTACCAACACAAATCTGACAATATCTGGGCCACATGTGGCGCGCATAAGAAAATAACACACTTAAAGATAATAAAGATCACTTCACTGAATCTATTTATTTATTAACTGGACAGTCCTTTTGCAGGACAAGTGGTCTTGATTTACAGATATGTATTTCATTTATTTGTTTGGGGCCCTCAAACCAAATGTAAAAATATGTTATATGTAAAGGCATAGCATAGCTGTCAACCCTCCTGTTTTGGCTGGGATAGTCATGTTTTTTCTGTGGCTTTCCAGGCCAAATCCCGATTTCACAAAATCACAGATTTTTCCCAGGATTTTGAGATCGGAGGGAGGGGGTGTTACTCTTCCTCCTAAGTTCTCACTCCGCTTGTGAAGATGATGTGCAGGGTGGGGTATTACTATGGAGATTAACGCCCTCTCCCTCCTAAGTTAGGCAGGAACTAAATAGGAGGTAGGGGACTTTAATCTCCCGATATCGGAAGTAAAATAATTGCTCTAACACATTACGTTTTTGTGTAAATTAAGTTAAAAATCAAAGTCGAAAGTGTACCCCAAACCCTTCTCTACATCTCCAGCAAGTTTGGTGATGCTACCATGCTCAGGGGCTTTGCAATTAACTCGAAATGGTCAAATTCTTTAAAAATAAATGTATACTATGTATATGTAAAGGCATAGTACTGTATCTCTAAACATTAATAAGATGTCTTCTATGCTAATCACATGTTCCCATCACAAGTTAGGTGCTAGAGAGTAGCTTGTAGGAAACATTAAGAAAAATGAAGAAGAAAACAGTGTAGAACATGGAATTTATTGATTAACAATTAAGCTTTTATCTTACATTTACTAATCTCCAGTTTTTATAAACAACTCTAATCTATACTTGGTTATTATTGCAAAACATTCACTTCAGTATAAATCCTTAGCTCTCCCTTCTACCACTTGATTTGTAAATCAATAAATTCATAAAGAGGTAACTGTAAACGGGAGTTTATCTCAAGTGAATACACTTATTATGTGCATTCGAAAATGATTATAAAGCCACGAGGTTCAGCAATCCATCAATTCTAACATTTACCAGGAAAGAAGTAATGGCTGACTGTATGACTTTCCACTCTCCATTATTTGGTGGGACTGGTATTGGGCCCAAATCTCTCCCCCCCCACAATACTATGCTAAGAGCCCTTTCACACTAGCGTTAACACACAGGCCCCCACATTGTATTATGCAAACTCCATGCAGTAACGTGTTGCTTTGTTTGACTTCAATGAATGTGTTAGAGTTAGCTCTTTTATCCGGTAAAAAATGCACCACAAAGGGCCCTAAAATTCAGCTAGGGAAGGGGGGCTGGCGGGGGAATTTGCACTCATGTCTCCCCTCTGAAGTTGTGTGTGTGAGGAAACTGCCAGCATGAGTGGCAGTTTCCCCACACACACTCTGCATTGGTTTTATATGCAGCTCTCTTGGCCAAATGGCCACGGGTGGTCACATATTCAGACCATAAGACGCAGGGACTTTATACCGATTTTGGGTGGGGGTGAAAAAAACATGCCTTATAGTCTGCAAAATACAGTACTTTGAGCCAGTGTCCCTCTTTATCATTTAAATATGGGTGCTATTGTTACAGTAGAAGCAGTTGTGTTTAGTTCTCACTGCTTCAAACACCTAGAATAAAGCACAGCAGGCTCAGTACAGGATATGCTGCTTACCGTATATATACCAGAGTCAAGGCCGACATTAAAATAGAGGTACCTAATTTGAACTACAAAAACTGGGAAAACCTCTTAACTTAGGTATGAGCCTTGGGTGGGAAATGCAGCAGCTACTAGAAAAAGTTACAAAGTGGAGCTTGCAAAATTAAATACCACCATTTCACTAGCCGAGTCCTGCTCGGGAATGCCGCAAAAAGAAAACAGAATACAAAATAAAGATCAGGCATCAGACCAACACAGAGGCTGCTGGCATCTGTGCTGAAAAACTCGAATTATACTTGAGTATATGCAGTATGTTATGAGAATAATGGAATGCAGTTCAGTGTATTTCAGATGATATGGCCATTAGTCCATATTTATTCTCCAATGAAACTTGTGTTCCTTATAAATATATTTTCATTTATCCAGGCACGTTAGTCATATGTTTAACATTAAAGTGACAGAGGCTGTGTAGACAGTCCTGCCATAGCCCCATTGTCGTCAAGGGTGGGCTTGTGAACTGTCTAACACAAGCCTAACACTTTTAAACTACCAGATCATTGCATATATCTTAATGTGTCCTTACCTTTTTTAGTGATATAAATGTTTCTATGGCATTTATCCAGGCTAATACAGGACCTTTGTTGTCGGTTGCACCTCGTCCATATAGGTTTCCTTTAAAAAAAACAAAAAAAAACAAAAACAAAATATATATATATAATTTTTTAATTTACAATGACCCAAAAATTACAACAAAATTAGTCCAACAATTTCTTATACCAAAGCTAAGATCCTGGAGTGGCCCACAAGGCGCCAGACCCGAATCCCATTGAGAATGTGTTGCGGGTGCTCAAAGTAAATGTCCATGGAGAAAACCATTCAATTTGGGCCAACTAGAACAATTTGCAATGAAACAAAGGGCCAAAATCCCTTGGGAGACCTATTCCAACCTAGTTAATAACTACTCAAGATTGTCGTCAGTTGTGGCTCAGAAAGGGTGCAATATTGACTATTAATGGTCAGGGGGCTAATCATATTGGATATCTAATTTTTGTCCTTTCTTGTTTCACTCGGTATATTAATAAAATATCCTAATTAGAGGACAATGTGTTTTATTATAGTGTATTGTGAAATTTAAGAGTGTTGTCGCATTTCATTAGGGGGCCTAATAATTTTAGCCTCAAGTGTATATCTTATGTGTCATCTTAAAGTCTCCTGTGATTGTAATAAATTGTAATAAATTTATTAGAAACTTTCTTTTTCCTGTCCTTTTCTGTAAAAAAATATAATTTTCAGTTGTGACAATTGTCATTGTTTGTGTTGATACATTGTTGCATTGTTTTTTTATTCTTGAATTATTGTTATTGTCCTTTTCTTGAAAAAAAATTAAATCACATTGATGTATCATAACTTAGGTGATCCAATCTTGAAATCTCCATTACAATACTTTACTTTGGTAATCAGAAAATAACCACAGTTAATTTGGCATGGCATGATAGAACATAAAACATCAACATTTGCATGATAAATACCATTTAATTCAGTCAATGTGTATGGATCAGTTTTCCACCCATCTTCCTTTTTAGCAGGCTGGACATCTACATGTCCATAAAAACAGACAGTGGCCTTTGTGGTGTCATTACCCAGCTCAGCCAAGATCGCTGGGGGGAATTTGATTCTTTGTCCATCATGTAGCTGCAGAAAAAAAGATTAAGATTTTAGAGCCATAGTAATAATTTACAATTATATATATTGAGTGCAAAAAACATCTATTGAATGCTATGTTGAAAATATAGTATTAGGAGAAAAAAGCAATTCAGCCCAAAAAGGGTTGTAAATATCATAAATGCCTTCCTCCTAATGTAACTGTTGCCCAATCTATTCATGTGACAGATATATTTCTAATTTTCTGTCCTTTGTGACACTTGCCACAGAGGAAGTGAGGGAAAATCTACTCAGTGGGGACATAATGTTGCTTATATTTGCTAATATGCTATGCATTGCGATATGTCAGCATGTTCATGTTAGCATATATTTTGGGTACTTCATTATACACAGCATTAATGCAGTTCATAATGAGGGAAAAAGACATCTTATACTGACATCTGAAACATTTCTTCTACGTACATTACTCTGAAAATGTGCAATTATAATACTTACCTAAAACCCAAAAGCAATCACCTGATCTTGAAAGCGACACACTTCCTGTCTTGAGCTAGCATACACAGTTTAACTTTTGTACAATCCTAGATTCTATTGACTTGTGCGATTTAAATATCGATAGTCAGTCTAACATCGAACTGTGCGCATACTTCATCATACAATCGCATACAAATTGATCGAAATACCTAGAAAACCAGTAAAATACTTGCATATTCAACAATGTACATGTCGAATCACTGTTCAATTGATTTTATGTTCGATTTCACTTTTGGTCAATTGTATCAGGTGTGCGAAAATTTATTACTGTACGATCAACTTAAAAATCAATATTTTTTAGGTTGATCAAATTGAAGTATTGACTAATGTATGACCAGCGTTAGGGTGACAATGAACATCTGTTGCTTTCCAAACACCCCTTTCCTGCCCCTCAATTCCATAATGTGGTGTGGATTTGCTGGTTACAGAACAAAACTGAAGACACCAATAATGTTTTCTTACATTTAAGTTTAATATACATAAATGATAAATATTTTTTATAATCCTAAAAGTTACATAAAAAAGAAAACGATTGTAGCCATTACAACTAAAGGAGGGATAAAAAATTGATAATTGTCAAACAACCATGAAAGGTCCTTTGAGGCATCTAGTGTGTATTTATTTTTCCACCTCTAACGTATAGTTATCCACCAATGACCTGCCTGATGGCTGCTGTTTTCTATACCCTCTCACTGGAACAGGAGGGTGCTGCATTTATAGCCCCCATGCGTATCACAAAATATAATTCCCAGCAAAATGTTTATATAGACCTACTTTTGCAACTGAAACATTTTTGTTCTTTGGGATACTTAAGGGGAAAATAGGGTGATTATTTGTAAATGGAGTTGCAACTGATACCTACTGTCTCAAAGCCCATGTCTATTTGCTGTACTGTGGCTCCCAAAGTTTTAATCCTCTCAGCAGTTATCTCAATCATTCTGATTAATTCTTCACGTAGATGAGGGTCACTGGAATCACTTGGAACAGCTATCCAATCTTTAAGTTCCTGGGTAAAATAAAAGATAAGCATTTCACTCCAAAATACAGATTTTATTTACTATAAGCACTGTTTAACCTTCCTAGCGGTCACCCAGAGTGTAAATGCAGGCAATGGCGCTCTGGGTAATCATAACCCCTAGCATCATCTCTGACACCGGGGATGTTAAGAGGGAGGATGAGAGGGTGGTACAGGCAGACCACTAGGGGTGTTAAAGAAATTAAATAAAAACTGTTCTATACTTAACGCAGGCAATATACGCTGCTCCAAAAAATTATGGAAACGCAAACATAAGACTACAACGCCTGGGCATGCTCCTGATGAGGTAGCGGATGGTCTCCTTCGAGATCTCCTCCCAAACCTAGACTAAAGCATTCCCCACCTTCTGAACAGTCTGCGGTGCAACATGGCGTTGGTGGAGTGAGACATGATGTTCCAGATATGCTCAATTGGATTCAGGTCTGGGGAACGGGCGGGCCAGTCCATAGCATCAATGCCTAAGTCTTACAGGAACTGCTTTGTCTTGCATTAGGAGGAACCCAGGGCCAACCGCACAAGCATATAGTCTCACAAGGGGTCTGTACCTAGTGGCAGTCAGGCTAACTCTGGCGAACACATAGAGGGCTGTGCGGCCCCCCCCAAAAAATGCCATCCCACACCATTACTGACCCACTTCCAAACTGGACATGCTGGAAGATGTTGCAGGCAGCAGAACGTTCTCCATGGCCTCTCCAGACTCAGTCATGTCTGTCACATGTGCTCAGTGGGAACCTGCGTTCATCTGTGAAGAGCCCAGTGCACCAGTGGCGAATTTGCCAATCTTGGTGTTCTCTGGCAAATGGCAAATGTTCTGCACGTTGGCCTGTAAGCACAACCCCCACCTGTGGACGTCAGGCCCTCATACCACCCTCATGGTCTGTGAGCAGACACATGCACATTTGTGGCCCGTTGGAGGTCTTTTTTCAGGGCTCTAGCAGTGCTCCTCATATTCCTCCTTGCATAAAGGCAGAGGAAGCAGTCCTGATGCTGGATTGTTGCCCTCCTATGGCCTCCTGATGTACTGGCCTGTCTCCTGGTAGCACCTTCATGCTCTGTACACTACGGTGACCGACACAGCAAACTGTCTTGCCACAGTTTGCATTGATGTGCCATCCTGGATGAGCTGCAATACCTAAGCCACTTGTGTGAATTGTGGACTCCGTCTCATGCTACCACTAGAGTGAAAGCGCCGCCAGCATTCAAAAGTGATGAAAACAACTGAGAAGTGGTCTGTGGTCACCACCTGCAGAACCACACCTTTATTACATATTATTATTATAATTTCCACGTGTTGCCTATTCCATTTGGACAACAAACATCAGTGTTGCTAACTAAATGGACAGTTTGATTTCACAGAAGTGTGATTGACTTGGAGTTATGTGCGTTGTATAAGTGTTCCCTTTATTTTTTGAGCAGTGTAGTATTATATGACATCCTCAAAACTCTGTTATGAAATGTTCAAGAACAGCATTTTGAACGATAATTTTCTGCTGTCTACCCCGGGAGTAGTTATACAGTAACGGTAAATGAGATGCCGTGATCATAATTTAAATCTTTTTATGAAATTATGAAAATATGATATCTTAGTACAGTTTTTATATAAATATTAAGCCCCCCATACACGTTCCGATTTTTCGTACGAATTTTGCCCGACCGACCGATCGGGTCGGGAGATTAATCGATCGGGAGATTAATCGGATTCGGAATTATGTACCCAACCGATCCCGATTTCTCAAAATCGGGCGAAAAATCGATCGGGACCGCTTCGGACCTGTCCGTAAATTTTTGGTCGATCTGCTGTTAATAAATAGGGTCGGGCTGATGGATCGGTGATAATTCGAATTCCGATTTTTCGTGCCAGCCGACCGACCGACCATAACATTTTAGGTGAAAATCGGGTGACAGGATCGGACGAAAAATCGGTCGGGAGAATAATCGGAACGTGTATGGGGGGCTTTAAATATAGTGATAGCTTAATAGTACAGCTAGACCAAGTTTAGCATGTATAGAGCATAAATGATTAGATCATTCCTATTATTAAATACAATAACATTGAACATTTCATTTCCACCGACTTGCAAATATGTAAATGCAGTGTCCAAGCAAGGTATAAACATGTATATGGATGCAGTATAAAGCCATGACAATAATAACAGGTCCTGTGCATCTGGATGTGATCTGATTGGCTACTCAGACTATGCCTTGCACCACGCCTGTATGTAATAATATGACCTTTGTTTTTTAAATACTATCCAATTAATTTTACATATGGGCTGCATCTTCTGCTTCCTATCAAATGATGCTTCTGGGTTAATATTTCACAAGTAAATATCCAGTTGCACACAGATCAACATGAAAGCAGTCCTGTCTAATAATTGGATCACATTGGTTATATCTTACCTGAACAAAGTCATCCTGGTGAGCATCAATGTACTGAAATATATCTTCTACCAGTTTTTCAGATGCATCGGTGGTGAACGGCAGCATGATGAGCTGAATAATGATGATCTATGAGGGAAAAACCCACAATGTATTTAAAAATGAATGTAACAGAATATTTTCTAGTATTTCTGCCTGATGTGTAGTATTTCTCTGTCACAGGATTAGAACTTTGCTTTGTGTGCAATGATTATCAGCTCAAAACAGGCCTTTGTTCCACCAGGAGATGATTGCATAATGGCAATAACCCCTTGAGGGTTACCAAAGCCATAGGAAACTCCAGCTGCACTGATATTGTGCAACTCATTACCATCTGAATACCAGTTCTCCATCTCACCTCTCACACTGTATTTCTGTTGTGTTTAATTCTGTGCAAGACCCACCATAGTGTTTGCTGAACAAGCATCAACGCAAGATATGAAAATGATGGATTCAAAAATATCCATCTGTCCTTCTAAGATATTTTCCCCTACTACAGTATATTAGCTGTTTTGTCACCTTCATTCTACCATGCCATTATATTTGCTTTATAATTATATTTGACACCTCAAATATATGGTTGTGTGCATTATGTCTATTATGCTAAATTAAACACAGTCAGATGCAAGACATATTAGTAAGTAAAGCTGACCCCAGACACTCACATGTTAGAAAACTCACAGTCTACCTCAAAGGCTTGTTGCTTATAAACATAAATATGCATATATGAATATACATATATGAACAATATATATGTTCACATACTACGGGTTTGTGCCTTGTAAATCTGACAATGTCCACTAAAATAAACCTAGTAGACTAAACTAAACCTAGCTTACTCAAGGGTGGCCAGTGAAGCTAGGGGTACCCTAATGGCAGCTTAACCTCCTTGGCGTTTCACCAAGGTCCAGATTTCTGTACCAAAAGCATTACACAGTTTTTTATTGAAAAAAAAATGTTGTAGGCCTGTAACTTACCAAAATTTGTCCAAACAATGGTCTAGTAGACATCCTGAATATAATAATGGTTCATGCTTAAATATTTAAAACAAATAGCATTTAATGATAAAATTAAATAGAATAAACGCACAGAAATCTGCTCAAACAAGAATTAATTTATTAAATCAACCAATACTGAAAATACAGTCTGTGATACATGCGCCGCCACATTTGCCGGCAGATTACCTGCACCTTGCCTGTGGCTTAGGGCTCGCTCCTGCCACATCACCGGGAGTGTGCCCTTTTTAGCAGAGCCAAGATGCAGAACAAATTCTGTTTTTCCGCGTCTTAGAGACACCTCCATTGATCTCCGGTGATATGAGGTGTCTCCGGCAGGACTGTGCAGTGCTGCAATGAAGACGCTGCATTCAGTAGCTTCAAATCAGCACCGCGGGCACATCGCTCAAATAGAGCAAAGTGGACACTGTCCCATTCATTAGAATGTGAATTGTCCTCTTTGCATCTTTTTCCGCGCTGCGGATGCACGTCCACCCTGGGGGAAAAGCACCAGTGGACACAAGCCCTTACAAAGTATTTACTTCTTATGTGTTTTCCCTTATTTTGAACTTAATGGGATACAGAAAAATCAATCCAATCCAACATGAAAGAAAACTCATAATAAGCAAAAACATGTTTTTTAAATGTGTTTTTTTTCCATTTTGAATTGAATTGGATGCAAAAACAAATGTTCCAATCAATGTCAGAATGAAAGAAAATATGTTAACTTCCCACCTCTCCTGATGACATCATCATGTTTGTGACGGCACGATTCCGATCACCGGGATCTGAAGATCAGACAGCAGGGGACCCGGTAAGAAGAGCAGCAAGCCTTGTTATTGTCTGCAAAACATCTGGCTGCAGTTTTCAGTAGCCCGAGCCTGATTCAAACACCTTTATTTAGCCCGAGTTAACTCGGGCTGAATGCGAAGGAGGTTAAATGTAAAAGATATATGCCTGAAGCCCCCCATACATCTTTAGATCACTCCATGCAATTTCCTTCATATCTACCAACAACTATGTAGTGCAGGGTCCTCCCTGATAGAATACATAGGGATTGGAAGGTTTAAAATGTCCTCATATCACATGGTTTTGGTATAAGAAAAATTAATTGCACAGAAATTGTATGGTAAAATTTTAAGATATATGGGGGGCTTGTGACATAGGTAAAAGATCACCTGTACAGCTCCACATAAACCTCCTTCCATCTGGCAACGTAATGTCATCTAAAGCTAGCCATACACGGGTGCGCCAGTCTAACATTGATCAATCTTACCACCAACTAGTGTGATCAAATTAAACATGATCTTACGATACTACTATGGAGCGCATGGACCTTAAATAGGATCATAATTTTTATCATAAATGAGATCGTACTTAGGATCAGCAACATTTATGAACATGTCCGATTCCTTTTCTACCATGTTTTTGTTCGATTTCAATCACAATTTGGGTGTGGGAATTGAACAAAATATGGCTATAAACGCACACTCACCGTGCCAGCCAACTATTCCCAAACAGGCTCCCCCTCTGGATCTGGTTAGGCGGTAACGGTGGTGAACTCCAGGTGCGTGAACTCCAGGTGCGTGAACTACCCAACCATCTCGCATGCTCATTCCATACATATCCACAAAAGGTAGTTTCGCACACCAGATGAGCTTTCCACGATGCTTTATTCTTGGTTCACTGACATATGCACAACAAAATGATACAAGTACCCCGGGGGGTCACCTCAACCTCGGACGCATTTCATCCCACTACATCGGGACTTATTAGTAGAGAGTGCGGAACTTCTACCTTTTGTAGATGCGTATGAAATATGGCTAGCTTTATAATAAAAAGGTAGCTTAAACTTAAAAACTCTCACAAATATAACATTTTACACATTAAAAACCCATATAAGAAAAAAAAACAGATTTTGTTAAGATGTTCAATATTTATTAAGAGCTTTCACATACAGTACTAAGTTTTTACCAAAAGATGTCCTCAGCCAGATGGCAACAATCAACTTCTACTGAGTTCAGAGTTATGGCTAAAAATTAATGTGGCAATTTTAAGATGATGACAAGTCATTAGGAAAAAATAAACTGAACAGAATTTTCCAGGGTTTTTGAAAATGTGATACAAGTGTTTGACCCTCTGTCTTTTTTCCCTATTTTAAAAAGGTCCCTAGAGGTTAGAGCAACAATGGGCAAAGTACAGCCTGCAGGACATATCCGGCCCATTTAGCTTTTAAATTGCGGTAATGGTAGACAGATTTCCGCAAAACCCAATGCTGGTACACAATGCAGTGCTTATAGTGTGAAAGACCCCTGGGATGTCTCCACTTGCTGCATTGCCCAGTGTTAGCACCTCCATCTCCTCTTGGTCCAGTCACTTTTGTCAAATTGTAAAATTCACCCATGCATTCAAGGGTATCTGCTGATAAAGAAAACACTTGTACCGGCCACAAATGTTTGGGAGATTTCTCCTAACCTTCATGCTGTGGATAGGAAGTGTAACGCTTCATTTACATGTGCATGTTTCCAGGTTGCTGACAGTCGTAAGCAATGTGCACCACATGGGCACATCAATTACTGTACGATGGGGACCCGGCTTCCCAGTCCCCCGAGTCTCTCCACAGCCTCAGAAGCAGACAGCTTCTACGGCTGTGTAAAGCAACCAGCCAGCCCCCCCCCCCCTCTGGCAGAGCTGGGTCTGTGCTGGCCACGCCCCAGCTTGTGTGTGTGGCTCAGCTTCTCTGTGTGTGTGGCTATCTGTAAGCCAGTCCATTACATTGGATGGGGACAGTGCTGTCCCTATTCAATGCAATGGATTTCGCCTAAGGTTTTCCAACATGTTGGAAACCCGTTTTGTTGGGTTCCTTTGAGCAGGATCCATTGACCCTGCTTGAAGGAACCGTGGATGGCTCAGATGAAGTAACAGATTCAGTGAGTATCAGTGAGCGTGCACAGTGCTCGATGTTCCCTTTAATCTGCTACTTTATCGAGCCGCGTGGCTAGCTTAAGCTGGCCATACACCTTTAGATCTACCAACAACTATGTAGTATTGGGTCCTCTGCCATTGAACACAGGTAGACTTGATGGTTTAGAAAGTCCCTCATATAACATGGTTTTGGTAAAACAAAAGGAGATCTAAAGGAAATGTGACAGAGAAATTTAAAGGTGTATGGGGACCCTTAGTTATAAACTTAGTTGTATTGGGCGGCAACTTTAGCATTACATTTGGAGTATCTCTCTGGTGAAATTTTTTTCTTTTTGTACACTTCTTGTTATGTCAATAATAATTAAATAATAAATATAGAAGGACTCACAACCTTGTATAAAAACAAAAACCCTGTTCTTTCGTACAACAATGATACTACTGCATAATATGGCTTATATGGTTCTCTGGGTTCAGATTTCTATAATACATAATAGAACCTTGGTCTTATGGGTCACTGAGTCTTCTGCATTACATTTACTCAGAACAGGTACTATCGGCACATTGCCCATAATAAAGGTCCCCATACACGCAACGAGCGGCAGCCGATGTGTGTGCAAAATCAGCCACCGATAACGGGTGCCTACATAAGGTGACAGATCCCTGTCGCCCCAAAGCTCGGTCGGCCAGAGAACGCCATTCGTGCCCGCCGATGCTGTGTGCGATAGAAAGCAGCGTGATGACGTCATCACGCTGCTCTCCACAGCTCATTTGTCGGTCCCCACTCAATATGCGTGTGGGGACCTTAAGTCAATCTGAAATCTGCTTGTTCTGCAAAGACTTTATTGTAACATTTTATATAAATGCATCAATAAATAAATATATGGACAACTTTTCTGTTACAGACAGATCTTACCAGCTTCTACTGGTTGCTTGTTGAATCTTCAAATAGCAGCAAGTATTTGCCTCTGAAGTTTAACCCGATTAAAAGATATGTATAAGTGATGAATTAGAAAGCTAAACATTAACTTGACCCAAGGCATCCAGCAATCTTCTTTGTAGTCAATTGAGTATAAAGCTACGGCCTGCTATAGATATGTCTCTCCTTGAGAAACCAATGACAATAAAAAAAGTTAATATTCACTGTATACAGGCAACATTAATGTTCACCATTATTCACACTCTCTAACCACAGTTTAGTCTGACATCCGTAATCAGAATCAGAAATTAAACTTAAATACTAAAAAAGCTAAAACAAAATAGTGTAGGGAGGTTTTAGTCATTTGAAACAGAACAGGATGATGGGCATATACTCTATACAGTGTCAAGAATGAATTGGGAGTCTGAAGTACTAACATAGTAGTTACATCACACTAGCATGAAAGATATGGATACCATTTGTATTTGCGATGACTAGGGGTAAGGGTTGGAAATTATTTTGCTAATATGTAATTAACTTCAACTTTGCTCAAATCTATGATCATGTGAAGTTTTGCTTAGAGCCATACAGATAATATTTTGTCAGTAAAGCCCCCATTACACGCTTGGATTTCCACCCGACTTAAATCTTAAAGGTCCAAAATCGACCACCAAATCCATCTAAGCCATGTCCTTAATTTTTGATCGGTTTAATACTTTGGACGGGGACAAGCCTCTGCTCACGGCCGGGGTCCCTTGATGCTGTAGGCCCCCCTAGCTGCTCAGGCCACCGTCAGGGGAACCTGACAGACATACTCTAAGTTCTGGCACAAAAAAGGGTACCGATTGTGATCAGATTTTTCGTCCGATTGATCATGCATGATGACATCATAACACACGGTCGATCGGGCAAAAAAATCAGGTCACAATCTAAACATGTATGGGGGTTTTGAGTCTAAAGCAGGGCATTATATGCGGCCCAAACAGGGATATCGGACATGACCATTATCACGGCCGATGTCCGTTGCTTTGCATGAAAACCGCGGGTCTCCATGCAAAGCATCGGCTGAGCAAAGTTGTGTCCCCGGCTCTCCGATATCTGACAGCAGCGTGATGACATCATCACCCTGCTGCAGGGAACATCTGATGGCTCAAATATCAAGCCGCCTGTTCCCTGCTTTAGTTTTAAGGTGTTCCTTGTTGTATGCTGCTACTTTGCTGAAACCTATTACTATAATTACCTATTATTAAACAGCTTCTACTAATACCTACAGACAATGTCTGGATTGTGATCCTGTGATCCTGTGCTCTATATAGATCCACACTGTATGCATGTCTGTCCTTCAAGTATGGTGTGTTTATAATACTATTTGGGGGATATAACATTATTTCAAAATCAACAATTGCAATACTTTATAATACAACACATACGTAGACAGTGACATTTGTCACTGTCTAGATGGACAATATCCAGCAGTGAAAGGGTCCTATCATGCATTATCCTGGATTCCTTTCCAGGGATATTGGACAGCAACTGTGCTTTGTTTTGGTGTTCGATTATAGGGCCCTGGACTCTGGAACGGAAGAGAAGGAAATAGGTTGGCCTTCCCATTCCACTCAGATGCACACCAGGGATTTTTAACTGCTCAGTAAGTTAGCCAGGTGTGTTTGAACATGGAGCTGGTCACTCAGGGCTCTTCACCAGATTGTAAAAACAGTGTGCTGCTGCAGCAGCTGATACAAGCTGCAGACAAGGATTGAGGTAAAGGAAAACTATTTGTGTTGATGTGTTGGCATTTTCTGTAAACTTTGTTTTCTAATCCCTTTGGCCGTGTTATTGGACACAAAATACAGCAGGGACCCTAAAGAAATATGTGTTGTGTGGGTTAATGTCATTAAGAGTCCACTCTTTAATGGTAAACCCCCACAGAACATAAAGATATAAGTTTTGCATGTACATTTTTTGTTGATTTTTGTGGGGATTCAGCCTCAAAGTGGTGGTCATGACATCAGTCCAGACAATCTCTTTAGGGCTCTTGCCCATATTTATTAGGAAAACAAAAGGACCAAAGTAAATACTCTTGTAGGAGTTAGTAGCAGGAATGAAATAAAGTCCACACAGGAAAATGCCAAACCTCTTGACTTGACTGGCAGGCATCAACACAAATTATTTCCTTTTCCTCAAGAAAGTCTGTATAAATGGCCTGACTCTCACATGCCTGGACCCCTCTGGTATCAGACATACAGGCAGCACAGCATCTCCCACCTCATCAGGAGCCCTGACTGAATGGTCTTTGTTCCTTTTGTAGAGACACACACGGCTACCTCTTTAGGGCCCAGAAGGTGTACCTTGGTGGAATTGGAAGGCCCACCCAGTTCCAAAAGACTTCTATGATAGAGGCATGTAGAATCAACATTAACAAGCAAGCTCCTAATGATCTACCTAAAGCCCCTCATACACCTTAAGATCGATCCATACAATCTCCATTAGATCTACCAACAACTGTGTAGTATAGTGGTCTCCCTGATAGAATACATAGTGATTTTACATGGGTTTGGTAGAACAAAATTTGATTGTACAGAAATTGTATGGAAAGATTGTAAGGTATATGGGGGCCTTAAGGGTTTGTTGATAAGGGAGTATAAGGGTCCCCATAAACCTTTAGATTTCTCTGTCAGATTTCCTTTAGATCTCCTTTTGTT
>CM070036.1:54795648-54823131 GCA_036250615.1 Ptychadena robeensis | reverse complement strand
TAATAAAATTATTCCTCAAAAATACCACTTGCCTAATAATTCTGCATTCCCTGTACATAAGGCAAGTTTAGTTGCACTTTAACCTCCGTGGCAATTTGCCCGAGTTTGTAAAGCTTGGATCAGGCATACTCTCCTATGCTCCACAAGCCCATGGCAATTCCAGATCACAAGGAGCCCACTGATCACTTCTGGCACAACATCTTCAGCATCATGGGCGACAGCAAAAAGGCAGGGGGGCACCATAGCCTCCCTGTTAATAGAGGGGCATCGCTTTTCCAGCCCACAGAGGGGAGAGAAGGGCAGGGAATCATGGCAGCGTACAGTGTACTCCTCTTTGATTGGCTGGGTTGCGCCATTGAAAATACAGCTAGGGAGGTTAAACAACAGAGCGCACATAATACTGGACATAGCGAGATGTTAACAGAAGTTTAATGTCACTGGGAGGAGCAAGAGCATTTTAACACACAGGTTTAAAATTCTTGTCCTTCTGCCTTGCAATGACAATTGCAATTCCCAGCTGGAGTCAGTATACAAGGGGAGACCATCCATTTGAGATCCTTCTTTGACCTCTCGAGTAGTAATCTGGAGCATGGGTTGTTTTTCAGTACAAAAAGTGGCAACCCTCAGACCGGCTTACCCGATCCACACCTCCAGTGATGTCCACCTTGTGTCCTAGGATGGATGTGCTGGAGGGAAGTGGCCAAATGGAAAGCCATACTTTTTGGTTTTTTTCATACCAGCAGGGAGGGTAAATATCTGAGACAAAATGGGTCCATTCAGAAGCTCTATTTCAGGGCAGAGATTGCACACATTGTCTAACGACCCACAATCAATCACAGCGTGGGGACGTCACCACACTGTGATTGATTGACGGTTGATTGCACAGGAATCTACCGGTGTATGCCCAGCTTTAAAACCAATGTAATTGGTTGTGATGAGTGCTGGCAATACCTTGTTCTCTCTTGATGATGAATGCCAATACTTACATTGAGGGTAACGAAAGTGTCTAGGTTGGTTTGAAGTACATTTTGGCTAGCACCTCTTTATTATGGCAAGACAGACCTTGTGAGAACAAGTGCCTGATCATTCGTGTTAAATTCTGAGGTCAGAGTGGTTAAGCACACAGTATACTGACGTTTCTGATGTTGGGCAAAAAGCACAGGCAGGTTGATCAAAAACTCTTTTAAAATTTCAAGAAATTACCTTAGGTTGGTCTAGGCCAATGCTTTTGCTATAGGAAACGTATATGTAGGAGTACAAACTGCATTTGTGAAGCAAACCTCTGGGTCTACAGAACTGAACAAATGAGATGGCACCAGTGTGCTGCTGATGCAGAGACCTGAATCACAGGAACATAAGCTGGTGCTGCAGCGATAATGTTGGGACCAATAAACTGCATAAATTAATGAATTGTAACAACAATCTGATCTACATTTGCCTCAGTCTTTTAGACATGGAAAAACTGGATCCTTTGAGTTGGACAACAACTTACAGTAGTCAAACTAAAAAAAATGGGCAGGCAATTATGTAGTCAAACAGGTAGGCAGGAAGATGGCAGAGATCATTAACAAATTATGGAAATTTAAATTGGAGATCTAAACATGACATTAGGTAGTGATCAACTACATGCTATAGTGCTATTTATTTTAAATACATAGGTCCAAAATGTTGTTCTACAGTTTTTTTTTTAGAAAGCATTGTAATGTCTAAACTTTACTGATATTTACCTTTGGTATCTTGCTTAACATTTTTTGCCAAGTATGCAAGCTAGACAATATGACTTTTTCCATGACACTGAACGTAAGTGAATTAAAACACTATTATAAAACTGCAAAAGCACATGGGTAGGTTATGTTCCTTTTGAAGCTTTTTCTAGTCTGTTATTGCATCAAATTGGCAGGGAAATAGAATAAAAGATTAATTGCGGGAGAAGATTGAATTTCACATTGTCTATTTCTTCTAAAGAACTCTTCTGACCCGATACATAACATAAAATACAAATGTTGTGTCTATAAGCATACATCTGCTCTATTGTATTTGGATAGATTCCAATGCAACAATATGGATTTCTCAGAGGGCTCTATAAAAGTATTAATAAGCAGTTGACCAATAATATTGTACTATGAAACCCAAGCTTTTCCAAGGCCAGAAAAGTCTCTCTATTTGCTACCACACTTTTGGATGGATATTTTTGCACTGCTAAAGAGCTCGGAACCCTTCTTTGTATTGCTTGGAGTTTAGGGCGCATTAATACTTCACTGGCTGTAACGCACCCTATTAATTTCAAAAGGAAAAAGCGCACCTGAAACTTTTGAGCACCGGTCACATCTTTTCTCCTAGTTTTGGGGAAAACGATGCGTCTTACAGTGTGAAAAATACATATTGCACACGTAAACAGAGAAGAGAAATGAACTAAACCATAGTCAATGTGTGCTTTCGTACTTGTCTACAAATACACTTTGACCCACAATCTTTCTCTATTCCCTGTGTTTTTTTTAATTCAGTATTTATGGCACAAAGTACAGTAAATTTACAACAAATAACAGACTCAACTTTCATGCAGATTGAGAGGATTTGAGATAATCATTACTGAATATTATGGCATGCAATCTTTCCTAAGAAAATGTGGTTAATAGTTGATCATAACATTTTAAAAGACTGAAATTCAGCCTCTACTAACACAATATTAGGTAACATTTTATCAAACAGTGTATAGCGATAACCTCTGACATTACACAATTATATTTATCATTATATACACACTTTATATAAATGACCAGGGCATCTTTCCATTTATACCATTCACATAATAATGTTCACCTACTATATATATATATTCTATTAATCTTGTGACACAGTGACCCCAATATCACTGGGCCGAGTGCTGGATGGGAGATATGTTGGACCACAATATCTCAGATTCCCATTCTGAGGAAGATCCAGCACTGTTATTGTTTGCATGGAACTCCTCTGTTTCTTTGCTGTTTTCTTTTGTTATCTGTTCTGGGGCTGGTTTTACTGGGAATCTGCAAGAGCAGGGTGGGGCAGATTCCCAATTCATGGTCCAGTATTTCCGGAGGCTCAGGATCCCATTAGAGCACCTGGTGCTCATTGTCAGGGGCTGGTGTGTGTGAGACAGTCTCTTGGATCAGTCAGAGCCAGCTTTGCTTTGTTTGTTTAGAAGCCAAGAGGCTATGAACATTTTATGTTGCCACTGATGACCCCTGTGAGGGTATCTTCTTTTGTTTGAGCGCTTGTTGCTCCAATAAACACGGGCACGAGCCCTAAAGAAAGGACTGTCTGTGTGGAGTCGCCTCATTGGGAACTCTATTTGCAGCTAAACCCTCACAATCTTTAGAAGATGACTCATTTACAAGACAACCTCCCCATTTTAACAGAAAGGAAACAGGTGGTTGTTATAACCCCAGTCTGCTAAAATTACTGGTAGACAACTTTGTGCACATAACATTACTTCTCCTTGTGTCTTCTGTGCACCCTCTGCCTTCTCCTTAGATTCCTTTTTCGTCATTGTTTAATATGTTCTAGCCTGGTTTCGTTTCACTGTAAGTTACTGCAACCTAGTGTAGTGAAAGACTCATATAGCCTTGTATTCCCAATGAGGTTGAATTATTTATTTACAACACTATGTGAGAGTATAAGTAATTCACAGTGAAACAGATACTTACGATCAAGCTGGTACAAGGAAAACACACAGAGAAAGGGCAATTGAGTAATGGTATAAACCCGCAAATAAAAGATTACAAAAAAAAATCTGCACTTGAAAGAAAAAAATGTAGGGCTAGCTACATTTAAATACATTACATGCATTGATCAGAAACAAAATGATGCTCCTCAGCTGCATTGCTTAGGTGGGATTCATTACCACACCTATTGCCAGAAAGGCAAGAGGTTCTTCATTAAAGCCTGCCATACACACTAGTCCCGATATCTTGGTGTCATCACGTTAGCCTCCCGTTGCATTATGGTGCCCCTTCAAATCGGCTGGGCACCCTTTGTGTGCCGGCCATAAGCTGCAATGAAGACGCCGCTTCATTGCAGCTTATGGCATCGGCTTTCATCGGCTCCCATCGGCCAGAGAAGATCGGACATGTCCGTTCTCTGGCCGGCCGAGAAGTGGGGCGACAGGGATCTGTCGCCCCATGTGGGCACATGACGATTAGCGGCCGATTTTTAACCTGACCGACGGCGCGAGCGCGCACGCCCGTCGGTTAGATTAAGAATCGCCCGCTTATCGGCATGTGTATGGCTAGCATAAGAGTACAGCTTCTAGAGATAAAGAAGACAGAATTAGTTGATTAGTTGAAAGATGGGCAACAAAAATGGTGAAAGGCCAGAGGGATAAAATCTGGAGAGACTCCAGTGGCAATATTTGGCTCACAGAGCAAATATTCTTGGCCTGTTACAGATCTGCCTTGCCTGCAGCATCCTACCAACTGTACTCACTGCCCCTCAGTCGCCCCCACCCCTTGGAAGTAGAGAAATTCCCTTTAGTTAAACACTTTAACCTGTTGTAGCATAAGTGAAAGTTTTTCCTTGAAAAGCTAACCTTATTGCATTTACACCCCCCCCCCCTCCCCAAAAAAAATCAATCATCAACAAACGCAAAAAAAAGGTTTTTGAGTAAAGACTAGATTGAGACATGTTTTTTTTTCTTTTTTTTCATGTTTTATTTTTTTCAGTAGTTCTAAAGCATATAAAAAGTGATGTTGTTTCTTATGTTGTGCAGTTAAATGGGTAATAGCTTTTGAGTTTATCATTCCAGTTTAGACACCTCATACAGGTAAGCTCCCAGAAGTTTGACTCCCTGGATGTAATTAAACCTGAAAAACATTAAATTTGATTACCTAAAATGAGTATAAAAAAGATGTAAAACATAAAAGTGGGAACATGTATATATTAATCATCACGTGACACATTAGATGTACAGAAAAGTCAATGGCTGGCTTTGTAGAAAAGAATAATCTTATCAGACAGAATTCAGAAGAGTTCATTTAAAATGATCTGCATCCTAATCTTCTAGATAAATTGAACGGTTAGAAGTGCTGGAGACATGCAGGATTATAAATACAGCAAGAAGCAAAGTTCAAAGTGCAGTAACCTATCACAAACCATCTTAATTCAGCTTTTACTGCGCAGACTATAGCAATGTGAAACATAATTACTATAGGTTAATGTCCTTTGTACTGACAATAAAAGAGTCTATAAATCTGAACCTTGTTTTACTAAAAGAGGCGACGGAGTTGCTAAACATGTATACGGTTGTATCATTACTCAAGGCTTGTATTTTGTTTTGGATTAAGTGGGGTAGGAATTAAACTCCTGCAAAGTTTGACTGTTTCTTTTGGCTGTCACGCCAGAACAAGAAGTGAAGGAAACTCTGTAACAGTAACAATGACAGATGCAAAAATCCAAGCCTGACTGCTTTTTAGTTGTGCCACTCCCTCTCCCAGTCTGAGTACTAATGTAAAAACGCTGATGAAAGGCTTTCTTTGCATGCAATACTCTGCAGTGTAGTGTATGTGACAATAGAATAAATAGGGTTATGCTAGAATAGTTTTCTGGACATGAACCTGCTAAACGGTTACTAGCTGCCAAAATACCTGACCACATGTATAATATGCAGAAAAGTTCATTTATGTAAAGAGTTAAAGTTTTAGACTTCGTCATAAGGTAATGATATCTAGTGGAGTAATAATATATCTAGTGGAGATAAAAAGACATTAGTAAGCTTAGTTAATTATCCATTTTCTTTTTTTTTATCCTAATTGTAATAAGCAGAAATAAAATTGGTTGTGAGGGGCCTTTAACCTCCTGTCACAGGCTTTTTGCTCCTTTTTTTGGCCAGAAATGCTGCTGCCCGGCCACTCACTCGGAGTACACTGCAATTGCGGACTCTACCCTCTACACACCACCGGTGTCAATTAGACATAGAAACTTTCTAAACATAGAAAGGCTTTCTGTAGCTCTGCAGAAATGCTGCAGGCTCACGGAGAGCCGGTGGTTGCACCTGATCCCGGCACACAGTGTGATTCATGACAAACTGTGCCTGTACTGGCTTTGGGCGTAATGCCCAAGAAGTTAAAGTCTATCATCAGATAATGACAGATCATGAAAGGATAAATATTTGGAAAAAGGGATGCGCTTTTCCTCTGAGCCACAAACTAGATGTATGCTAAATAAAATACAGTAATATATCTCAGTTTTAATAGAAAAGTCTACTCATGGTTACCTGTTAAGTTTTTCATTCTGGGAGTGTGCTCCATCATCTGAGGAGCCCACAGGCAGCAGCATGACATTTTTGCCAGTAGCCTCTTGAAAGGTGAGTGTCACCGGGATGCTTCCACCTTCCCGTGTCAGGTCTGGTTCCACATTAAAGACTGGAGGAACAAAGAGCCAAATTCAGTCAGTTATTAGTAAACTGTAGAGAAAATTTATATATGGCGACATATCTGCAAAAATGTACTTGGAGAGTATAGTGAAAACAGAGGAACAAAGGATTCGGTGGGATTTGCCCTGATACAGTGATATGCAGGTATGAATATAATCACATGATTAATGAGATGCACAAAATGTATTTGTCATTATCATGCAGACTGAAGATGGACCAAACAAAAGAACAGCAGCTGTAGAACTATATTTAATTAGTTCTGATTCCAGATTGAATATTTATAGTTATTCTCTACAACTCATTAATCGGCTCTATAAACTTTATAGAACTGGAAAATCAAATATAAAATTTAGGTTGACCTTTCTAAAACTTTTGTCGACTAGCCATAAAATACTTATACTTGTATTCCATAACATTTTTATTCTTGAATATAGGTTTATATGGACTCCAATGGTTGCTGGTTAGTGAAAAATACATTATAACAGAGGCTCTGAATGTAAACCAGACAACGTTGTATCCAAAGTAGCTTTTCTGACTTTACCAGCAACAATAATATTAATAGGGGGAATGTGTATAAACAGGGGTGCACATAGGAGGTCCGCAGCTACGCATGCAGAATGATAAGTAGCTATGCGTAGCTGCAGTAAGGCTATTGCAGCACATTTGTGTACTATCCAGCCTCCACGATGTCCACAACTCCCTCACCACCCTGCCTCACCAGCACTGTGATTCTTATGAAGTTGGAATGGGAGGCAGCAGGTGAAATTGTACTATTTGTTCACGTGCCATCTCACTGAGGATGGATATCCTCCTCAGCTCCCGACAATTAATTGTGAGTCCCAGCAGGGTCTGGTACAAGGCAGATTGCAAAAGACTGGCTCTGATAAGCACTGACCATGGTACGTGTTACCAGTGCGCCATCTGCTGGTGGCCGCTGGTACTACATGCCCATGTTACAGACACCTGAACTGAATTAACCATTTCCAAACCTTGCAGAGCATATTACAGCATCAACTTAATCATTGAACAAATGTCAAGTAGTTCTCTATGTATTTCCTGAGGTTTAAGAATAATGAATGCACAGCAAGTCATCTATTATGTCTGTGTGTTGCACAGGAGTTATGGACCCCTTCACTCTGGTGGGTGGGCTGGTCCTCTTGGAGATATGTGTTTCTGCTTATATGTATTTTGTCCTGCCTTATATAATTAGATGGTTGTGAATTGGTTGCGAAGTTTTGTATTTTGTTTTTAAGCGTTTTATTTCATGCCAATGTATATGCAAACTTTTCTGTTATGTAAAAATTTTCAATAAACAGATATGAAAAAAATGACTAAACCAAGCTAAATATGGGGTGAGTACCAAACACAATTACCTGGTACTCATCTGTTTAGCTCACTAAGTTATGTGCACCCCTGTGTATAACCGACCTTACAGATATAGGGAAACGTGACCTGGTAACATATCCCTGCTATACCCATTAGTACAACTATAGCTAGTTATACAAGGCTCGATATTGTAATAGATAATAGAGCACAATCGATTTAGCTTCAATCCATTACAAAATTTGAACCATTCCATCGGGCAGGATCAAGCAATCCCCTTCGAAGAAGCTCTGCTGAACAAGTTTCCACCATGTTGGAAAACCTTGTTTGATATCCATTACTTTGGATGGCCGAGATTGATGATGCAGCAGTCCTGTGCCTCGATATAGATGAAGCTCGAGCACAGAGCGATGACGTCATCACGCTGCACTCGGCTGGGCATCAGTCACACAGGGATCTACCCATGTATGCCCAGCATTAGGCAATGTCCATATCTAGGGTACCCAGTAAGAAACTAAAGTTTACTAATGGGCTATTTTGGAAGGAATGTGGCTGACCAGCCTCTCAGCCTGAATTAACTTTTAGCTTGTGTTTCCCTTGCTAGAGTACAAAACCTTTTACATTATACCTGTTTTCATGGCTTTTCTTCCAGCAAGGTAATGAGGGTGGTTAAAGTCAGAAACCCAAGGCTTTCCTCCATGCCCCATTGTCACTTTGAATTTATTTGGGCTTTCCAGTGATTTAAATTGCTTGGTTAAGTAATCTTCCACCTTTAAGGTAAATAGACAGCGTTAAACCTCATCAACAATTTTATTCTTAAAACATTGAACTATTCAGCACAGCTCGCCAACACAGAATCCTATGTTTGTCTCATTGAATCTCTACCAATACTGAAAAATACTAGAACTACTTTGTAAATGCATCAAGTATTTGTTAAACTTTATTTAAAGTTAGTAAACTGACAACTGAATAGTCAACAATGTTACATAGACAAAAAAACCTATATATTTACATACGATTCTCTGGAATCCCATAAAGTGTTTATTATACATAATCTCACTCCTGCTGGACAATTGTGCAGTGTCAGGTGAGGATGTCTTTGTTTCACACAGCAGGACAAAAGCTATAAGTATCGCAGATATGTGGAAATCAGCACACTGATTTTTGGGTTTCCGTTTTGACATGTTCGTAAATAGCTACCGTGTTTCCCCAAATATAAGACAGTGTGTTATATTAATTTTTGCTCCCAAAGATGCCCTACGTCTTATTTTTGGGGGATGTCTTATTTTTCCATGAAGAAGAATATGGCACTGGGGTATCAGTGTGGCGGATCACTTACAATGTCACAGAGGGATCAGAGGGGGGTATCAAAATGGCACAGGAGACTCAGAGGGGGAATTACCATTTTAGTAACCCCTTCTGATCCTCCTGTGTTATTTTGATTGCCCCCTCTGTTCCCCCCTGTCCAGAGTTACAGTACCGTATATTCGGGGGTGCCTTATATTCGGGGGGATGCCTTATATTTCAGCGTGAGGCAAAAATGTAAGGGTGCCTTTTTTTCGAAGGATGCCTTATTTTTGGGGAAACGGGGTATCAATAATTTACATATTGTGTGGACAGACAATTAAGTACAGCCAGAAAATGATCACTAATTAAGAAAATCAACTAGAAGGAAAGCATACCGTGAACACAGGAATTTAGGAAAAACTTCAGCTCAGTCACTTAAATGCGAAATAAGCAGCTGATCTGCTCAACGCATGATTGAGTAAGGCTGGGAATACACGGGACGATTTTTTCCCCAGATTTCTGCACAGCCGAGCGCCATGCGTGTTCACGGCACTGAGCTGTGCAGAAATCTGGGAAAAATCTACCTGCCATTTTTCGAGCAAAATCTATATATCTCACTCGGCCGAACAGGTTACCAACATGTTGGTAAACCTAATTCGCTATCCTATACTTTAATGGGAAACCGCAGGTCCCCATTCAAAGTATAGGACGGGCTGACAGCTGGCTCCCGATATATGACATCATCACGCTACTGCCAAGATCTCTCTATCGGCTCAAATATTGAGCCGTGTATTCCAGCCTAAAAAGGTAAGCTAAACCCTATGCAAATTAGGATTTTTAAGTAACTATTGTAGTTTCATAGGGGTTCTGGCATCAGATCATAGCAGCCATGTTGTATGGCTAGGGAAACATAATCACACCCATTTGCTGAAAGAGTTTCACTTTAGTTTTATTCTTTGAAATATCTATAATACTACATTACGTTATAACATTCTAAACCTGTTATAAAAACAATCCCACCTGATTCTTTACATCCTCTGGGTTCATATCTGGAACTAGTCTTATGGAGAATTTTCCTATGACTTTTCTAGGGATGACGGTTTTTGCTCCACCTGCTGAGAAAGCTCCTTCAATGCCATGGAGAGACAGGGATGGATATCTCCACCTGTTCATTAATATCTTGTCCTGAAAACAGATAAAATGTGTCACATCCAGATTCAGCATATTTACCAGAGAGAACACAGCTATGTCATTTCATACAACACCATCTGTTTAGATACTGTAACCCTTTCTGTAGAGGAAACCTTTAGGAAAAGACTCTACTGATACTTGTAACTGCAGATTCATACTGAAGGAGAACCAAATCCTCTTAAGCAGGGTACAGACCTGTAGATATGGGCCAGATAGATGGCCACTTCCAGCGCCGTGCGCGCTCACAGGCATCTATCTGACTCATATAATATGCACCAATCGCTGTTTGGTCCCGCTCCAAATCAATCCCGCTCGAAAACAGCCATATCGGACACGACCGTAAATACGGCCAATGTCCGCTGCTTTACATGGAAACTGTGGGTCTCCATGTAAAGCATTGGCTGAGCTGGGCAGAGAGCAGAGCTGTCTCCCTGGCTCTGATGATATCCGACAGCAGCGTAATGACGTCATCACGCTGCTGCAGGGAACATCGGACGGCTCAAATATCGAGCCGTCTGTACCCTGCTAAACACGATTTCTGCATTGTGGCAGAAGCTCTCTATTTTGATCATGCCTGTACTCTGAACATGACAATCACATTAATATCTTGCCCCCTTTTCCCTCTGTGAAAAAGCGTTTTCTGCATGAGAGTTTGCACTAAAGTCAATAATTTACTCTCATGCTATAACTGGCCATACACCGATTTTCAAGTCAATCGAGCGGAGATCGATTCCTGCCCACCTAGTAAGACTGAAAAACAATCGTACAAATATCTGGCAGGTTTTTGATCATAATTATGATGATATTTGGAATCATAATTAAGATTGGAATTAGAATTTTAATTACAATCATATTTGGAACTGTAATTAGAATCGTTTTGGAGTCCAAATTACGATCGTATTTACTGCACATGCGCTCCATAGTACATAAATCAATCGTGTTTATTTCGATTACACTGTTTAGTGGTACGATCGATCGATTTTCAACTGGTGTATGATCATAAAATCGCACAACACAATCGTGCAAAAGTAGACACATGTATGTATGGCTAACTACGGCCCGGGGGCCAAATCCAGCCCATGAAGCTTTTTAATCTGGCCCATTGTCACCTTAGTGGAAAGACTCTCTGAGTTCTATATACTTGTTCCCTGCAATGCCTATGGTAGTCCAAATGTCATTGCAGTGAATAAGCGGAGGAGAGCCAGAGCGTCTTGTCACCAAGGTCACCGCATTTTTAGTGAAATGTGGAGGTACATTTATTTAAATCTCCCTGGCAGTATGAATATTTATTTGAAAGCCATACAGCGAATACAAAATTACAATGTCCCTGACACACGTCCGACATCATCAATGACGCCCTGGAAGAAAACTATGCCGGCTGGCCATTACAAGCTTGGTCCAGCCCTTCTGTTTAATTAAAGAACACGTGTGAAGTGAAAGGCAGCAGCACAATGAGGAGATTATTATTTTGGCCCTTAACAATTTGTGTATTCTCATTGCTGAACTGTACAGTTGAAATGTACTGAACTAATTCTTACATTAACCTTCTGAGCGTTGCGCATGTGGCGCGTTTTTTTTTTTACCGTGCCACGGGCAATCGTAAAAGGAGCACAATATGCTTTGCCGTGATTGCCTGCCCAGCTGGAGGTTGTAAACATAAATCCGGCGTCACTGGAGACGCCGGACTTAGGGCTTGTTTCCACTCTTGCGTTCCTGTGCGGTTGTAACTACGCGGCTGAAACCGCGAGAACGCATGGCATAGTTTTTGCGCGTTTTCGGGACGCGATTTTTTCCCAAACGCGCCCCGAATCTGCGTCTGCTATGCCATGCGTTTTTGCGCGTTTTGAAACGCATCCAATGGTTTCCTATGGATGCGTTTTTGGGATGCGGATGCGTTTCAAAACGCTGCAGGCAGCGTTCACAACCACACCCTAAACCGCATTCGAACGCGCACAAACGCACCGGTGGAAACTATATTGAAGTTTCCAATGGATGCGGTTGTTTGCGCTTACGGCCGGGCGGTTATAAACGTGCAGAAACGCGAAAAAAACGCAAAAGTGGAAACAAGCCCTTATGCTTAAAAAAGGCGACGCCCCTCCAGTTACACGGAGGTCTTTGGTGCCGCCTACCCCTGCCCCCTTTGCGTCACTGGTCGGGGGCAGACCCGGAAGCATCAGCATGCATGAAACTCAGTCCGAGTTAACTCGGGCCAGACGCTCAGAAGGTTAATAAGCAAACCACTGCTTGCTGGAAACAACCAACAAGACCAGACCTTTTTGAGTACACACCCCATCTAGTTATCCCAGTTTGACTCTTGTAAATGTCAATCATATTCTTAAGTTTTTTATTTTTCCTAAAGAATAGACTGCTCATTTACTGCCTAATATATCGCCCTGTTTGACATGTGCCATTGTAAGGACTTCAATGGTATTTACTTTACCTGCTAAGTTGAGGTTAATCATTGTCTTTATCCATTCAAATATCATAATCAGAAACATAATTATAGGTGATTATAGGTCACATTTAGATCAATTGAGCTATTATAATACTATAAAGAAATATAAACCTAACAGTTAGGAGACAACATAATATTCACAGTGATTGGTTACCTTGGCATCATGGAGAAGTTTACTAGCACCAATATCATTAGCAAAGTCTTCAAGATCAAAGTCAATTTTATCATAAATTGCTTTTTCATCTTTAGTCAGAGGGGCCACCGCTTCATTTATTCCAGGAATAAGGATTTTACCTTTCTTGTCAATCAAACTCCCTAATGAAAAATATAAACGTATATAATTAGGGGAACAACACTTATTTCCATGCATGCATGGTTTTCAGAAACTGGAGTCAAACACCAACATACCACAAGAATGGGGAACAGCTAAAGCTGCTCACAGAACCTTAGCCATACCATCGACACCCCTTTACACCTATGCATTTTACCCTGAATTAAGCAAGATGCATTAATGGTGGTTCACTGCATGTGCATGCAAATGTTTGGATGACTTGGTTTAACCTTCTGGGTGTTTAGCCCGAATTAATTTGGGCTAAATAAAGTTGCTAAAAAGGATCAGCCCAAATTAACTCGGGCTGCTGTTACCTGCACCCAGATGGCTTGCAGGCAGCCCAGGAGACTTGCTGCTCTCCTCCCCGTGTCCCCCGATGTCTGATGTTCAGATCCCGGTGAACGGAATCGCGCCGGCGGGGTGCGCGATGACGTCATCGGAGGGGCGGGAAGTTTTTTTTCTTTTTGCTCCTTATGGTTTATCTTTCATTCTGACATTGATTGGAGCGATTTTTTTCGCTCCAATTCAAAATGGAAAAAAAACACATTTAAAAATGTATTTGCTTATGATGAGTTTTCTTTCATGTTGGATTTGATTGGATTGATTTTTCTGTATCCAATCATGTTCAAAATAAAGGAAAACACATAAGAAGTAAATACTTTGTAAGGCTTGCTTCCCATTCTAATGAATGGCACAGTGTCCACTCTGCGCTATTTGAGTGGCGCGTCCGCGGTGATAATATGAAGCTGTGGAATGCCGCGTCTTCATTGCAGCATCGCACATGCACTGCATGTATGAATGCAGTTTTTCTGCATTTTCTCAATAGGGTGCACTCCCCCATGGCAGAAGCAAGCCCTAAGCCACGGGCAAACTGCAGGTAACCCGCCTGCAAATGTGATAGCGTGCGACATTGTTCCCGGTGCGGTGTATCAGACCGCCTGTCAGTCTTGGTTGATTCAGAAAATGAATTCTAGTTTGAGCAGATTTTTGTGTTTTCTATTAAATTTGATCATTAAATGTGATTTTTAAAAAATACCTAAGTGTTTGAAACTTTATATATTCAAGATATCTACTAGACCCGTTGTTTGGACATATATTGGTCAGTTACAGGCCTATTACATTTTTTTTTTCAACGATAAACAGCGTAATGCTTTTGGTACAGAAATCTGGACCTCGGCAAAATGCTCAGGAGGTTAAAGAGTGGGAACTGGACTGCATATGGCATTTTATATACCAAATACAACATACTAGAGCTTCATTGCAGAGGAACAAGGTGGAAACTTGTAACTAACTAGGTGGATTCTTTAAACTAAAGCTGGAATCAAATTACCTGTTCAATTATCATATCAATTGTGGGTCTAACACCAATCACTGCCAACACCACACAGTGTGATGGATGTTAGACTTCATCGATGTACCTGATCAGGAACACAAGGCAGAGGCTTAGCTCTATGCCAGCATTCTTCTCCTCCAGCAAGAAAAACACAGCGAATGCTGCACATTGACACCCTCTACGGTACACAGAGGGTCTGGACAGCTGATGGATTCAGAGCAAAACCCTCCAGTATTTTTTATTAATAAAACATGGATTGACAAAAAAAAAATTTAGATTTTGTTTTATTCATTAAAAAGAAAACAAATTTGTTATGTTAATATATTTTCAAATTTAAAATGTAAAATTTGGAAATATAATGACAAACAAAATGTAGTTTTCTCATTACCAATTTGTTTTGGTCAATACAAAATAATGTTTATTAATAAAAATACAGTCGGTAAAGACAGCACTTTTCAGTGTTGCCCCAGCTGTCCTGATCCTTCTGTGCGCAAGCCCCATAATACCATTGAACCCCAATTCATCAAAATCCCACTATTAACTTAAGGCTTTATTTCATGTCCGATTTCAACCACTTTTGCTCGCGCGGAAAGGTATGCAGGAATAGATTTCTGATTGATTGATCAATTTTTGGGATGATGGGCATTGTATGGGTAATTTAACCCCTACTCTTTATCACAGTGAATGGGTAAGACCAGGGGTGGGCAAACTTTTTGACTTGTGGGCCACAATGGCTTCTTAAATTTGGTAAAAAGGCTGGACCAAGAGCCTGACATGGCTGACATGCCATAGCTGTGCCAATTCCATGCATTGCCGGCATCACTAATGATGGCGGTGATGTGTCATAGGCAGGGACAATGTTATCTTTTTAAATTTCCTGCACTTTTTGCATGAGCAAAAAAAATCATGTCATGATCATGACACTGCATCACCCTTTAGGCATTGCGTGCACTCATTGCAGGAGAACAAGCGGAATGGAGCATATTTTTAAACAAGGTGACAAATGCCTAGAAAAGAAAGCTTAAGGGCCAGATCCGGCCCCCGGGCCTTAGTTTGCACACCCTCTGGCATGGGACCTCTAACAGCATCTCAAATGTTAAAAAGTGAAAAACCCCTCTACTCATTATGTGAATGTATAAATGAGTGAATATTGTGCCTCATGCTTACCCATAAGGAAAATGAGGTCAGTCATTGCCTCATGCACAGAGCCTCCATAGACTCCTGAGTGGAGATCCTTATTGCTGCATTCAACCTACAAAGTAAATAGAATACACTATTAACCAAAGAGGAAGCTGCAGCCCGGCCTGTAATGTTACCGTATTTTTCGGACCATAAGACGCACTTTTTCACCCCCAAAATTGGGGGCAAAAAGTGCCTGCGTCTTATGGTCCGAAAGCCTGCCAACTCCACCGGCACGGAGATTAGCCGGGGGAGCTGGAGGAACTGTCAGTTGAGAGATGTCGGCTGGTGTCAGCTCTCTCAGCTGTACTGTAAAATTGCCTGTCAGCAGAGCTTTGCTTGGCAATGAAGAGAGAGGGAGAGATGGACTGCCATCTTTCCCTCTCTCAGTGTCAGTGGGAACCGCAATAACTCGGCAGTTCCCACGGACACAATCAAATCTGATCTTTCCAGCTGTTTAGAGCAGAGGGAGAAGGCTGCAGATTTCTGCCCCCTCCCTCCTCCCGAGTGATCAGTGTGAAGACGCTGAGCTTGAGAGTGTACTGCTGCTAGTGTCCCCTGCTGGCTGAATTGAATATTGCCTTTATTGAATTCATTGCATTAACCCAATTGATGTGAAAACTTAATAAATCTTTTTTTTTTCTGGATTTCCTGCCCTAAAAACTGTGTGCGTCTTATGGTCCGGTGCGGTATAGCCCGAAAAATACTGTACATTAAGACAATTATTCCTGCTGGATTTTCAAGTATGATAATTGAAGCTTAACACTATCAGGCCTCATTATCACCTCTTTCCCCAACTATCCTTATTTCTGTAATTTCTGCTGCTACCCAAATGATGTTACTGTAGTATCCTGTTCTAAAGAAAATTAGCTTGTGCTTAGTGTCAACTTATATGCAGTCTGTCTTATGGGGATTTCTGAAAATTGTAAAAACTATTTTTCCAGAATACCTGGATACAGTTTACTTAACCTTGCTGTGGCATCTAGTATGTCAGAAGCAGTGCCCACTGCACCTAGTCAGCAATGTCATTATGTTCTGAAAACAGCTCAAGAAATGTCAAATCTGAGTGAAGTTGTTTTTGTAAAGGGAGCTCAGCTCTAATATTTGTTTACTAAAGTATTAAACTTTCTACTCAATTAGCAGAGTGATTTGTACATCAAGATTGTAACTTTTTTGTGACAGCAACTGAAGATTGCAACTTCAAAAACATTTAGATTACCTCGATGAAAAAGTAGCAAATGCCACGCAGTCCATAGGTAATGCATGGCTTGTTTTTTCCCAGCCAGTAATTGTCAGAAATACAAACATAATCCACGTCCTTGAAGAAAGTGTCTTTCTTGGCCATAATCAAATCATCTAGCCCTTCAGATCCAGATTCTTCCATTCCCTCAAAGCAGAATTTTAGGTTCACAGGAATTTCCTTGAAATAGAACAAAAACACGTATAGTCAGATACAGAGGAGGGAAGAGCATTATGTACATTAGAACTATTAGTGTATATACAGTTGTGGAATACAGACAGGGAGATAACTTTCCGTTTCTGGGTGAACTTATTAGCTTTAAGCTAGCCACACATGGTACAATTTATCATTCAATCGAGGTTCGATTCGATTTTGTACTTCGATTAAAAAAATCGAACATCGATCTCCATTGCAGCTTATGGCATCGGCTTCCATCGGCTCGCGCCGGCCAGAGATTGGGCACATGTCGATTAGCAGCCGATTTTTAACCTGACCGACGGTGCGAGCGTGCACGCCCGTCGGTCAGATTAAAAATCGGCCGCTTATGGGCATGTGTATGCCTAGCATTAAGGGCTGCTCAACACAGATCTGTTTAGGTAGCACCTAGTTAATTAGAGGGGTGATGAACAGTGGCTGTTGAGATGACTGAAAGAATTCCCCTTGTATATTTTTGATCTTAAGATTGCACAACAACACAACACTTCATGAGAGGGAGAAAAATCATGTTTCAGTAAAAGAACGAATGGTTTCAGTAAAGAGGACAGGTAAACAAACCCTCCATCAAGCCCAAGAGGTAAAAGATATACATGTTGTTGGAAAAAATGTTTTTGTAATTATACATATTTTTGTTTTGGATGTTTCAGTGCATGGGCTTCTTGAAAAAGTCCATCAAGGACGAAATGCGTCGAAACCAAATACCCAAGTATATGCACAACAAACGTGACCTACCATTGGTGGTTGGTTTCTTTTTAACAAAAAGGGACCCGACAGGAGGGAACGGGGACTACTGGTTGCATACATGTCTCTTCAAATGTTTGTATTTTTTATTGTACCTTACAAATATACATAAGAACTGTTTTGTATTACTTGTGAATAAATTGTACCCTTTTGGGTGTAAAAAAACTAATTTTCTGGCTAAAATTTTGTTTGGCATAGGTAAGAGCCTCATAAACCCCTCTATTTTCTCATATAGCACCAGGATATGAAACAATTTTTTCTTCACAAACATTTTCTTAAGTCAATCAGCGCAAATGATTTGCTCATGATGATCAAAGTTTAGTAATGCTACAACCAATGTATTCTGTTACCTGCTTTATTTGCTGATAAGCTTCAATGCAATTAAGCCAAGCTAGCACTGGACCTTTATCATCTGTTGAACCTCTCCCAAACAGTTTTCCTAGATATAAACAAATCAGTCATTGAGATAAAGCAGTCAGTTGCAGGAATTCATGTTTATCTATAGCAATAATGACAGTGTAAAAGACTAGTTCAGCCAATATGTAATCTTAAAGATGTGTGATTTGAACGGTCAGCACACTTATAGGTTCAAAGGTGCAAACCAACGGAGTACACGAGAGAGCTGCAACCTTGGTAATTAAATCATTTGCATACACAATTTTGAACTATGTACTCCTGGTTTACAAGCAAGTTGCTTGGTAATTCCCAAATAACAATTGTGCAATACATTAAAGAGATACACAGTTGGATTGAAAGTTTTTTATGAATGTATGCAGCGCTGTTTGGTGGATCTAAAGTTGTATATTCATGTACGCAGCATTTGAGCTGTTTTAACATAATGCAGTCCTAAGTGATGGGTTAGGTAAATGACCATAAGGACATTTAACTGCTAGTATAAACGTGTCTGTCTTTCAGAACTCAATGTTCTGCTTAACATCACAGAAGAGCAGAGTTATAAGCAGATCTTTACTGTTTTAATGCAAACTATAACTGTAGATGGACTCTCCAAAGTTACATTATTGATGCTCAGCAGCATTAAAAAGCATCTCCAAAGAGAACCTTGGAAGTTGGGAGGCTTATGCCCTTTCCAAAGTTCTTAGTAAAAATGCCTATATGGGAAATCATTTAGTTAACTTGATGAGATTTATGTAAACTTCCTCTTAAGGAAATGTCAACAAAGCCACATAAACAGCCAACATATCTCTGGTGCTAGTGCCACAACTTAAGTCTGCCAAACTAAAGGTGGCCATAGACAGTTAGATTTGAAGCCAATTTCGCCACAGATTCACTGGTGTGTGTACTCGCAGAAATATGCCACAAATTGAATGCGCCTACCTTAAATCGGGCCATAAATCGATCTAACAAATTAGGGATATGTCCGTAATTTTAAGATCGATCTCTTTATTTTGGATGGGGACACTGGACGCTACAAAGTAAATACACACAAAGGGTGCGCGGCCAAAACTCGGCACGACTGGCCATGTGTGATGACATCATCGTGTGATGAAATCGGCCTGGCATCGAGACGTCTGTGTGTGGCCGGCTTTAGGGATAGTCTCCTAAAGGGGGAACTTCCACTCGGGAACTTTTTAACTACTTTCCAGTTTTCTTATTCCAGTATATACATATGCTCATCAATATTGTTGTGCAGATCTACAAGTTACAACAATAATTCAAGTTCCAGAGAAATGGCTGCAATCATTCTCTGAGAAAAGCCAGCCTGAGGTCACCTTGTGGTATCTACTAAGGTAGAATTCTAAGCTCTAAAGATACCTTTGTTCTTCCACTGACATCAATCAGAAGGGACAGCTAAAAAAACTGCTGACTCTACATGTTATATGCAAGCTTGTGTCAAAGTGTTTCCTCTATTGCATTAACAAGACAGTGAGCAACATTTTTCTAACTTAGTGTCATCAAAAAAGAAACCCCCGCAAAATAAAAGGTCACATTACTCATCACATGACAATAGAATAATGACAATTCTAATTGATTAGTGAGTTACCTAAGATAATGCATATTTTTAACACTTTTTCATTCTGACAATGCAGCCTCATGTGAGCCTTTACTATGGTATATGAGGCCATTAACAGAACTGATAGAAATATTGAAAGACCAGCAATACACCAGACCACTTCATATTTAAGGGAAGTTATGCAATTTTTAGGTTTCCAGCTGTCATGTTAGTCATGAAGATAAAGAAAAGGGAAGTAGTGACACAATACATACACCATTATAAATAATTGTATTTAATTTTTCAAATGCTTATGTGTCTTTTGCTTTAAGGGTGTAGTCTGTCACTGTGACCAAACCTGCTCATTAAAGCACAATTATGCATGACAGGAATCTCAGCGTGGTGCCACCCAACAGTCTTAACTGGCATATTAATGAATGAGAATTATATATTATCACATGTGCTGCACTTGTGCCAGCTGTGACTATGACTATACTATGCAAAGTAATTCTGATTCTCTGCGTGACTGAGTAACTTTAATTTTTTTGACTTTTTTTTTTTTTTTTTTTTTTTAAGTAAAAAGAAACCAAATGGTTATTTCATAGGTTAAGTTGGTAGCCAAAGTAAATTTGTTTATTATTGATACAATGAAATAGATATTCAAAGAAAATTTCACAGGTTTTATCACATCACCAGTTCATCGGACGACTATGAATTCCTCCAACTCAACATGTTTCGCATATATTAAATTTTTCTGCTTCGTCAGGAGATATCAATAGTCTCTGTGAGACAACAACAAAAAGGGGTACTCACCCCTTTTTGTTGTTCTCTCTCAGAGACTATTAATATCTCCTATTTTACCTCCTGACGAAGCAGAAAAATTTAATATATGCGAAACATGTTGAGTTGGAGGAATCCATAGTCGTCCGATGAACTGGTGATGTGATAAAACCTGTGAAATTTTCTTTGAATATCTATTTCATTGTATCAATAATAAACAAATTTACTTTGACAAATACTTATATCAATTACATCAATGGTACTGCCTGTAAAGTCCCTTAATCCCCTATCGATTTGACAGGGGAAACTTACTTTTTTCGCTTTTCCTATTTCTGTTGGGATGTGGCAAACCAATTCTTAGAGTGCATAAGATCCCTTAAAACCCTTAGCTAAGTTGGTAGCCATTGGTTAATTGAGGCCTGTATAAGAAAACTTGTTAACTAGCATAACATTTAGTTACATCTTGATTATGGACTTTTAAAAAAACAAACAAACAAACCATGCAAAATAGTTAATGGAACACCAACATTCCAAGAGACAAACCTTTATTAGCTCAGTAAGATACATACAGTACAGAAAAAGAAAGTATTGTTATGTGCCAGAAATACTACGTCTGATCAGAGGGGTAAATATATACTTGACACACTTACCGTCTCTTTCTTCTAGAACAAAGGGCTCACTGTCCCAACCATCTTCTAGAGCTGCTGGCTGGACATCCAAGTGCCCATAAACACACACTGTCTTCTTGCCAGGATCTGAACCGAGGTTACCCAAAATAATTGGAGGAAGAGGGATTTCGGAGCCATCAGGAAGCTAGGAGCACAAACAGGTATTTACAAAAATTACACATCATAAATACTAAGAATAAGTAATAGTTATTTACACAAACATGTATAAGCATGTTTTAACAAACTTATCATCATTGTGAAACTAAAGCTGCTGATCAGGTTTACAGCACAGCAACTGGGCCTAAGCGAAACAAATACTAGCAATTGAATAATAAAACTAAGCAATATTCTTAGAGACTGTTAGCAACCTAATGTGCTTATTTGTTAACTATATATATTCTATTTGCTACCAATGCAAAAACAATGCATCATAGAAGACTACAGAGTGTTGGTCAGGACAGTTGTTAAAAGATCCATTCTGGCCCATCAATCAGGGGCTTCACCAGGCATCTGTACACATGTCAGATATTTGGCCCGAGATTGCCTCAGTTGACTATCTGCTCGTGTGTACGAGTCATTTGAGCTTGTTCTTTTTAAGCAATTAATCTATCATTGTGAACTCTTTGTACTATTCACTCTACAAAACGGAGATGGGAATGGAGGGGGGGATGCATTAAAAGAGGTGGAACATTATTATTAACTTTTATTTACATAGCACCAACATATTGACACAGCACTGTACATTAAATAAGAGTTGAGATGCAACACAAGATAACACACAGGTACAGGTTATGACACAGGAGTAGAGAACCCTGCCTGATCGCACTTACAACCTGAGTGGATGTTGTCCTCACCAGTCCACTGTAAAGTGATTTATACATTAATGTATTCAGAAATGTAATAACACTGTAGCTAGTCAAAATTTGACAGCAGGTATCTGAGCAATGACTATGATGATAAATATTCCAAGTGAAAGACTTGATATGCGGTTTACAAAGAGCCAAGTATTACAAGAACCATGGCATGGCTACAAAGAAAGGCTTAACAATTACCTGTGCTTAAGAATATAAAGAATCTTATTAACTGATTCATCATGACAGAATGTAATCTGCACTGTGAAATCCAAGATACTTAAGCCCCCCATACACGCTATTCGCGGCCGATTAAAAAGTGTGCATGTTCGTGCCAATCAATCGGCTGCAAGATCGCGGGTGCCCACATGGAGCCACTGATCCATGTGGGACAAAATCTCAATCGGCCAGGGAACGAACATGTCCGTTTTCCCTGGCCGGTCACATTACTTTGGGTGGGGACACCATGCCCGATCCACTGGGCGACAGGCTCCAGCGTGATGACGTCATCTGCTCTCCTTCCTGAAAGCTCTATAAAATGGAAGTAAAGCCCTGATTCTAACAAGATGACCACCTTCACAGAGAAATAAAACAGAGAACAAGATATGGCAAGCAAGTAATGGAGAGAAGATCAGCTGCTGGTTGCCTAAAGACAATACTAGTGACTTGCACTTTGATGCAACTATCTCTCTCCATTTTTCTCCAGGTCTGTTAGGCTTCACTTATACGGTCGCTTTCCGGGCTCCTAACAGGCAGAAAGCAACGGAGTGTTCCTGGGGGCAGGCACCTGTACACTTTGTGCAGGTGCTCGTGGGGCATTTATAAATGGCCCCATTTTGACCCTATGGGGCGGGTGATCAAAAACTGTCCAGAGAACACCACATGTCGCCCATGTAAAAGAGCTGTTAAGGTCTCCTTGTATATCATCTACCTTGTTTATGTGTACTCAAAGTGTGGTGCTAGCAGACAATCAAACCATATCTATTATGGAGAAATATCCGATATCTCTTATCCTTTAGAAATGTATCGAAGTCTAGTCCAAATCCTAAACTGTTTTTTTTTTTTATTGGAATAGAAGAGAAGAGTTATAAACTCTGCCAGAAAATCCAGACCTTTGTCACTAGCACATATACAGTAGTCTTCCAGTTGGGGAATTTTCTGCAGCAATAGGATTGACCATATTTTAATTTCTGATGTGTGAGTGAAGGCAAATCTGCAATGCAACACAGGCAGCAAAGATGCAACTTGGGTCTCATAGAGTATCCTGAATGTAAATTGTAGCAATGGGAAATGGCAAAAGGGGTATAGTAAATGTGTAAGGTGGGTGAAGAGGAATGGCTCCCAACTATTGCAAGCAGAGATTCAAGGAACACCAGTACAGTGTAGTGAATGCAAACAGAGAAGATGGGTGAATGTTTTCTCAAGGATTACTTTGATGTCAGTTTGAAGAACAGTAAAGGTGGGTACCACCTATGGGTATACATGGGTCGATTTCCTGTTCAATTCCCAAATGATCTATCACTGTGCGGGTTCACGGCAATTGTTCATGAATCAAACATGAAAATTCAGACCTGCAGATATGGGCCGGATAGATGGCTGCTTCGAGCGCTGTGCACTCACGCCCATCTATCTGGCCTATATAATATTCAGCTATCGCTGTTTTTGAGCGAGACCAATCAATCCCGCTCGAAAACAGCCATATCAGACATGACCGTTAATATGGCCGATGAACGATGTGGGTCTCCAGGCAAAGCATTGGCTGAGCTGGGGAGATCAGAGCTGTCTCCCCAGCCCCGCCGATATCGGTCAGCAGTGTGACACTGCTGCAGGGAATATCGAATATTAAGCCGTCTGTACCCTGCTTATCAATCGCCACTACAAATCGCGCAAAATGGTTAACACGCTGTGATCGATTGTTCGGCAATTGAACAGGTATGGGTACCTTTAGGAACATACAGAAATACAGTCATTACCTTTTGTTTTCCGATGTCCACCAGTTCTGCGCAGCCACCCAGGCGCTCAATCTCTTTGGCAGCCACCTCCATCATCTTCTTGATTTCCCCTCTTTTTTCCGGCCATGCTGACACACTCTGGATGGCAACCCATTCTGCCAGTCTCTGCAAGATCACAAAATGATACCCATATGACAATATGTAATAATAAATGCCACAGCTCTTTAAAGCAAATTTGGAATATTTTATAGGAACTTAATGAAGCAATGTAGTATGTAGGCCAATTTCTCTCAACAAACTTCAAGCCCATGTTGTTGTGGAACCCCCAGCCTATAAACACTGTCAGTTTAGTTTCTATGCGGAAGCTTCTGGCCAGCACATCATTCAATTTCCACACTTCAGTCCTGCTATACGATGGCTAATAAAAAGGTCACATTTAGGTACTTTCATTACTTCAATGCATTTAAAATGTATTTATTGATGTATGAATGATTCCAATGTTGTGTCATTTGGAGTATTTCATATTAATCTAGAGTCTAACATCACATGAAACTATAAAATATCAAAACTGAAAGTAAGATACAGGCCAAGTAACAATGTGAGTTTATGAGAAACAGTAACCGATACTCAAACAAATTTCTGTGAAACTGATTCATCCAATGAGAGGTGAGATACTACATCGGATGAAATATTTGAGCTAAAGAAGTATTCTCTCCAAGCAATAATGATCAGTAAAGGGTTGGGGCCCAGAAAATGTTATGTGGGTGTGGGGCCAGAACTTCTAGGAAATATTTTGGGGTCAGACCCAGAAACATTAAACTCCAATGTATGCGGTTGGGTTGCAATAGCGTATACACAGTTTCCTGTACACACTGTATAACAAACATTGTTATTATGTAATGCAGATCATTTCAGGGATAACTCCCTTAGGGCTTGTTTCCATTATACGTCGAGACCCCTACGCTAAGCGTTAGCAGGGGTCCCGACGTATCCCGCAGACTCAGCCTGCCGGCGGATGGTCTGTTTGCACATCCGCCGGTGTAAAGGCTGAACGTACTCGACTACGTTCAGCCTGACACCGGCGGATCGGGTCGGCGCAATGAAGACAGACCCTCCGCCGAGCAGGTAAGTCTATCTGTCACGTTGGGACCCCCGCTAAGTGTGTACGCTTAGCGGAGGGGTCCCAACGCAATGGAAACAAAGCAGATTCATGAGCTTTATTATACCTGTATGTGACATGAAGGTAATTCTATTTACCAATGCATGACCACAGAGAAATAAAATAAAAGGGGATATTAGTAAAAGGGAACAGCAGATCTGACTGCATGTATCAGCAACAAAGTCCATTCTTTTAAACATGAAGACACTTTTTAGATGATGCCATTCTCACTATATAAGCCTGATCACCCGGAAGCGATCCTTTTCTATACTTTAATACCACATTCCCCGGTAGCAAATGCTGCAGATGACACAGTTACTGTTTCTGGCCTTCTCACACTGTTGTCTTTCAAGTACCATATTTTTTGGACTTGCATGCACTTTTTGGACATGATGCACTTTTTACCATTAAAATCAATGGCAGTGTTCTCCCCAGAGGAGATTGGCCGGGTGGCCCGCCCGGGAGATTTTGGTCCCCGCCCGGCACACAGCGAGCAGCCTGACAGGCGACGCCTCCCATTCTTCAGGAGCGCGCCACAGCCACTGAAAGACTCCGGCCCGCGGCACACTACCGGAGCCGCGGGCCGGAGTCTTTCAGTGGCTGCGGCGCGCTCCTGAAGAATGGGGAGGCGCCGCCTGTCAGAGGATTTGTGTGCTGCCGCTGGCCGGCAGCCTATCAGAGGGCCGCCGGACCGGAGCAGGCGGCGCGATGACGTCATCGCGCCGCCCGGCTAAAAAAAAATTCTGGGGAGAACACTGAATGGCAATATATCCCTGCGTCTAAACAAGCCACTGTCAAGCAATAAATCTTATCTGCATAAGAACTACGCATTCTCTGAACACACTGACCAACTTATGTAGAGACATTTTACAGTTAGATGGCATGAGTTGTGTATAAATATTCTGCATTGCAATAAATACATTTTGTGACAAAGACTCATCTCTCCTGCCATATGTAAATAGCTACTCATGGGTAAGTTGTTAGTGCCCGATTGTAAAATGTCTCTCTTCATACGTTGACAATTCATAGAATGGGTACTGCTAGTGTATAGGCACATGCTAAAGGTTCAGCCCTGCAACCAAGACCTCCCTCCTGGGACTGGCCTATGGACTTGGAGGAATATAGAGTGAATAACACATGGTCCAGACTGGCCTACTTTGCTGGAACATTCTGTATATTCATTTGATATGTGAATGACTGAGATTTTTTGTTTCTTTTTTAAAATACATTTTCTCTCCAGAACTATGGAGTGCTTCTTATGGCCCGGTGTGTCTTACAGTGCAAAAAATACTATAATTCTAGTCACTTTCCATATTCAGTAAACTTCATCAATAAGATCAGTATGTTGGAAGGATTTCACACCAAGAGATCAACTAAAGCTCACCACACACCTTTCACTCTGTACAATTTCTTTTAGCTCTACTAGCAACTACGCTGTGAAAGGACCTCCTTGCATGTGCAGAGTAATTGGGTAGTGTAGAAATATTATATTACAAAGGTTTCGTAAAACTAAATCTATCCAGTTGTACAAAACAAAATTTGTACAGTCTGATTGTAACGTGTATGGTGACCTTAAAGGTTCCAGCGAATCTGGAAAATGATCTATTCCAGCTACACTGGCCATGCAAGGGATACAGTTTTGCTTGTGATAGTTCCCACAACTACAGATAACACTGCTCTGTTTTATGAGGAAGAGGGGGAGGGGAGGACAATAGAGTGCCATCCAAAAGCATCCTCCCAGACAGCTGTACAGAAGGTGGATCTCACAATAGATGCTCTCTGGTAACATTTATCTGTGTCTGTACAATGCTCAATACAAGTACAAGATCTGTGGCTGCTGAAAGATTGGTGTTGGAATTAAAGGTTGATGGTATTCTACCTCCAACTGCCAGCCTCCGAGTTTCTTCCGTAACAGGGATGCCTACAGCAAGGTACAGGCGGCTCGACATTTGAGCTGTCCGATGTTTCCTGCAGCAGCGTGATGACGTCATCACGCTGCTGTCAGATATCGGCGGAGCTGGGAAGATGGCTCTGCTCTCTCCCCAGCTCGGTCGATGCTTTGCCTGGAGACCCGCGGTCTCTATGCAAAGCAATGGACATCGGCCATATTTAACGGCGATGGCCCCATTTTATATGGGCCAGATAGATTGCCGTGAGCACACACACCGTTTGAAGTGCCCATCGATCTGGCCCATATCTGCATGTCTGTACCCTGCTTTCATGTGTAAAAAAACCCCACAGAAAACAGCCGATCCACTTGGAAAGACTTTTTACTAGAAGTAAAGGTAGCCATAAACAGGCAGATTCCTGATTTCAGTCAGAAGAGGAATAGAGGGGACACCTTTTGACTGTACCAAAGACAACCACCAGAAGAGGAATAGAGGGGACACCTTCTGACTGTACTAGAGACAACCACC
>CM070036.1:54771515-54786296 GCA_036250615.1 Ptychadena robeensis | reverse complement strand
CCCCCCCCCCTCCCGCTGCTGGGTGAAGCACTCATATGTAGACCTGGTTTCTCCCGATCAGCACTGACAATTTTACTGATGTAGGACCGCAAGTCCGACAGTCAAATTGATTAGGAAAGTTGGGTCAGCGTGTGACCACTTCACTATGCATTGCTATGCCCTATGCATTAACCAGTTAGGTTTAGGGGCTGCATGTGGAGGACCAAGGGGGGCCGCTGAATAATGCCCAAAGGGCCGCAGGTTGGTCACCTAGGCTCTAGAGATTTTAAAGTAAAGACTGTAAGTACAAAGGGTTTCCTAATTCTTGCAAAGCATTAAAATTTAGAGGAACTTGTCTGGGAAGCTGTTCCCTGTCATAGCCAGGGTTTCTATCCAACAGTGGCGTTTGTCATTGCAATTGTTGGAAGTATTAAGGATAAGATGTCACTACGCCAGTTACACAATCTGAGATAGAAAGGTCACTGCCACTTTCTGGCAGCCTGGGATATTTAGCTGAAAAGGCTGATATTTTCAGCCCTCATAAATACCTTTTGTCAAGTATGGTATGACTAAATGGCACAAAAACATCACATGGAATGCACAAAGACATATTCACAAAATAGTAATGAAAACAGTTGTACAATAAATGTACCACTAGATGGCAGCATACACCGACCTGAACCGAAACCTACCTGAAGCAGGCGACTACTGATCTGGTTCTATGTCTACGGTAGTTGAAGTTATGATTATCTGTTTATTGAAAGTTTTCACATACAGGAAAATTAAAACAGCATAGCAATAAACACTGCAGACATGCATTTACAGGAGGTACATGAAGAAAGGGTAAGAAGGGACAAGTACAATTTCACAGTTATAACGAATAAACAGAAAAAGAGGGACAGTAAACTATATAATATAACAACTATATATATATATATAATATAATATAGATCAACAACAAAAGGTGAAACTGGGGGGGGGGGGGACAGGGGGAATGATTTCCAAAAAGTAAAGATCGCATCAAGGTAGTGAAAAGGAATAGGAAGAGATGTGAGAAACGAGGGGTGTCTCCACAATAGCAATGAACTCCAGATAATGCTATTGCCCTGTGCCCCAAGTGTAAGGGACCTACTCTCACTAAGTCGTCTCCCAGCACTACATAGACGACTTGTACCCACCACTTGTTTCCTAAGATATTGTTGTGTTGCCTGGGGCAACCACCGGAGCAAGCAGGTTGTTTTCGGATGTTCCCACTCTGTCACACACACTATAAACAGATTAAATGAATGTCCACACAGCTGGTTAGGGGTATAAATTTTACTATTAGGAGAATTTACAAGTCTCTCACCATCACCCAGTGAGGCGGGGATGGGGGTTGAAGCATAGGGACTACAGTTCCAAACATTTCCTAACCAGCTGCACAGAAGGGTTAGCTGATGGCTCTCATACCCAGAATCAGGAGAAAAGCTCAGTAGGTAGCAATAGCGGTTAAGTGGAGGTGGAGAGGGGACGAATCCTGTGTCTCGCCCTTACTCTGAAGACTCTTGAAAGCCGCATCCATTCACTCGGGCAAGACGAGGGAGAGACTAACCCTGGTCCAAATGATGTCATTCTGTCATTCGCCATGGATGGGGGTCTGCCCAGGGATGGCCGGCGGGGGAACATGCAGTGTGCTGGGAAAAAGCCTCTGCTCAGTGGAGGTATTAATCCAGTATTTGAGCAGAAAACTAACACAAAAGAGAGGGAAAGGGAAGCCATGACCTCATCTCGTGGCAGGTGCAACAGAACAATGATACATTCCTAAAGTGTACACATAATTTACAGCATTGCCTAGTGGTGTCATGGCCAAACTATAATACAAACATATAGCTATAGGCTAAATACCACTTCACTACACTACCACATGGTGTCTTGAAAGGCTTGCATGAAGTCAGGTATACGTGCCTTCAGCAAAATCTGAACTTAGTAGAGCGTCCAAGTGCGGAAAAACTTTGGGGTAGCCAGTTCCTTGCAGGATAGGGTGTCCAGCTTGTCTATGGCCATTAATTTGAACATACATCTTTCCAGGCCCAAAGTTGCCAAGGGTAGTGGGTGTTATCCAGTGGCTTTGGAGACATATTTTTTTGCCACTAGTAGGTAGAGGTGTTCAAACCTGGTCAACCGTGCCTGTGTTATGTCGCCCAAGGAGGTGTCTAAAGCAGGGAACACACGGCTTAATATTGGAGCCATCCGATGTTCCCTGCAGCAGCGTTATGGCGTCATCACACTGCTGTCAGATATCGGAGGAGCTGGAGAGACAGCTCAGCCGATCCTTTGCATGGAGACCCCTCGGTTTCCATGCAAAGCAACTGACATTTACCATGGTTTACAGTCATGTCTCATATCCCTGTTTTCGTGTGGGATTGATTGGTCCGGCTCGACAACTGGGATGGACGAGTATGATATGGGGCAGATAGATGGCCGTTAGCGTGCACGGCGCTCAAAGCGGCCCGCGATCTGGCCCATATCTACATATGTGTAACCAGCTTAACTCTACATGAAGTAGAGCTAGGCTTGCCAGAATGTCTGAATGGCTGGACACGGCCGCTACATATGTTCCAGTCTTTATACTTTTTATTCATTGACCCAGAAAAATGCAAGCACAACTTAACTGATACCTGCAGCATCCTATAGTGTCTGAAGCCCAGTTGGTATAAAATCTGGTGCTGGATTCCCTATGCCTATCCACTTACATATCTTTGATCTGAATAGGACATGCCTGTAAACAGTGATCCCTTCAAGTCTTTGGAACATTAGGTGTAGGGAACCAAATGTTTTTATATATTTATTTATTTATGGCAGGGTCACATACAGCAAAGGAAACTGCAGCCATGTGGGAGGAATGAGATTTGGCTCATTGTAATACTGGAAATATGGAAGGGGACTGGTGGGAGTTTTGCTAAACATGAACTAGTGTGTCTGAGTTAATACTTATTGTAGCTAAGTAAAGGTGTTTTTTATGTTATATCTGCATAGTTTTGAGTTATTCCTTTTAATACCTAATCAATGTTTTGTAACTGAGTTGTAACTGAGGGTACCACCAGCTAGGGGGGAAAAGGCTGAATATTGACCACCATCTTATGATACTTGGTAATATTTAGCCTTTTCATACCAATAATAAGCAATTTCCCCAACTGTTTCAGTTCTCATTACTAGTTTATTTCCGGGCTCTGGCTTTAAATTGAAGGAGCAGCAACAAAATGATTGGTTTGGACATGTTTGGGCTCAGAACATGTGGATGCAGCAAAGCCTGATTGGCTCTTGTTGACGTCACAACACTTTGATTGTTCGCAAGTCGATTGTATGGCAGTCTACCCATGTATGCCCAGCTTAAGATCTCGACCCAATTTTTCTGCCGATCAACCGCCGTCAGCGAGATAATGCCCGAGCAGCTAGGGGGATCAGCAGGTACGGGTCCCAGGTGCCCGATCAAAGCAACCGGGTTCCTGGGACTGCTGGCAGCCTCTGCTCACCATGTCAGTCTGCTCACTGTGGAAGCACGAAGGGAGGTAGGGTGTGGTGTTGCTAGCACCCTCAAACCCCCACTCAACAACTTGGAAAGGGGGTGTGGGTGTTTTTGCTAGCACAATCCTGCCACCTCCCTCTACAACTTTTGTTGGGGGGGCAAAAATAGTGTGAGTATGGGGCCCCAGGATTTCTGATGGCGGCCCTGTGTAAAACCCATATTCAGAACAGCCTAGTTGGCAGCAAACTAACATCACTACCAATAAAACATGCAAGTCTGATTTACTAAAGAATTCCTCCACTGATATTTGCAGTCACTTTTAGCAAATATATGATGTAAATAAAATATATATACCGTATATATATACAGTATATTAATTGTTATATTGAATCCTTTTCCAAGCCCACTAACCCATACCATGTTATTCCATCATATTTATGGGAAGCGACTGTATCGGCACATGCAGTGTCAGATACGCTTCCCACATTAGGGTTGTGACACTACTAGAAGGTGATGCCATTTGAAAGTGGTCAGCAGACATCTGGATGGTGGGCTCTTTGGTTTAGAATAATTTTAATGAGAGCAAATTCAAACTGTAATTCTAAGAACCAGGCCTGCCTTTATGCGAACATAGATAGTTTATTGGATATTAAATAGCAAGGGGTGGAAATGGTTGTTTAATCACATATTGCTTGTCACACATTCATTAGTTCTAATGATTAAACAATTTAATGGAATGGAACAATGCCCAGTTTTTTGCTAATTGTACTTTTAAGAAACTGGCACAATAGCTGTGCTTACTAGAGCAATCATTAAAAAAAGCTTTGTGAGGTTACAGTAACACATATTTTAATTCCATCAACAGAGAGACAGATTTTCCAGGTTCCCAATTGGAATCTAAGATATCCTCATTTTTCAGTTGTACCAGAAGTGTTTATTCCCTTCTATTTTTTAGAACTGTGTGGTAGACATGTAAAAACAAGTCAAATTCAGTGGTCTGTATAGTTTTTTATTTGGTGGGTTTAAATACTTTTTAGAAAGAAAAATGTAGTTTGAATGCCCCCTCCTCCCCAAAATTCCCCCCCTCAAAAACAGCTGTAAAGTTCATCATGTTGATAAAAACAGACAACCAAACCAGTTAAACTTGTTCATACAGTACAGCAGATGTGTATACATTGCTGGTATAATCATTCAGAAAGTTTTCCTATTCTACTGCCAACCCTATCCACCCACTGATATTTGATGGTCCAGCAATGCTGTAGTTTGGCCTTTATTGGATTTCCATGGGCTCTGAGATCTTTACATGCATGCTTCCTCTTGCTCAAAGAAGGTAATACTGTAAAAAGCAATGCTTTCTAGATGTGTACATGTGTTCTTTTTGCATTATGGACAGGAATAAACAATTTTTAAATGTTAACAGATTTAATACTAGTTAATACTAGCCTCAAAGATGTCCAAACATCTCCCCATTTCCATGATTTTGTAGTGACCAGAGAAGCCACAAACTGTATATATTGCGCTGTGTACATATACCTGTATAGTGCTTTATTGTAGTTGGTTATGTCCCTTTAAGGGCTACACGTGTTGTTTACCAGTTGCTGGAACCTATTTTACAAGGACAGGGTTAATGGTTTTTCTTGCTGTTTTGGCTCTCTGCTCTAAATGTAACAATTCTGTTCTGCCCAGTTGCAAGCCTTAGCAATCCCCTTTCTGAGGTTATAAACATGGCCACTGCCAGAATCCCGGGGCCCCATGCTCCAAACTCCCCCCCAGAAGTTGTTGAGCGGAGCAGTTTGGGGGCTAGCAACTCCATTTCTCTCCAAATCCAAAACTCTTCTCCTTCCAACTGAAGGTGGATTGATAGTCTGAAAGAGAGGAGTCTGCCGTGTCAGCAACCCGGAATGCAGCCGCCGGGGCCTTTTTCTGATGTGATTCCCTGAAAACTGCAGCTTCCCTCAGATGTGTCCCCAGAGGAGCATCCCTGAGTGAGGTAACCTCCGCCATGCTAAGCGTGACCATGACTGGACTGCTTAATAGTCTTCATTCTGGAGAGAGCCTACAGCAACCCTGTCCACCTATCTCAGCAGCTGGTAGCAACACTCTGCAACGTTTATTCCCTATGCTAGATCCCCATCTCTACCCTCTAGAGTTGGCGATGCTGTACATAGTCCTTCAATAAATGTAACAATTCTGTTCTGCCCAGTTGCAAGCCTTAAGCCAGCCCCTTTCTGAGGTTATAAACATGGCCACTGCCAGAAATCCCGGGGCCCCATGCTCCAAACTCCCCCCCAGAAGTTGTTGAGCGGAGCAGTTGGGGGGCTAGCAACTCCATTTCTCTCCAAATCCAAAACTCCTCTCCTTCCGACTGAAGGTGGATTGATAGTCTGAAAGAGAGGAGTCTGCCATGTCAGCAGCCCGGAATGCAGCCGCCGGGGCCTTTTTCTGATGTGGTTTCCCTGAAAACTGCAGCTTCCCTCAAATGTGTCCCCAGGCGAGCATCCCTGAGTGAGGTAACCTCCGCCATGCTAAGCATGACCATGACTGGACTGCTTAATATTCTTCATTCTGGAGAGAGCCTACAGCAACCCTGTCCACCTGTCTCAGAAGCTGGTAGCAACACTCTGCAATGTTTATTCCCTATGCTTGATCCCCATCTCTACCCTTTGGAGTTGGTGATGCTGTACATAGTCCTTCAATAAACTGTAAATAGCCCCTACCAGCTGCATGGACATTCCGTTTACTGGTGAATGAGACGGACTTGGAAGTTGTCCACCAGATGTAAACCGGAATTTACCACCTGGAAGTGCCTAAAACTGCCAGTTGCCAAATGGAAGTGTTCGAAACTGGAAGTTGTCAGTTGGGAGTCACTTGAGCCAGAAGTTGGCACTCCAAGCGTCAGTGAAACCGGAAGTTGTCACCCCGGGAGTCAGCAGAACCGGAAGTGTCCCCAAAATTACTGGGAGACTGTATCCTATACCCCAGACTGTTGCCTGGATGGGTAAGATGGTATATCCATGTCTGTGGATAGATGCTGGTAGGCATCACAACAAAATGCCCTACTGTGTCTGGTCTTGTAACAGGTTTGCTTTAGATCTGATTAAAAGTGTTTTTAGCCTTGAAATACAGTTTTAATAACTGTTTACGGTAATGTTACTGTGCATTCAGTGCCTAAGGGATAAAGAAATGAGTATGTGTAGGAAAAATGTCTGCTGCATATTAATTAGTATGTGATGGTAAAATGGATGGAATTCATTTACTTTAGTGTGTATTTTGCTATACATATATTGCATTTCGATGTGCCATTTCTTCCTTTTCTGTATTTACTCAATTAACATTACACAGGAATGCAAATATTAAAGTAGTTAGTAAGTATAGCTTTTATTAGATTAATGGAATCCATGGCAAAGTTTTTAGGAGACCTCATCATCAGAAATGTTACATAAGCCCAGATGAACACACAGCGGATAAAAAATGTATTTAAGTAAATCTGTATGTTGTCATCAATGAAGTTTGCCTTACATACTAAAGCTGGCCAAAGACACTTAAATTCTTTGTACCATTTCTGACCGATCGATCATCACGATCAATTGTGGTGATTGATCAGTCACAAATCGATGCAGGTTTACAGTGTGTGATCGACCGAAATGGCAGGAAATCGACTGGGCAGGGAACAGACATGTCTGTAATTTTTTGTCAATTCATCGCAAATCGCAGGACATTATTGGAAACCTTAAGATCTGCCCTTCTAATTGACCCATGCAGGCATTTTTTTGTGTAGCCGACCTTCAATTACGTCAATGATCAATGAGGCACATAAATCATCGATAAATCGTAATGGTTCACTTTTTGATCGATATACGACTGTGGTTGAACGTCAATCTCTGGGAAATCTAGGCGTCTATGGCCAGCTTAACACATACTGGACACAAATACACATTTTAACATTTATTTAGCTTTACAAAAAGTACCGTAGTTCTCTATTCACTTCTGTGACCTGGAGCATGGGTTGTGCCCTCCCTTCCTGTCCTTCCAGGCTTGCCAAAAGGGGTCTGGTATGCTCTGGAGGGGGCACATCATTCATATACCCCCTTTCACAGAGCATACCAGACCCTATGCTAGCACTTTTTTTGTTTTTAGAATGTGGGGGTCCCAGGTGGAAAAAATATGTATTTTGGCTGACTGTGAGGTGAGGGGTCAAAGTTCTTCTCCATGTTAAGTATGGGAGGTGGAGCGAACACCGAACGTTCTTCTGCCATCTCCTCAAAAGGGATTTGATTTTACTTGCTGTTATTATTATTATTATTAAAGTGGACCTACCACCTAGGAGGTCACTCAGCAGTATCAGCTGCAGCTCACCCGATACTGCTGAGATCCTAAATTGTAAAAATAAAATCTTTTTCTGACTGTAGGTGAGTATGCTGTTTTTTTTGTTTTTTTTTTGTGTAGCAGTTTTCCAGCATCTGAACTGCTGACAGGTGAGTATTGTGTCTGTTTAATGAATGTGTGATTTTTCATTTGATTTTACAACCGCTTTCATACATTCAGTGTATCAAGCTTATGCACTGAATACATACTGATAGCTGTCAATGTAAAGGCCCCCATACACACCCCGATTTTCCGTCTGATCGATTAAAAACAATCGATCGAACTTTTGGGTATAATCGGTCAGACTGTGATCGGACATGTTGGAAATTTTTTCTCGATCGAATCTAAATTGTATTCAATCGGCTACTTATGACCCGACCAATTTAGGTCGGATCTAACTAATTATCATACTTTTACTTCCTGTTTCAAAAATTGTGTTAGGATGTAGATATGTTTTAACATTCTCCTGTATTTCTCTTTCTCTCTCTTTTTTTTATTCATGTGAACTAAACTGAAGTTGAGACCGTGTTTCCCCTATGATTCCCCATCAAAGGCACCCCCAGATTTTTTCCACCAAAATTTGAAAAAAGGCCCCAGAACAGACACCCACAGATACCTGGCCCTGGCCAAAATTCCCATTCGGGTGGTACAATTGTGTCTCAAGCTACTGCTGCCATAACCCTTTCACTTCCGATCAAACATAAAAACGTCCGATGGAAAATGTTCGATCGAAGTAGGTAAAATCAGACAATAATTGTTGCTTTATTTGGGGGTATAATGAAATACAGTCCAATCGATCAAAGATCCTCGTATTGGAAAATATCGATTGTTTTTAATCGGACAGAAAATCGGGGCGTGTATTGGGGCCTTTATACTCAAAAATCACACATATCCATCAGTCAATGGTATTTGATGAAATGACATCACTGATTGTATAGCATAATATGTTATCATATCATGGACTGGGTTAAGCACACCTGCCTCGTTAGCCTGAGGGCTATATAGGTGTGCTTCACCCCCACTGAGCTGGCTGAGCATTGTTACTTTCACTGCAACCTGACTCTGTTTGTGATCTGGATATCTGATCATTTTTACTCCACTGTGACCCTGGAACCTGGATATCTATACATCTGAACTATGGACTATTTTTGCACCTGTTTGTTACTGTTATTGTAAGTGCACAATAAACCATTTTTTGTCACCATATTCCTGTCTGGGTGTCAATGTGTGCAGCCAGTCTGGTCTCCCCCTTGTCTGAATGCTGACAGGGTGTTGTATTCATCAGTGTAGCAGAAATATTTTGTCTTTGCAGTAAATTGTTGTTAGTATATGTTAAAATCATAAGATAGTCAGATTACCTTGTTTTCAGTTTATATTTTATACATCTGACTAAATTAGCTTCTTCAAACCTTTGGATTTGGCTCCATAAACCATAGGTTTGAAGAAACTGTTGAACGCAGGGGTTGTAACGAAGTCCATTGTCAGCAATGGGCTTTTGACAGGGCCCTCTTCACAGCCTGTCAGAGCCGCGGATCTGCTGGTCTGAGCCTCCGTTGCCTTCAAATCAACACAGCAAGCTACGTCTATGGGAACACAATGGAGGCTTCAGTGGACACCAGTGGATCCCAATGGACAGTAAAGTCTAGGCCTATACCTGCAAGTTCTGTAAGTTCTTTAAAATTCACATAAAGGGGCATTTTTTTAGCAATACAAACAGTTCTAAGAACATTTACCTTTTGGGATTTTAGAATTCAAGGCACCATCTAGCTAAGGTCAAGAAACTATTTTAAAACTGTATCTGTGAATGCATGTCCCATGGAACAGAATTATTATAGCAGACCAAAAACATTTGTTGCTTTACATATTTCTCTTTAGGGAATAGTACGGAAAATCTCCAGCTCTCTGCAGTCCTCCAGCTTACATTCTTCTCTCATCCTCTAATGTATTGGAATAAATGATATCATCTTCAGCTTCATCCAACTGATAGCTGTCCGAGTTTCCATACACTAGGGGATTATGTATGTTTTTGAGCTAAAATCAAATTAGAAGAATAGGATCTGAGCAACCTCCAACTGAACCGTACCATTTTTTCTACATGATGTATTCTTTAATAAATCATTGAATATACTTTTACGTTCACTAGCTGAATTGAAGCAGTTTTTGGAATCTATCACATATTACACAAGCCAGTAAAACTGCTGTGTTTCCAGATTTCTGTATATGCGTAAAGCACTGAAAATAAAGAAGTTTGCAGAACAAGCAGCCTGACATATTTTAAGATAATAAAGAACAAACATCTGCTAACTGGAGATGTCCTTCTGAGGTCATTGGATAGTTTTCCTTGTTGTTCGGTATACTTAACCCATGTATACATGCTAAGTGTTATTATTTCACCATTCTGTCTAACTTTTTAAACATAAAGTTAATTAATTGTTACTAATGCAGTTTTCTCTGATTCAATTCATTACAGTGAGCAACTGCCAACACTGCAGCTATACATGGAAGACAAACTTACTCTGCAGTGCAAGTCAATGCATCATGTATCATTGAGGTTTGTTGCATAAATGGCCCAGTTATGCCCAGACTACTATTCTGGTAATTGGCCTGGACACTTAAAAGTCTAATTCCAGCAATAGCAATTGGGGTGGAAACAGGAAGTTACAAGAAGTCACTTTATAGATAGGAAGGACCAGGGCCATGTCTCCCACTGTGCCAAATATGCATAGCGGCTTGGGGCCCATTGGCCTACAGGAGGCCCCCAGATATCCAGCACCCTCCCTGTGCAGAGCTGAACAGCGCAAGCTGCCGACATTGGTGGTCGACTGCTCCTCTACCACAAGCATAACACCCCCCAGTCGACTGCTCCTCCACCACAAGAATAACATCCCCCCCAGTTGACAGCTCCTCCAACATCTTCGCCCCCTCTTCTTCGACAGGGGCCCTAAGCGAGAACTTGCATAGGGCCCCTTAAAGGCTACAGAGGCACACAGGGAGAGAAGTGCCCACTTGCAGAGCCGATGGCATAATCCCCATAATCAAACTGTGTATCATATGTATGCTGACTCTGTCTCTAAATGGGATAGGAGATTATGTTTTCAGCTTGGTATGACATCAAAAACTTACCTAGTATTGGGCCACAAAAGTTCTGATGGCGGCCCTAAGATAGATAAAAGTTTTTTTTATAGAATTGGCAAGGTTAGAGCTTGTAACAATCCTTTTATTGCTGATTGTGTCCATTGACAACTGCTGCCCTCTAATTTTTATGAGTTGGAAAGGAAAAATTGAGGATTTCCTCAATGAGAGCCATAGAAAAAAAAAATGTAACACAATAAATTACTAAGAAGGGATAGCGCATTACTCTCCCTCCTAACTTCTCACCCTGCACATCATTTGCACAAGTGGGGTGGGAAAAAAAGAAGGAAGGAGACATTACTTACCGAAATTGACGCCATGAAGTGTCATTTCCGGTATTTGGAATGCGTAAGTGACATCCCGCACCAACACTTGCGTGTTCCAAATACAGACAGTGACACTTTGCAACATTATTTCCGGAGTCACGTATTTAAAAAGGTTGAGAACCATTGCTCTAGCATATGTAGTTTTTGCAAAAATGACCTGAATTTGAACTTCATTCATGGAAAAACTATTTATGTTAGAGCAATACTTTTTTTTTGTAGTATACCCTCAACACTTCTTTACATCTCCAACAAGTTTGATCATGATCCCATGCTCAGGGGCTTTGCAATTAATGCAAAAATTAGAACTAGTTCTACCATTTCTAGAAACATCAAACCGGCACCTGTTGCATTTTCCGTTCAGTTTGATAAAGGACAAGTGTAAAAGAGCTCTAAGTACATTCTGCACAGAAGAACATGTACAACTGTGAAGCATGGCAAGCTTGACATTTAGCTTCAGGGATATATGTTTTTTTTAAGGTGTTCATACTCTTCTACTGATAAAATCTTCCAGACATGCTTTGTGGCTTTTCCATTGTGTAAGTGTCAGCACTAGGAAACTGTCATGTGAATTATTAGACTGTCAGTGTCCTCTTACTGCTAGAACCACATGCTAGAGCATCCTCCGGGCAGAGCTGGAGTAAGACGCCTGTACTGCCTCCGCCAGAAAAATATTAAGGACACCCTTAGGACACCCTTGTTATCAAGTTCAACTGAGAAAAACTAAAATGGGAAATAGCTGCAGCAGCTGTTATTTAAACTCAAATAAGTTCATGTGTCTCATAGCGCAAAATTGAGAGTTTAAATCCACTTTAAAATTCATATGTCAATCAATAAAAACCATTTAAAAATATATGTTGACCAAATGCTAGCCCCTTCCCTTGCTATTTGATCCCAGGGCTGTTTCTACCGCTATGCCAAATATGCACATAGGGCCACGGGGCCTCCTCCCTCACACACATATTCAGTGTTCTCCCTCCCTATGCAGATTTGAACAGCGCAAGCTGCCGACAGGGTAGGGAGGTGGGACGGGAGGCACGTTCCTTTTCTTCTTCTCCTTCCCCCTCCATCACGGCCAGCCCCCCCCCCCCCATCGGCAGCCCGTGGTGTTCAGATCTGCATGGGGGAGGGTCGGCAGCTCCATCAATATTGATATCAATTCATTCATTCCCCCCACCACGTTGCCAGGTGGCTCTAATAAAGAACTTGCATATGGCCCCCAAAAGGCTGGAAACGACACTGCTTGAAGCCAATAAAGCATCTATCAGGGACACTTCATGAACTGTGCTTGTGCTTAAATGGCATTCTACAATATTACCATTGTTAAAGCAGATGTAAGCTCTGTAAACAAACAAATACAGAAAAAAAACATACATGTAGTGTAGTGGGATACACTTATTTTGTAGATGTGGTGTTCCTGTCATGACATGGTTACTGTCCTATTGAAATGTGTGAATATTCCTTTAAAATGTCTGCATTCTTCTGTAGCAGGTGCAGGGATGATTGATGGCTCTTGGTTTCCCACTGTTTTGTCTGCCCTTACTTTGTAACTTTTACAATCTGCCTGGAGACTAGCTACTGCCCTCTTCCAGGCAGAGGGGTTAAATATACCTCCCTAGGCCGTCTTAGTCAGAGTTGGGGTTAGCTCTTGAATCAAGTTGTGTCCAGCCAGCCTGTCTCACCCCTCTGGAGCACTGGGCTCCCACCTTCCCTGGATTCTCCCACCGGCCGGCCCTCTGCTAGTGCCCGGGATTCAAGAACCCCCATCCGTGGTGACTGAAAGGGTCGTCCTCTGGACCAGGACCACCTTACATCAATTGTGCCTGAGCGGATGGACGTGATACATCGGTAGGTGCTGAGATAGGCAGATGCAGGATTCCTCCATCATATGGGACCGCTCCCGGTTTCCCCTGACCACACATAACTGACCTACATGTAGTCTTCATCGGGGGACAGCGACCCTTAAAAATAAAAAAACATCTACTCTCCTTTTTCCTGGCTCTCGCGCTGCCATGCCTGAAGTGTCTTGTGCTCCAGCATATAAGAAAAGTCAAACTCCATCCACCAATCCAGATCTGATAATGTTAAAGCCCTGCCCCTCCAGAATTCAGATCTGAATGGCTGCAAGGGGACTTGGGGGGTCGTTGGATTTTCACCAGGTAAGTATTTATTTTGTTTTTTCCCCCTCTGCCCTATGTGTTGATAATAGAAGGTGGATGTGGGGCTGTTAGTTCTGCTTTAAATTGACTCTGCTCCTCAGAATGACACATCCACATTTCCAAAAATGTGTGGCTGGGTGGTCAATTTTATACAACTGTAGTAATGGGTGTGAATGAACCCTGAAATTTCACTAATAATATACTGCATCACTATATCTCTGTTTCACTAAGCTAAATGATTTACACAGGCTAAAGGTAGCATGTGAATGTCATAAAGGACTAATATAAATGCAAGGGCTGGTGCTTCTCAGTAAGTAACAGTTATACACTCTGCTGTACATAACAGGTTTATAAGAACATTACTGCAGATAATATGGTTCAATGACAAACTATTACTGATCATTACTACATATGGAGGACTGGGCTTGTACTTTTAGGATGCATATGCTGGTCTAATGGCTTAGACGAGGATGATGGCTAAGTGCTTCCTATAGTGCCCTTAAGTATACATTACCACTCTCAGCAGCCTCTGTAAAAGTAAGATGTTCCTAAAAGGTAACATTAATCTCCTTATTTACCTTTTTATTATAAGCGATGGATCTCTAATGTTATTATTGCATTAAGACTCTTTATTATTTTATTTGATGATGCTATTTTGTTGCTATATATATTATTACCTAAATTCACTTAACCTTCTGAGCATTCTCCCCGAATTAACTCGGGCTGAGTTTCATGCATCATGAAACTCAACCCCAGTTAGCCGGAGGAACGCCCGAGGTCTCGCCGTGTTCTGACGGCGGTCGGGAGCATCGGCATGTATGCCGATGCTTCCGGGTCCGCCCCCGATCGCGTCACCGGTGACGCGAAGGGGGCGGGGGTAGGCGGCGCCATAGACCTCCATGTAAATGGAGGGGTGTCTCCTTTCTCCAGCATAAGTCCGGCGTCTCCAGTGACGCCGGGCTTATGTAAACAACCTTCAGCTGAACAGTGTGCTCCGCCGCGATTGCCCGTGGCATGGTTTTGAAAAAACCCTCAAAACCATGAAACGCTCAGAGGGTTAAGCCTCCATTTATAAAACTGTAAATGTTACTTTCACATTTACTCTGTAAGTGAATAGTGATGAGCGGCATAGGCAATATTCGAATTCGCAATATTTTGTGAATAATTCTACTAATATTCGATTGCGAATCTAAATTCACAAGTATAATCCTTGTAATTACCTTTAAAATCAATGGTCACATGTGCTATCTATTTTCGCATTGCAAATATATATTAGCAATCCATGCCATAAGCATCCCAATGCAAATATTCGAGATTG
>CM070036.1:54730619-54771415 GCA_036250615.1 Ptychadena robeensis | reverse complement strand
AAAATTATTCCTCAAAAATACCACTTGCCTAATAATTCTGCACTCCCTGTATTAGTGAATTGATGGGATCTGGGAGATTCACCTGCAGTAAATGTTTATGGATATTGTCATAAATTCACTGCTTTATGAATATACCCTATAATGGAAATATTTCTATATTCGGTTATACTAATTAAATTACAATTACAAAATACAAATTAAAGGTTCAATAAATGGTGACCGTGTGTGCATTTGAACAATTTGGTCCAATCCTGTAAACCAAACTTTTTAGATCTGCAACCAGGGAAATGACATTGAGAAGTGTCACTTCCTGTATTTGAAACGTGGAAGTGCTGGTGCGGAGTGTCACTTCTATGTTCCAAATACCGAAAGTAAAACTCTGCAATGTCACTTCCAGCATTATCAGGTAAGTATGATGTCCCCTCCCTCCTATTTTCCCACCCTGCTTGTGCAAGTGATATGTGGGGTGGGAAGTTAGGAAGGAGTGTAATGCACTATCCTTCCTAAGTTCGTTTTTCTCCCTGCTTGTGGGCATTAGCGCTGCATGCTTTCAGTAAACACGGCTACTCCTGTGAAATGGTCATTCGACCCCCAAGGGGGTTGGGACCCACAAGTTGAGAACCGCTGATGTCAACATTACATTGGGTTACAGTTGGATATTCTTCCGTCTTTATTATTTTAATTAATTTTATAAATAACAAAAATAAACATAAATTCAAAAAGAATCAAATTTACCATAACAAACCAAATTGATATTTTTTATATTTTAATCTCCCTAGCGCTCTGCTGAGGTCCAGATTTTCATACCAAAATTGCACCATGGACTTTTAAACTCTTAAAATAATAAAAGTAAAAAATATCATTTGAATGATAAAAACTCTTAAATGTTTCTTTTGTATGAAAGATTTCAAAACAATATGCATTTATATTTGTTTTTGTTTATAATAAAAAAAAAATTTATTTGGAAATGTGTTTTTTTTTTTTTAATTGTGCCCTTTGGCACCCTCTGTTCCCTGGTGTGATGGACCTGGTGACATCACATTCGGGGAATGGGGTTAACTGCAAAGGGGCACATCTGGGGAATCACACTGAAAACAGTTTTCTCCATAGTAACCTTTTTTTGTGTGATTTACTTTTGAATCTCCCTCCGCCGCCACGATGTCACGTCATTGCGTCACTCAATGGGGGGGTGGGGTGTACAGAGGGATCCGCTCTCTTCCAGCAGCCTCTTCTTTCGATTGGAGCCACCGTAGCAGCCTGGAATGGTAAATTTGCGGTGCCAGGGCTCCGTCCATCTTGTCCAACCCTGGACAAGATGGGGCCATCAGGAACGGCAGGGGGGTTAAATGATTGCATTTTAGTTATTATTTACACTAATTACAGCAATGGTTATATTTTTATGAATGTTAGAAATAGGGAGAAAACACTTAAACTGTTTCAGATGCATTTAGAGCAGTGGTTCCCAAATTTTCCTTGTAGAGCCCCCTTTTTCTATTTAGGAACATTATCGAGCCCTCCATCTCCATTCAAACACAGCTTAAGAATGAGGGCCAGCGCCTCCCACGTTTGGGAACCACTAATTTATAAATAACAGGCCAAAGAGTTCAGAGATCAGCCTTGTTATACATAGTACATTAAAATAACAATTAACTTTACATGTCCCCTGACAAAAATACTTTAAGTGGAGTTATAGACACTGAATATACTCCGTCTCCAATGCAATCAATGCACATATTATTGATTGTCCCACGTTGCTCCTCTCTGATGACATTTGGCATTTGGTTGCACTAGTATCACCACCTGTGGGACCCAGAAAGGTTTGGGAAGGGAGACATCACTTCCTTAAGCTGGGCATTGATGGGCCGATTCCTGCCCCATTCGACAGCTGATCGGATGCCGCGCGCATTCCCGCATCCGATCGGTGGTCGGGTCGGCAGGGAATCTGGTGCGCCAAATGGTCATATTGACCAAAAATCTGCCGTCATGATGTATAATCCAGATCAGATCCCATCTGAAGTAATGGCCGGCACACAAAGGGTGCCTGGCCAATTCGGCACTAGCGGCCGTGAATGATGATGGCATCACTCAGCTCGGCAGTCGATGGGAAATCGTTCCGTCTATGCCCAGCTTAAATCATTCCTGAATCTTGGGAGATCTGAAACGCCTATCCAGTGCCATATTGTGACTACCCTTAGTACCGCAGAATGATGTATACAGGAAAACGGGCAACACATGAATCGCCTGCAACTACTAGCATTGGGAGCTGCTGAGGGTCGAGGGAACAGGAGGTTAGTATATTTTATTTTAGGATTCTGGAGCTTTTGCTGGTTCTGAGGTAAATACAATTTTTATTCAATAAGGTTTTTTTTGTACAGACCCGCTCAGATAAAGAAACAAGTTGTGTTAGGTGTTCAGCGCAGCTAATGAAAGGGAATAAAATGATTTGTGAGGATTCTATAATTAGATGATGTACGGAAGTTATATAATTTAGTTAAATGTTACTAGTTGCAATAAGGGTTTATTTGAGACGTGAGACGTGGGCCATTTCCATCCCATTTAGTGTTTTTGTTGCCAGTTTAGTCAATTTGATGTAAAAGCAACTATGTAGGACAATAACCTGGACACAAACTAGTTTAATAGTTTAGGTAGCTCATCATTGCATAGTTTGATTGTACAGAGCTTGTACGTCAGATTGTATTGTATATGGGGAGCCATTCAGAAAATGGAACATACAATATTTTACTCCCCCAGACAATGTACCAGCAGGAACTCTCCGCAGTGCTGAATGTGTTGTTTCACAAAGTTCCCTGGGATCCCTGCCAAGCTATTCGATCAGGGAGAACAGATTAAGTTTCATCTAAACTGATAAACAAATGTATTAACAAATGCAATAGCCAGCTTTTGTTCTGAGGAACATTGGTTGACAAATGTCAGGAGAGGTCACTCAACAAATGTACATTGTAAACAGAATAAATAACTCCTGGAGAAGTTCCAATGAATGCTTTGTAAATATGTCAGTAAGATTTCATTCATGTAAACAAGGGAATAAAGGTTCCTGTCTTTTAAGTAGTAATGGCCTCTAACTTTTCAAGTTACTGGGCTATACTACTATGCAGGTCAAGGATCTGAGCTTTATTTTATGTTTTGACACTGGAAATATCGATACCAGAGAATATCTCTAGTATCGATATTTCCAGTGTCAAAACAAACTAAGCCTATAGCTGAGATATGCACACAATGACAATTTAATACATAACTTCATACATTATAGATAAGGAAACAGTTGCCCACCTATATTTACACCCAGTTGATGACATCTATTCATGTAGTTAGGGAGAAAAAAAAAGTTTAATAATTCTATTTACTTGTATAACTTAAACACTACCCTGTCCACAGAATGGCAATGCTACTGTCCAAGGGTGGATACATATCTGCCCCTTGGACATATTGGAATAGACTTTTGTCTATTGTCTATTGTGGTTTAGCAATCTACCATGGCAGATGCTGATTCCTATGAAGGAGGATATATTGGAGTTTTTTCTGCTTATCGACTCCTCAAAACAGTAAGGGCTCATTTACATGGGCGTTTATCATCCCATAGACCTGTCATGGGTCATGGGGTATTCTCTAAATGCACCCTGAGCGCCTGAAAAGGTTTGCAGGCACTCAGACAGTTGATGATGTAATATAATTTTGTTAAATGCTGCTAGTTGCAATAAGTGTTTATTTGAGACGTGAGTCGTGGGCCATCCAGTTTAGTCTTTTTGTTGCCATTTTAGTTGATTTGATGTAAAAGCAACGATGTAGGACAATAACCCGCTGGACTGGACACAAAGCGCCTAAAAAGGTTTGCTGGCACTCAGACAGTTGACTAACAGCAGCCTAATATAGCCTACAGTGGTTCCCAAACTTTCCCTGCAGGGCCCCTCTTTTCTATATAGGAACATTATCAAGCCCCCCATTCAAACTACACAGGTTCAGACTAAGGGCCAGCACAATGCGGAAACACTGTTTTGTTTTTTTCAACAGCAACAAACGCTTTACCACTAGCACTTCCTTTATGGTAGAAGATAACAAAACACTGCAGTGTGGCTAGTGTGAAATGCCCCTTAAGGTTGCCATACACGGGTCCGATTCCCAAGGGATTCCGGGACGATCGATTCCGGGCGCGTGCACGCTAATCGATCGTCCCGGAATCGCGTGAAGCCTACCTTGCCGGATCGATCACGTCCGATCGATCGGGGGCCCAGAATCGGATTGGACAGAGAACCAACATGTTGGTCTTTCTGATCTGATTCAGCACACATCAGGGGGAGTTGCCATGTGTGAAGTGATTGATCGGGCGCGGAATCGTCCAGGAATCGGTGGCCCAAGGTGGTAGGGGCAGGCTTAATTGGGCGATCGATCGGACATCCGATTCCCTCTGGCATCGCAGAATCGATCGGATGGGTGATCGATCGCCATGGAATCGGAACATGTATGGCTAGCTTTACACTTTATTTAAAATACAACTCTCCTTTTTACATACGTCAATCATGCAAAGACATGCCGAAACATATATCATTCACATAAAGTCAAACACACACAGAGACACACACAAAACATGTGCTCTACCTACTGTCTGCAGCTAGTCTATCACCAAGCGTAAAGAGAGTAAAGACATGTGACATGGGAATCGATATTTTAAAAATCTTTCTTATATGTTCACTAAGCGTTGTTCTGATTTTCTGCTATTTGGTGGTAATGAACTCATTTACTAATATACAGCACAAGCTCTGAATCACGTCCTTCCATAAGTAGATCTAAAGAAGCAGAAAATCAAGAGACTGCAAATAGCCGACAAACAGAGCTGAGTCAATTGTAAAAGTGGTGTAAATCAGCATGTATTGACGTAGTAAATATAGATCACAAATAGCCCAGCACGTGTAATTGGAGACGATCTGTACTGCTGCTCCATATTCCTCGCACTATAACCAGGTGCTGACTGAGTTAAATGTATTCTTTATTCATGTCTCTCACCCAGTCCAGTAGGTTGTTTGCTTTCCTGCAATCTACGGGGATAATTTATTCTTATACAAATATAGTTTTCACAAATTCAAGTTTTTCTGAAAATTCTGCTTCTGTAAAGTAATTGCTCTCCAGGTAGCACTAATGAGGTGAAGTAAATAATCAAAGCAGTTCATTAGCATCCTTGCTAACTAATCATTTTAAAAGGCTTCATTATGCTCAGTGACGTGAGCTGAGCAGTGTATCAATACAAATATCATTTTATTAACCAATTTGCGGCAGGATCTTTAAAAGTGGCCCTTTCACACGATACGCATTGAGTTGTGTTTTTTTAGCACACACGGTTTTTGACTGCATGCGTTTTTACATAGACAACCACTGCTATCATTCACACTGCATGCGTTGGGGTTTTAAAAATGCAGCGTGAACAGTGCATGAGTTTTTGTATGTATGCAGAAATGCATGCCTTTAAAAAATGCATATAGTGTGAAAAGGCCCTCCAACTGATCACCTATCTCGTACCTCTTGTTTCTTATGTGAGGTAATTCATTCCCATAGATCTTTAAAGTCCTTCAATGTTGGAAAAAAACATTTAGCTTCAGTAATAGCAATATTAAGTATTTCTGCACAATAGCCCTCATATACATCTGGATAAATTTTTGTTTGGATCGACTTTGTAAATCGATGTTAAACCGATTCCGTTTGGGGAAAAATCATAAAAAATAACATATACACATTACCAGGGGTGCACATAAGTAGTACTCTGGTACTCAATAGGGGCCACAAACTAGCTATGCGTACCTACATTATTGTTACAAAGCTCATATGCCTACTAACTACTTGGAGGCACTCCGTGTCTGGGCGGCCGCAGCTAAATGTTAAATGTATACAATTTATGTCACTTGGATAACTGCAGGGAAATATGAATAACTATGAAAAGTTGCAGTTAGGGGTGTGAAATTGGTAATGTAAATTACTAATCCAAAAAAAGAGATTGAACTTCTAAGGGTGTTGGAGATCTGGGGAATGAAATTTAGAGTAGACATATGTAAGGGTTAAATCTGACAAGAGGAAAGCACTGTGTTACAGCTGGAATATGACTGTGAAAGGTTGGCATTTGGAATGCAGGTAGTCTCAGGAGTTAGTTACTAAGCCAGAACATTTTCATACATATGGGGTGAGTACCAAACACCATCTCCTGGTACTCATCTGAGGAGCCCCCTTAAAAAAGTTATGAACCCCCCTGCACATTATTTACCTGTCCGCTGTCTTGATCCAGACAAGCCTATCCCAAAGCCTAGAAAACTAATACTTGCCCATCCCTGTCTACACTGCCATGCTTAGTGCTGTCTAATTTACCATCCTCTAAAATCGCCATATATATACACTAGATTGATGGCTGTTTCGAGTGCCATGCATGCTTATGGCCACCTATCTGGTGCATATCTAATGCTGCCATCCCTGTCTTCGAGCGGGATCAATCAATCCTGCGCGAAGACAGGGTTTACGGACATGACCGTAAATCTCGGTTGTTGTCCATTGCTTTGCATGGGCATGGCGAGTGCTGCGCCTCCAGCTCCTTAGATATCAGGCTCAGCTTGAAGGCTTGTCTATCTCACAGGACCCATGTGTGGCACCCTTTACTTTGTTCTAGTCTCTACTCAACTGTGACAGACACTGAAGGGGCGCAGCACAGACTAGATAAAATGTTCTTTATCTAGTTTTCACCCCTCCAGTGCAAGAGAGGCAGAGCGAAGAGGCAAATAGATGAAGAGATCTTTATCTAGTCCCCACTCCTCCCCTCCGTGACAGCGCAGGGCTGGGTTCAAGGGGACTTGGGAAGGTAGACATTACTGTGATGTGTGTAAGGTCTCTGTTTTTTTTCTTACACCCCACTTTACAATGTAGGTAAGGGGGTGATAGGTCCACTATAAATTTGATTCCTTTTCAGTTATATAGATAACACACATGCTAAGGTAAGATCAAAACACCGAAAAAAAATCAAATACATGTACAATTGACTGAAATTTTCCAACCTGATTGAACATGCCTTTTTATTTTATTCTGGTTTTCACTTTTTCACTTTTGGTTGATCATATTCAAAATGCAAGGAATTTAAAAAGAAGAATCTACCTGTGTATGGCAAGCTTTGGTCAAGTTCTTCAAGCTCAAAACCATCTGCAGTGTTTGCATTAGAGCTCTGGCTTAAAGATGAATATCTCCACAGTACCTACAGCTACAGAGGATAATGAATGTGTGTGTGATGGTGGATTTACAGCTACACAATTCTTACTCCCGGTTTTCTGCTGCATGTTCTGTGCCCTTTCTTTTGCATGTCATATTAACATCCATTGAATCCTATCATGATGCACTTACACAAGTGCACATGTTGATGTTCTTCAATATTCAGTAAGGAACATAAGTATTTGAACACCCTGCGATTTTGCAAGTTCTCCCACTTAGAAATGATGGAGGGGTCTGACATTCACTTGTAGGTCCATTTCCACTATGTGTGAGAAAAATTCAGGAAATCGATTTTTTGGACATTTAAAGGATTCAATTGTATTGCATTTCTGCACATAAATATCTGAACACCTGGTACTCGGCAAGAATTCTGGCTCACAAAGACCTGTTACTCTGCCTTTAAAAGGTCAACCTCTACTCCACTGATTAACCTACATAGTAGCACCTGTATGAGCTCTTTAAAGACACCTGACCTCCCCACAGTCAGACTCCAACTACTACCATGGACAAGACCAAAGAGCTGTCAAAAGACACCAGAGACAAACTTGTGGACCTCCACAAGGCTGGAAAGCGCTACTGGGCAATTGCCAAGCAGCTTGGTTAAAATACATCAACTGTTGGAGCAATTATTAGAAAATGGAAAAGACTAAAGATGACTGTCAGTCTCTTTCAGACTGGGGCTCCCTGAAAAATCTCACCTTGTTGGGTATCACTGGTGATAAGAAAGGTGAGGATTCAGCCCAGAACTACATAGGAGGAGATCGTTAATGACATGAAGAGAGCTGGCTCCACTGTTTCAAAGGTCACTGACAATAGAACAGTACACCACTATGGTTTTAGATCATGCATTGCATGGAAGGTTCCCCTGCTCAAGTCATCACATGTCCTGGCCCGTCTGATTTTTGTCAATGACCATCTGGATGATCCAAATGAGGCATGGGAGAAAGTCATGTGGTCAGATGAGTCCAAAGTAGAACTTTTTGATCTAAACTTCACTCGTCATGTTTGGAGGAAAACAAAAGGATGAGTTGCATCTAGAGGACACCATCCCTACTGTGAAGCATGGGGTGGTAACATCATGCTTTGGGGTTGCTTTTCTGCAAACGGGACAACACGACTGTATTAAGGAGATGGGTCATGGATGGCTCTTCCAACATCACAACAATCACCTGAAGCACACAGACAGGATAACCAAGGAGTGGCTTCGTAAGAAGCATATCAAGGTTCTGGAGTGGCCTAGCCAGTCTCCAGACCTAAATCCAAATGGAAAATCTTTGAAGGGAGCTAAAAAACCCTTGTTGCTCAGTGACAGCCCAGAAACCTGACAGATCTGGAGGAGATCTATAGGAATGGGCCAAATACCCTGTTGCAGTGTGTGCACACCTGGTCAAGAACTAAAGGAAACTTTTGACCTCTGTAATTGAAAACAAATGCTTCTGGACCAAATATTACACAGATTTTCTCAGGTATTCAAATGCTTATGAGCAGAAGTGCACTACAAGATCAAGATCTTTACAGATCATACAATGTGATTTTCTGTGAAGTAAAGAACTTGCAAAATCCCAGGGTGTTCAAATACTTATGTTCCTCACTGTATGTGTTGACATTTGACATGTGTGTTCATTTTGATATTTACATTGATTTATACTGGCAGAAGGCATAAATAGAGATGGTCCAATTTTTAGACTTTCTAACTTTGTGAGCTGATTGCAAATGCCTCTGAAAATGGTATCATCACCAAAATGGCTGGAGATGTAGAGAAGGATTGTGGAAACATTTGAAAAGTTTTTTGGCATAAATTAAGTTAAAAAACATAGTCGAAATTCTGATTTTCGAAATTTTGACTTGACTTTGAATTTAATTTGTGCAAAAACTATTTGTTTTTTGGGCAAAATCTATTAGAGATTGCAGTGCTGCTCATACTGTCAGGACATCAGCATGCCTGCTTTACAAGCCTATGGAGCTACGTTTTCACCCATGAAAACCAATATATAATGGCCATAAGTGTTATTGGAGTTCATTACCCCCAGAAGATTGGCATCTAAAAAGGATTACACATGGGGATCTTCACATGTATTTTTTTTTAGGATCGTCAAGCATTTTTGTCAGTTGACTTTAGGTACGCTTTACACAGCACCAGGTCAGACCCCCTACCAATGCAGCCATTCGTCTAAGACGTAGGCGTGCCCCCCTGATTGGCCACCCTGCCTGTCCATGCCCCCCCCCTTTCCTGGCGCTCTGGCACCGAGACTTTAAAAATAATTGCTAGGTCAGTCAAAATACTAGCCTCTTATTGAAAAAGCTACAACTTTTTTTGAGACTATGGGGAATTTAATGGCATCACATTGGTGATTCATTTTTCATTTATTGATAAAAAAAGGTTACAAGAAAAAACTTTAGTATATATATTTTTATTCCACATGAATACATTCAATCTTAAGTTATTAATGTGGAATGAAATGTAGATGTATTATAGTGTTTTATTGTAACCATTTTTATCGATAAATGAATCACATAAGTATGCTGTTAAATTAGTCCCTCTAGTCCCATAAAGGAGTTTCATAAAGCTGTAATGTATGTTTGGGATGTTGGCATAGAAATGAAATTAATTGAGGGGTGGAATACATCATGTGTAGGTCCTTTTGAAACAGCATATTGTCTTTGTATTATTCTAAATTCACCCAGTAAAGGTAGATTGAGTTTGGAGCCAGGTGAGCAGCATTTTCACGAGTGACAGATTTTTTTGTCTTGATCTCAGAACACTTTCTCTTTAATGTGTGTACAGATTTGAATAAGAAGAAAAGTGGATTTGTGCTGATTAAACGTAGACGTTTTATAATAATCTGTGTAGAGCTGGGGTAGCCCTCCTAGGGATGGATGTGACTGGTTGCCATGGGTTACTGGACTTTACACCTCCTCGTGAACCAGCTGGACTGAGTGCCATTCAGCCACCACAATAGCATCATTGTGCAGAGCCTGCTATCTGTGGGCATTGATTCAGAAGAATTCACTGGCACAGCCATCCGTCTCGCAGACATCTCTATACACGTCTGTGCATGCGGCCACCTAGGACATGAAGACTAACAAGTGGATGTCTCCCCGGGGCCCCCATCCGAGGGCTGCAGGCTGCCTGTGATAGACAGCACACGGGGCGGAACTACGTGGCTTCAATAGAAGTACAAGCTGTGTGTCCGAGAGAGCTGAGGCGGACAGATCGGGGATGGTCCATGGGAAGGACCTACCGACCACCAGCAGGGGGACTACCTAGGAGCCCACCACAAAGACGCTCTCCTTCATAGCAGTCCGATAATGGGACCCTCTCCTTCATAGAAGCCCACCACAAGGACCCTCTCCTTCATAGGAGTCCACTACTGGGACCCACTCCTTTAAGGAGCTCACTACTGGGACACTTTTTCATAGGATCCCACCACAAGGACCCTCTCCTTCATAGGTGCTCACTACTGGGACACTTCTTTATCATAGGAGACCACCACAAGGACCTTTAACTTTATAGGTGACCACTACTAGGAGCCCACCACAAGAACCATCTCTTTCATAGGAGTCCACTACTGGTACCCTCGCCTTCATATTAGCTCACTACTGGGACCCTTCTTTTTCATAGGAGCCTACCACAAGGACCCTCAACTTCATAGGTGGCCACCACTAGAAGCCCACCCCAAGGACCCTCAACTTCATATGCGCCCATCACACACCCCCTGGGATCCCAAATCTGCACTGCCTGCTGCATGACCTCTCCATCCACAATTACCACCAGAACATGGAAACATCTCACTGATCCTACCATGAGACTGTTCCCTGTCCAATGGCTCAGGATAAAGATCTGCAAGAAGAACACTTTGCTTTTCCTACTTTTCTGGCTGTTCTGCTGGCTTTTTGTCACCACTTTTCTGTTCGTTCACCGGAGTGTGTTCTCTGATCGCTGCACTGATGAGGAGAGTAGGAAGATCCTGGCAGGGCTGGTATGTACTAAGCGACCTGTGTCTGTCAGTGTAGCATTGTGTGTCTGCGATCACATAGACTAGAGCAGTGTCAGCTCCTGATCTGACTTCCCTCCCCAGGGTGCTACAACTCTTCCAAAGTCTTATTGTAGACTTGCTTGTTTGTTGGCTACAGCACAGGGACTTGATGTGTTCATTTATTATGTTGTGGAATTGATAGGCTACTTGTAAAACATCATGTTTAACACTATTTATTTCTATACAGTACAGAAAACATTGTGTAATTGGTCTTCTGGTACATAGTCCCCTAGAGTTCACATTTGTAGCACTGATCTGGTTAGTGTGTCTAGGCTAGATAGAATAGATTGCTAACCAGACATTGGGAATAAAACTGGAACTTTATTGTGATGTAAAGTGGATTGTAGACAATCACCTTGTATACTTGCAGAATATTTAACATTACTATGTAACTTACATTTGACTTAGATTGCGTAAATCATTTGATACATTGTAATTAGAAGTGTTCCAGTGTTAGTCATTGTGCATGGTCTGGATATAAATATTTTACTTCTGTGTAATGTGACCACTAACTACACAAGATCTGAGTCCGGTATACAGATGTGGAACTGGTACTGTGGACTGTAGACAATCTTTACAATATGTGTGTAGAATATTCAGCATCATATTTATCAGATCAGATTGTACAATGCTGTGATATATTATGTATTTGTAGTGTCCCAGTGTTTATATAGGTCATGTCAAATGCTAAGTATAACAATGATCTTACCTCTGTATATGGTGACTGCAAACTAGGCAAGATTTTGTGAGAAGTGACAACATAGACATTATTGTAATGTAGAAAATCATAGACCGCAAATATATACATAGAAGGGATATATCAGTAACATGATAGAGTCATCGTGGTTGTGAATGGGTACAAATGCTCAGGAATGTTGGCTTTTTGCATTGTGGAAAAGAAGATGGGCATGCATATTCTAATATATTCTATGATGTCCTACTTTTCAAGCAAAACAAGTAACAATTGTTCCATTCATGTACATGTAAAATTCATTTATAATAGGGATACAAGGGTTGATGTATTGGCATACTTGTTCTAGGTCACTAATTTAGGGAGGGTCAGCATTATAGCCAGACATTCAGCATTTTTAGAAGGAGAGGTCATCTATGGTAGGCTTCCTTAAAAAAGAATCTTTGTTTTGCTCACACAGGCCAGTCAATGGATTGACTTTAATGCAGAGCTGTGCGCATTATATAATGTCTGTCCTTTTGCTCCAGCACTGATTCAGCTGATCACAGTAAAAACATAGTCCTTTGTGTGCTGTAAGTCAGTGGAGTTGTAGCTCACACAGGGACATGAATACTCCTGTAACTATTCTCTTTTATTCCTGGAAGCATACAGCACTTCCATCAGCTTTTACTGCTGTACTGAGAATCATTAAAGAAAAGGAAAGGTAAGTATATGGTCCAGGCAATGGGGTGATGAAAGTACCTGGTGTTTTATTTTATATGGGATTAGGGAAGTGGAATAGAAGAGGAGGTGATGTGGTCTCCACAATTCCCTCTCAGATCTAGGGTTGGCATAAGGCTGGTATACATGAGAGATAGGATATGGAGAGTAGCTGGGTCATAAAGCCCATCTGCTTTATGACTGGAACAAACATATAATTTATAACACTTTTTTCTAACTTAGTAAATTATACTAGGCTACACTAGCAATGAGCAGCATAGGCAATATTTGAACTTGCGACATTTCTTCCATTATTCACTAAATATTTACATTACATTCAAGTAAATTCGCAAATTCATGATCTCTCCATTGTAATGGGATTTATTGCTAAAGCAATGTGTGTTGTCATGGCGACATCAAGTGGCAGGATGTGAAATTGCAGCTGCAGTGTAATCTTATGAAACAACACTCAGAATGCCGATGCATATATTGCATGCTCAATGCATGGTACTTTCCCCAGAATCACGAATATTCGAGATTATGAAAATATGAAAATATAGTACTATATTTGAGATCTTTGTGAATTCTTGATCGATCGCTGAGCAATCAGATTTTATTTTTGTCTTATGACAATTTTTGTTCATAGTTTTATAGTACATCATTCTTCACAATGAACCTTGTATTGTTTAATTATTGTGGATGAGTGAATCTGCCCAGGTTCCATTCCCATACAATTATACCAATCTAGCTCAAAGTTTAACAACATTGAGGCAAAGCCCTTTGAAATAAGGGGGGGGGGGTTTGAAGAACATTCCACATGAACTGCACGAATTCATGGTAGTGAGGAACCTGAACCTTATCTTAAACCATAACTGTTGCAGCTCCATTTACCCATACTCTGGTTGTTTAAAGAACTACTTGCATGAGTGAAAATGTGTCAAACAGAGGTCAATAAAACATGCCTTGGATTGCCCTAATTATCTGAGATTGTGTGAGATTGTGTATGTCAAAAATGTGTCAAGCATTCTTTGCTCAACCAACAAAGGTTGGAGCTTTTCATGGAAAATTGTGCGAAGGCTACTGGGAATCAATCAATTGTGGATGAGCCACAATTCTAAAAATGTTAATCACATTAAACTGACATCTGTGAACTTACCTTGTGTAAACATGTCAAACGTTTCCTTTGAGGTAATAGTAGGTTGTTACAGTGTGACAACACTAGATGGAGCTGAAAAATTCCTATTTTGTAGAAGGCTTTATGTATGAACAGGTATAAGAAATTATTATTTTTATTATTATCATCATCTTGTATTATATATATATATCACTAACTTTCTTTTAGTCCTTACCATAGTCATTAATGTGTAACAAAGGCTGGGCATAGACGTCTCGATCTTCCGTACGATTTCTGTGAGATCGATCACCGTAATCGATTGCTCGATCGATCAATCCCAAATCGATGCATGCACAAAGTGATCAATCAATCAATTTGACCCTAAATCACATGTAAAATTGATCGAGCAGGAATCAGACCTGTCTATAAAATTTAGTCGATCGCCCGGGAATCGCCGAACATTAATGTAGACATGCGATCATTCTATCGATCAACCTGTTGGCTATTGACCAAAATCAAAATGCCTATGCCCAGCTTAACACAGCTGTAAGCTCCTCTAAAAGTTAGCTGCTTACTGCACGGGTGCATCTGAGGTCCGCAACCTGGTAATCGGTTGATCCATGTGAGCACCCAAGATCCACCACCGAATTTGCAGCCGACAGATAGCGTGAGCACGTGCGCCCGTTGATCAGATGCAAAATTCGTCGTGGATCGCAGCGTGTATGGGGACCTTAACATAGGAGAATCTTTATTTGGGGAAGCCAATTAACCTACTGCACTAACCTACTGCATGTCTTTAGAGTAGATATGTTCTTATGCTGAAAATGTACTGTTTATTATAAGGTATATCATCATAGCATGTATATTTACATATGTAAAAAAATAGTAATAAAAGAAAACCATAAGATTCTGTACTATTGGGAAATACAAACTGTGGTATTCAGTAAATTATACCTACAACAACTGATCAGGTAACCTAAGATCATAAACAATACTATACTTTCTTGGTGTGCAGCGGCCAGCATCCTAAAAATGATAGCCAAGAGTTGATGATAGCCTAGGCTCATCACACAACATTTTCCAGAATTAAGGATCAAACATTTAGTCACAATCAATACATAAAATCAACACATTTTATAGACCTTATACAAATATAATGAAAAAGCATATCCTTTCTGTGCATACACATTGTCACAAATTCACCGATATATATAGGAATAATATTTGCGCATAAAAAGTCCATGAGGCGTAGATCCAACCACAACATGTTTTTCCTTATGAGCACTTTTTTAAGAGGATCCCTAAAATCCCTGACCACCAACTTGCAGCCCTTGGGTATTTGTTGTGGCATTTGTCCTGTCTTTGTCTTATTCCTTGGCACTTTGACTTGGTAATTGTTAGCTGCTAACTACACGGGTGCATCTGAGAGCCACAACCTGGTAATCGTCTGCAGCAAATCGTCCATCACCCCTTGCGGGCTGCTCTTGTGAACAACAGGTGGTTCCTAAGACTCTGTGCCTCACAGTGCACCTTTGTCAACTGTGCAGTTAGTCCAGTGTGTTCATTCCCTTAAATCATATGTGTCACCCTTGCATAAGTGTCACCCACTATGACACCCACTGTCTTCAGTAGCATGTTTTTAGCTTTTTATTTGTGCTGACCATTTAGGGTTTACCACTTTTTTTGTAAGAGCCTATCTCTGACATGACTTAACCATGAACTGATATATTTGATATACCACTTGGGTTAAGAACAAGGTATATCACCCCTGTTTTATGAGTGGGGTGCTGTCCAATGCTGTTGTAACAGCTAGGCAACTGGGCCACATCTCATGCTGGGTGTCCAGAATATTATAATTCCTTAAGGTGCTTATATTATGAAGCAGGATTTGACTGGATTGGATGATTTGTCAAAATAGTGTAAAAACTGTTATTCACTCCAGTGCAGGTGATAGCAGAGAAAAGCAAATAGAAATATGTGGTTCTTCCTAAGAGGGATCACTATTAATAAAAATGAGGTTCTTAATCACATGCATAGATCCTTACTATGTCCATCTCTCGAAACCACACAATATGGCAAGACAGAATTGTTGTTAGATATGTTTGAATAGGTTCAGTTGGGTAGTATTTAGAAATATAAAGTATTTTATAAGTATTCAGTTGTCCTACAAAGGATATCACTTTGTATACTCCAAACATTCTTTGTTGATCAATTGTTAACATGGTACAACACTCTAATATTGCTTATATAAAGCCAAACAGACTCACTAAACAACATAAAAGAACCCTTTATTTTAAATTAAATCCACCCTTTCTACTCATCAGTTTTGAGAATTTTGAAATGAGAAGCATTTACTGTAACAGTTTACCCTAATAATATTACCAAATGATGTATCACTCATTTCCCTGATTCAACAAATGTCTTCTTTATTTTTTTGTTTTTAGCATTTATTGAAATGTTGAGATGCAAGGCCAAGCAAGCACTGAGCGCATTTAGCCAACAAAGCACTTGTTTCTGCAAATCAGCTCTTTTAGGTATAACAATTTGACACATCTACAGAAATATGTTTCCCAGTGGTATATTAATACAGACTTCACAATTTATATACTTCAAATAAAGTTGTTTAAATAATGGGATAAAGTTGCCATTGATCCAATCTATATACAAGTACAAGTACTCATTCCAACATGAGTTTCTATAGTAATCATTTAATTAGGGTGTTCAAACAATCAGGGAGTGCAGATGGGGTAACTATTCATACTGCTATACAATGGTTAAGCAACAACACCGAAAAGAGTTTGTCCCATTTTATAGTAGGGATATTAGGAACAAAATGGGATTTTAAATGGCACTTAACAGCATTTTATACTAAAAGGTAATTTTAATGACAACATGTACATTGTTTACACAGCAAAGACAATCAGTCTGTATGCAATACTGTTCAAACAATAGTTTAGATGTGCAGGCTGATATTACATAGTAGCAGCATAAACAGAAATAACTAGCGTGCTCCTCCTTAAACAATTTAAATTGCCATGTTTTGCTATTTGTATTGCTTCTTCAGGAGAGGTTTAAGGATGCCTGCAATCTAAGCAAATTAACCAAGCCAGATATTACAGAGATATAATCACCCCAACTTAGTAAATAATGTAAGCAAGTCTTCTTGTGATGAGGAGGTTGCCCAAATGGTACCACATTTAGGGTACAGTGTGGTGTTGCAGTGCTGTATGATCAGAAAAGCACACAAGGCACACAGGGGCTGCACCGCAGTGCAATGTGAGAGTATGTGCTCTTAGGGCCACCATCCCACACCCATACTATGCAACTTTTCAGCACCCCCTAGCACTTGCCTCCTACCACCCCAGGTCTGAGGGTTCCTACAAGGTATGTTCTGCTGCAGATGGACCTCCCTAATCTTGATTGAGCCTCCAATTTACTGTCTCCATCTACAGCACACCACTGTTTGAACCCACAGATCTCATACCTGGTCTGGTCCTAACCAGAAATGTTGACACTAATGGGAGATCTAATGGGAATGTTAATTAAGATGAAAATGAAAATACAACAGTATCCCCCCTTTTTTAATGGTAAATTACTCTTTCTTAGCATTCTTAGATGTCTAAATGTTTAACAGATGGTATCTGGATGTATGAAGTCAGAATGCAATAAAAGTTAATAACCGTTAATATCACCTCTCCATAAATGTTACTTCACTTCAGGTTTAGATCAGTACAAAGGAGCCTACGGTCAGAGAAGAAATCACCAATAAACTTAGAAACCTGCTTAATCTATGTTTGTGTCCATGTGTGCTCTCCTATGCTGAATGTGAACCCTAGCAGCATCTGAACACAGCAGGATAAAGCTTCTCACTTTTTTGTTGGGAAAGAGCCACTGCCTGACAATCCATCACACACATTGTGTGTTTGTTGTCTGGAAACCAAACAAAGCAAACTTTGTCTGAGGCAGTCTTCCCCCCACCATTATTCTCAATATATTAACCTAATGTCAATTATACTTTTGCCGCAAAGTATGTGTAGCTAAGCTCACAACCCACAATATTGTGCTAAAGAAATATAGAATTTTATTTTTTATAAACAAACAGCCTTCTTTTAAAGGATTTCACACCTGGCCCATTTGCACACGTTTCTGTCCAACTTGTATTGTGCATAAATATACCTCAAAACGTTCCCTCTGCTCTTTCACTGACTTAATGATGTCATCCTCAATGCCCTCCTAGACTTGCTTCGCCTTTTAACGCATTCAAACACTCCCTGAAAACCCCACCTTATCAGTCTGACCTATCCGTCTTCTCATTTCTAACATCACCACCATGCCAGTTCCATCAACTATTTAATGCCTACTGTTTGTGTGCCACATCCCAATGTACAATAAACAAAAATAGAACCAGACCAGGATCACATAAGGCCACCTCTGATGAATAGCTTGTCTTTCAACCTTCTTACAGTAATTTTGTTTGGCTGAACACTTTGTCTCCAAGGATACATATGTTTCAACATATAAATAAGCTAAGTATATTCATCAATATTGTCATCAACAAGGTTGTTAGTGATTTTTGTCCTATACACCCACAAAAGCTCTTAAACACGATCTTAACACAAAGACCATCCTCGTAGAGGATGGACCATTAAAGGTCGCCACACACGTATCCATCACAGCATCAGTGGTCACCCTTTGTGTTCCGGCCATTAGTTTGAACGGGGACGCGGGCCAGATATTTACGGACATGTCTGTTCTCTGTCCAACCGAGCTTTGGGGCGACAGGGATCTCTTTCGCCGACCGACGGCCACGACGGCCATGAGCGCACACACCGCTCTTTATGTGTGTGGAGACCCTAAAGGCCCCCATACACGGGTCGGATTCCCATCTGATTCCGGTACGATCGATTCCGGGCGCGTGCACGCGAAACGACCGCGCAGCCCACCTTGTCCGATCGATCGCGTCCGATTGATCAGGGGCCCAGAATCGTATCAGACCGAGAACCAACATGTTGGTCTTTCTGATCTGATTCTGCACACATCAGAGGGAGTTGCCATTTGTGGAGTAAGCGATCGGACACGGAATCGTCCAGGAATCCGTGGGACAAGGTGGTATGCAGCGATCGGATACTCTTAATTGGCCGATTGATCGGAGCTCCGATTCCCCCTGAGATCGCCGGAATCGTTCGGATGGGTGATCGATCGGACATGGAATCCGACACGTGTATGGCTAGCTTAAGTCCTCAAAGTTCTCATGCATTTCTCCCTAAGCAGTCCTCTGTAGAGATATGTAGCCCTCTTTGCTCTAAATTAATATCCATTCTAGGAAATAAGAAAGAATATGTTCCAAGTTCCATCTACCTATTATATATGCTGCTTTTAGACTGTAAGCTCAGTTGGGCAGGGTTTTTTATGTACAGTACTATGTTATATGTTGGTGCTTAAAAAATAAAAGTTATTATGATAATTCCACCCTAAATATAATACACCTTTGAACACCTATTCAATTAGAGAGTGCATATTAAGACATAAATCCATGTCGGTAATGGGAACTGGGTTTGTCAACATTTATTACAAAAAACCAAAGGCAGACACACCTATACAGCTATATAAAAAGCAGAGCTGGGATTGACCTTAGTGTATTGCTGGAAGTTCTAGCTGAATGAGTCAGGAAACAGAGTCAGCATTATGGTGCTCAGCATGTCGCCACAACCTCTCCCTTTTCATCACATCCGAGTGTCACATTGTTATGGCCTCCAGTGTTGTTTACATCTTACTGATGGTTTATTGTGTGTGAGCGGAGGGTTTAAAGTTATTAATGCAGCACAGCCCTTAGAAACTGGCAGCTCATAAACACAAAGCCAATCTACCTGATCCCTGTTTAGCCTTCAGTAGTAACATCTTTAATGGAGGATGTATTACATGTATTACCAGGCCCAGTTTAATTGTCATAAAGGCCCGAGGCCTGACCTATTGCCATCCATACCTCTAACTTATTTAAAAAAAAAAGTCACAGCAAAATGTGAAACTTGATCACTGAGTTGTTTATGTACTCCCCCCTAAATCCCCCAACCCCAACCCCCACAACCTGCATGCCATTAAGGTTAACATGGGCACCTGTTTCTCATTCAGACAAATAAAAGAAAGAAATGTAGGCAATGACTATGACCAACTTGTTATTGATCTGATTCTGTCAAATTTCAGAAATGTTTGTCTAAAAGACATGATGTCATGTACCTAGAAAGAATTTCATGAGTGGAATTACCATAGTAACACAGTACAGAAAATTGGAAAAACATCTCATAATGTTTGATTACGTAAGCGCTGCCTGGAGATTGACTGAATTGTTTAAGATTCGGCTGGGCTTTTAAATTGAATTTATGTGCTCGTCAGACCTTGCTTAGAAGTTTGGGGTATAAAGTTATCTGTTTTAAGGCTTTACTCAGTGACTGATTTATTACATAAAACTTTCAGGATAGTTTACTAACTATTTCATGCACACATAAATTAATCTGTTAAAACACCAAGTACTATATAACTTAACCTATTATATTACAGACTTACATGATGAATAATCATGTAATGAATTCTCTTATATGCGATCCAACCCTCTAAACAGCAATGCAGAGTGGTTTCATTCATATGTTCTAATTTATATTGGAGCTCTCTGCTTTTTCCCCTTTCCCAAACACATTTCTCCTCTTATAGGCTTAGATAAATCTAAAACTGGAAACACACGTATAGATATGGGCCAGATCGATGGCCGCTTCGAGTGCTGTGCCATCTATCTGGCATATATCTAATGCGGCCATCCCTGTTTTCGAGTGGGACCAATCAATCCTGCTTGAAAACATGGATATCAGACATGACCGTAAACCATGGTCGATGTCCATTGGAGACACAGCAGTGCTGCACCTTCAGCTCCTTCGATGTCGGGCAGCAGGGCTATGACATCATCTCCCTGCTGCCAGGAACCTCGAACGGCTCTTATATTGCGCCGTGTATTCAACTCAGTGAGACATATGAGTAAAGGTAACCATACACCGGTCAATTATTTTGTGATTCGATCGTCGTTTGATTGTCTTTCGCGATTTAAAATCGATTGTGAGTCAATTGATTGTACCACCACACAGTGTGATCAATCCCCAACTGATTGATTCTTCTTTGATGTGTCATAGTACCATTGGATACAAATCAAAATACCAGATATCTGATACCTGTCAGATACTTGTACAACTGAAATTTACCAACATGTCCAATCACTGCTCGATTGATTTTCTGTTTGATAGTGATCACTTTTGGTGGAACGTGCCAGGTGGTCAGGAATCGATTCCAATTTGATTGACCTAACGGATCAATTTTTTTTGTTGATCGAATGAAAATATGAACTTGTGTATGGCTACCATTACTCATAATTTATCCTATTTTTGTAAATGAATAAGGTTTTAATCTGCCAGAGTCTGAAAATTACATAAATAATATGTGTATATGATCTGGGAAATGACTTAAAAACAAATTCAACTGACATTTGTAGTTTTAATTTGAATTTTTTTTAATTAAGTTATGTAAAGTATATCTCTAGAATACCATAGTTTGTGGTGATAGAAAATCTTTAGCATTATTATTACTGTGTTTGGCCCGGCTAAAGAGGTATTCCTCAGTATTTGCACTGGTGACCATTGTTATGTTAAGTTGTTATAACTGGCACTGAAACAGCCAAAGGAAATTTTTGTTGGTGACACCTGTCACTTGTGTCTAAGGGAAATGATAAGAAATACACCAAATGGCGCAGAGATATAAATAAGCACAACACTGAAAAAATGTTGCTAAGAAGTCCTCTAACACTATCAGAAAAAGTACTTCCCTCTCTCTGCCACGGATATCAGCTTGTAAACTGAGTTTGATACAGAATATTAAAGTACCGTATATACTTGTGTATAAGCTGAGTTTTTCAGCCCAAAAAATGGGCATAAAATGCTCCCCTAGGCTTATACTTGAGTCAGCCAACTGTCCACTCTCCTAAGCTGAATTACCGTGCTGAATTTCAGGCAGGCAGCTTCCCTCTTCACTGCATATCTTCGCTCAGCTCTCCGTGATTGCCGACTCACAGCTGATCGATACAAACTCACTCCACACTGCCACCTGGTGTCCGGTTACTAGTTCAAATACAATTCAATTCAAATAATAATAATCCTGTGTTCTCTTACATTTATTGAGGTTGGAGCACTAAGATGAATCCTGTTTTGATTCATTCCTAGGGGCAATGGTGCTTTCTCTATATTTTTCTAATTTAGAAAACTCCACTATATGACTTTACATTTCCCACTGTCGGCTTATACTCGTGCCAATAAGTTTTCCCAGTTTTTGTAGATAGAATTGGGTACCTCGGATTATACTCGGGTCGGCTTATACTTGAGTATATACGGTAAAAGTAGATTTAAAAATGAACATTAAAAGCTTAGATTGAAGTTACATACACGTGTCGGATTCGCACCGGATTCCGGCACGATCGATTCCGGGCGCATGCACGCCAAACGATCGTACCGGAATTGCATGCAGCCCACCTGGTCCGATCGTTTGTGTCCGATTGATCAGGGGCTCAGAATCGGATCCGACGGAGAACCAACATGTTGGTCTTTCTCATGCGATTCTGTCCGGATCAGGGGGAGTTGCCATTTGTGAGGTGGACAATCGGACAGAGATCCGTCCCGGAATCCGTTGGACAAGGTGGTATGCTGCGATGGATACTCTTAATTGGCCGATTGATCACACCTGCTATTCCCGGCAGAATTGCCGGAATCGATCGGATGATGAATCGATTGGACATGGAATCCGACACGTGTATGGCTAGCTTTACGCATTCTCTGTAACAAATCACAGCCACTACTCAACATGTTAGTAACTTTCTCTGCTAGTTGTTATCCATAGAAGAAGGGCCAGTTGGAGTGGTCTCTACATAGTGAAGATGCTGAAGGCATCGGTTTACTATTCAAGAGTGATATTTTCACTGTTCCTTCTGCAGCAACCACATGCAATAGCCAAAGGATTGATAGAGATCACTGATAGAGCACCATTTCTGGATTTGATTAAGGTTGCTGCATTAAAAACCGTAAACTAAGAGTTACTAACATGGTAACAACAGGATTTTTTTTCTTGGCATTCATGGTTGATGTATAGTTAAGTTTTGGATTAAATGTAATCAGTTACACGTAGGGAACGCTAGTCAGTATTTTTGTGGTGAGACAGGTAATGAGGGATAATCTCCAACAGAAATATAAAAAAGAGAAAAGTATGAAATATTGTTTTATATGCACGGAAATATATATATATATATTTAAATCTTCTAAACTAATTCTTAAGTTATACATTTTATTTCAAAAGCAGTGCAATTACAACTACAGCTGCTTGGAAACCTGGAAAAGGTTAGAAAACTTTATTCTCTTCAGTCTTTGAGGTATTATACAGACAGGAAAAGGTATAGCCTGGAGTAATTATACCAAAGCTCCTGTAATGGATATTGGCTCACCAAGGTCACCATGTCACTGGCTTCAGGTGCCAGACAAGTCTTTGTACTTTTGTGTGAAATTGAAGGTCTGGGGAATTCAAAAATCACCTTGTCAATTTTTAAGTACAAAATTGTTGTAGCTACAAGGTCCGTCAGTGGTAAAAAAATCTAGGGAATATGTTGTTCGACTACAAAGGAAAAGCAGTGGCCGAGAAATAACATTTAAACATGTATGAGGATAGACCACAGCAACAAAAAAGGCAATGAGCTTCTCCAATAGTAATAGTAATCATTATTTTTTATTACCGTATATTCCGGCGTATAAGACAACTTTTTAACCCATTAAAATCTTCAGATAAGTGGATGGTCGTCTTATATGCCGGGTACAGACCAAAATGCCCATGGCCGTGGCAGAGTTCCGTACAGCACATCCCTGCCGTATACAGGGACTGTATGAAGGCAAGTGCGGTGCTGTACTCCACTCAGAGGCAGAGCCTGCTTGGATTAGTCAGCTCTCCCTTATCGCAAGATCCGTGTCTCTAGCAGAGAGGTGAGTCTTGGAGACAGGGAGACCTGACCAATCCAAGCAGGCTTTGTATCCAACCAAGTCTCCAAGACGTTGGGGGTCGTCTTATACACCGGAAAATACAGTAATTAAACATGCAAAAAACTGCATGAAAACTGCAAGTGTGAGTTAGCCCTAACTATAAAACATATGTGTTTAGAAGCATATTGAGCCCATCTCACCAAACTGTATAGGAAAAGAGGTGCACAAACTAGTACAACAAAGTAAATGGTAAAATAAAATGAAATACCTATGGTTGACAAATGGCTGCTGCTTGAAACGCATCCCATTGTTCCTGTTAAGCCCTCCAGCACCTGTGAGCAGGAAGTGATCTCATCCCTACCTGGAAGTGCTGTCATCCTGGAAAGCACACAGCCCTGAGAGATGAATCCTTGCAAACCTCCTTTAATGTGAATTTTTTTGTTTTGAGCATTTACAGTTCCTTACTTTGTTGTACTAGGTTGTGCGCCTTGTGTCCTTGTTCCTATTTGTCCATTACAGGGGGACCACACTCCTCCATTTTGAGAGCTGCACACCTACAGGCAACTTAACCCCCCTAGCGTTTCTGACGGCACCATCTCGTCCACGGCTGTCCTGTCAGTACTGATCTGGACGAGATGGTGTCGTCCAGTGAAGATTGGAGCCCCGGCAGCGCAAACTTACAGTTTTACGCTGTCCCAGTGGCTCCGATCATCTGAACTGGCTCCTTCACTGAAGCGAGACGTGATGACGGCAGGAAAAGTAAATTGCACGAAAACAGTTGTATTTGTATCCAATACAATTCAAAGTAAAAAAAACACAAAACACATTTCCAATCGTAATAAAAATGTTATTATAAACCAAACATAAATACATACTATTTTGAAATCTATCATAAAAAAGAAGTATTTTAGAGATTTTATCATTCAGATGATACCTTTTAATATTTTATTTTTTAAATGTAATTTTTTTACATATTTCTGTTTTTTTTAAACATTATTATACTCTGGATGTCTACTAGATCCTTGTACGGACAGATTTTGGGAAGTTACAGGCCTACAACATTAAAAAAATTCCATTTAAATCTATGGTGCGCTTTGGGTACAGAAATCTGGACCTCAGCAGTGCGCTAGGGAGGTTAAACAGCTGATTACAACTTGCTTAATGTGGTTTGAATTCGCATGAATTTTGTGACAGAAAACGATTGATTACTTTATCGTGTTGTACATTTATAAGAAAGATGAAGGTTCAACAAATCAATTTTTTTCCCCAAAAAATGTATTCTCTTTCATTGAATATCAATGTCATGAATGGAAGGAATGCTTTCAATGTTAATAGCAACCAAGTAAAACATGAAATAGATATGCAGCATACCTTCCAATAAGTATAAATGTTTACATATCTTCTAAGTTTCTTCATGTCTGAATAAGGATGGATGAAAATATGTTGCCTGTGATTTATCTTGGCTAATATACTGCTTTAAAGAAGTTTAAATGAAAAAGTATGATGCATTCTTTCCCCAAACTAGCAAAATTGTAAACCGTGTATATAAAAAATATTACCTGCAAGAAGTTAACCATCTACATGCTATAGGCAGGTAGCGGCAGGTTCTATTCAGTTTACATAAGATATACACACTTTGGCCACTTTTGCCTAAATCTAGTACCTGGTTGGACCCCAGTTTGCCCCCAGAGCTTGCATAATTCATTGAGGCTGGAAACATTCATCTGGGGTTTTGTGACATTTACAATACCACCAAATAATAACTCCACCTTCCAATCTCACAGAAGAATTCGACATTCCTCACACCAATGTTTTTCAAACTTTCTGTAAGAAATTTTGGTAAGTCATTATCAATGGTATCATACGTTTCTGGTGTCAGCTGACAAGAGTGGTCACCCAGTGTGGTCTCTTCTTTGTAATTCCCCAACTACTTTAAAGTTCAATGTCTTGAGTGTTAAATGTTATAAACACTGAGTCTCCCTGGGGACTGTGTCAAATATTACTATCCAGCACCACATCCCACATATTAACCATATAACCAATAACCAGAAAACTCTCTAGAAAAGTAAATTCCCAAGTGGCACTAGGCTGATCATGGACTTTAAAAGCACCATCATACAAAAAAGAACAATTAATAGTAAAGTACAACATTTTATTTTTTATTTTATTTGTTATCGTAGTAGATTTATTTATTGATTAGGGAAAAACTTATAAGTTATGTTGTAATTATGTTTTTTAAAGGTAACGTTTTGATAAACATTTGTGCATCAATCATAAAAAAAATCAAGCACCACCTTTTAACTCTACATACTACAGTGCTAAGTTAACTAAGTTAAAGCAGGAAAATGTAACAAAAAACTGAAAAATACTGAAAAGGTCTGGTCACATGAGGCAAAAAGTTGTAGGAAGGGCTGGCAGGGAAAGTGATAAAGCAGGTTATACTTCTATGTACCATTTCTAATGATTGCCTATTTGCCTTAATATGATTGCATCTTACTGTAATAAAGTTTTTTTTCTCTGTTACCTCTTACATATGCCTACTAACATTTATCATCTCTTTTTACCCTAGTGTTATGACTACAGTGATGGAACTGTCACTGGAGACCTATGTGAAGATCTCTGTGTGAAGAAGAAGTTGGTTTATAAGCATTGTCTATTTTACCACCGGGGGAAAAAGGTGATACACGCTGACTGGCAAGGCAATTCCATCATTCTAAAGTCGAAAAATGATGCTTTTTCACAATTCCAGGCTCCTATCCTATCAGATGGGCCAGATTCCCAGAGTCTATCAGACAGTGAATTGCTGGTGATGGTAGCTGTGGAAATTAAAAATGCTCTGGGGTTGGACCTACCAAACAATACTATAATGCCCATTTGGACTGAAAGGAAGAAGAATCAGAACTGGAAAGTAGAGCTTGCCAGTATGTGGTCTTTATTTCAACAAGAAGAGTACCTGCTCTTTAACTTGTTACAAGACTTTAGTAGACATGTCCTGCAGGTTATTGGAACCTGTGGCCACTTCTATGCAGTAGAATTTCTGAGTGCTGGACACTCTTGGAACCAAAATCTTTTTTCCTTAGAAGAAGTGATTGGCCAGTGCAAAACAGGTGAGGAAAAGATGAACGCTCTCCTTGATATTGCCATCAGTTTCTTAGATATGGTGCATCAGTTTGACACTGAGTTTTCTCATCGGCTCCACCTTTGTGATGTCAAACCGGAGAACTTTGCCATTAGAAGTGATCTTACTGTAAGTTTACTTTGTTGTTATAAAATACCTTAAAACCTATATTTATTACTGACATATTTTTTTTTAAAGAAACAACATGTTAAAATAATTACATTTTTTTAAAAATGGACTGTACATTATAAATGGAAACTCATTTTCTAATGTGTCTATATAATACCCCAAATCTCCAAAACCAAAATGTATAATGTACTTAAAAAAGCCACGAGTTAAAGGAAATGTTAACATGATATTTTGCGTAAGACTGGAGTCTTAAGGTTATGCTGTATTCTTTGACAAGTGCTAAATCGTGATTTCCAGATGAGGTAAGTCTGCATCTTTAAAACGGCATGTCTTGTGAAATGTTCCTAGTATAAAATGTTTATTACCTAACAGGGTCATTAGTCCCAAAGCCTGTCTTATCTGATGCCACAGAGGAACTTCTGTACCACAAATTCTTTAGAAAGTTGATTCTTGCCATGAGAGAAAAGTGTCAGAACAGCTTGCTGCATATGGGATGCATAGCAGGAGGCCAAGAGTTACCCATGTTGACACCCCCCAAAATCATCTATAATGGGCAAGTGAGCATCAATACTGGCCAGAAATTGGCCTTTCATTATATTGGATGTTGCATATGTGCCCAGTTTACCTGGGGTTTTGCTAGCAAAACAGATCTGTAAATGCTCAAACTTCCAAGTAAAGCTGTCAATACAGAAATTGATTTTGTTTGATTCAGCAGTAAAATCAGTTATTTAATTGGATTGCTTGAAAATCTATTGCTTTTTTCAATAGGTCAGTTCGGAGTCATAATCAGTCAGTTCGGAAAATTTTATGTGTTTTCTAGGTGATTAAATCAATGTTGCCGGTCAGATTGTAGAGCATACACACAGACCTTTAACTTTTATCAATGCAAAGAAATACATTTTGCATTGATTACACTGTGTTGTAATAGGATTGGAATTAACATTGGAATTTACAGTTGATATTTAAATTGCAGAAATTAATCACATTGAAAATAAATAAATTAATGCATATATAACTACCTTTACTGGACTAAATGTTCCCACACACATTACAATCTGTCTGTACCTTTTTTGTATTTCTAACGCTAGGTGTACTGAAACTTTGTAATATGGGGGCCTTTCTAAATTATTCAATCAGTCTGTATCGAGTCAGAGAGGACCCTGAACTACAGGTGTGCGGTGAGATTTACAAGAACCTGCTATTAAAGTCTTAATGCCTTAATGGCAGATACCATGGGACATTTTAGGAGGATGCCTTGGAGGGTCATGCAGAAGAGGCATAAACAGTACTAGGCTTAGGCTCCACTATGAATTAAAAACCTGCGCTTGAAGTACGTCAAATGCAGGGATGTTGACGCATCCATTAAAAGTCTACACATCCATTGGTGTGATTCGTCAGCTTGCATTGCTTTAAAATCAATGCAGGGCACTGCGTTGACATTAACGCAACGCAAGCCAACACAAGTATGGGTGCGTTGACACATCCATAGAAAATGAGTTCTTTGAAACGCAATGGTATGCGTTGTTTGATGCATTGATCAATCTGTTCATGGTAAAAAAAAAACCCACCACAAACGCATTATTTAACGCATCTCTGATGGATCCCCAATTCATCCCTAACGCATGGGTTGCGTTAAATGGATCCGTTAACGCAACGCAATCCTTAACGCATAGTGGAACCTAAGCCTAAGACGATTTGAAGTGTATTGCTGCTCAGTGTATAGCCAATATTTGCCTCTACTTACTATGAACATAACGTAGCTAAAGCAGTATAAAGGTCAAAACTGGCCTTACATATCATGGTAAAAATTATTATGTTATAATGGTTCCAAGACAAGGCTCGGTAGACATAATGTCTCTGATTTTGAAATGTAATCAGTTAAACATGATAAAACTAGTGCATGAGCTGAAACTGCTGAGCTTTTTATAGTCTATGTACTTTGCAGACAATGGTGTGGAAAAGGAAAATACCTATAATATAATTCATGATTGTTTATTAGGTTTGAAAATGTGGTGTGGAGTACCTAATATCTGAATTACATACACTATATTGCCAAAAGTATTGGTATACCCGCCTCTACACATGAACTTTAATGACACCCCATTCTTAATTTATAGGCATTAACATACTCTTTTTAGATATAACAATTTCCTCTCTTCTGGGAAGGCTTTTCCACAACTATTTTTTTCTGAACTTTTGACATTCTTCTAGAAGAGCATTTTTTCATGAATGGCCAGCCACTAATTTTTGAATGAGGCTTTGGTCACAGTCTCCTCTCTTAAGCCCCCCACACATGAGTCGATGCCCGTGCAATTGAGGAGCCCTTGAGCACAGCGTCATGACGTCATCGCACTGTGCTCGAGCTTTCTCAATTGCTTGCGCCCTCCATTCGCCTTCGATCCTGTTCAATAGTTTGTAAAGTAATGTTAGTTTGTAAAGTTATGTAAATCAAAGAGGGTTTACCAACATCTTGGTTTCCTGTCCAGTCAAGTTTCTTTGAGTGGGATCGATTGATCCCGCTTGAAGAAACCGTGCTTTTGAAATTGTGCTCAAATCGATAAAAAAAATAGAGCCCTGTATGCCAAGCTTTATTAATCACAAAGGTATTTTATCGGGTTGAAGTTAGGTTTCTGAGATAATTTGAAGGCCATATGAAGTCTTTAGGTCTGTAGCGTTTGCCTTTCACGTCTGTAGAAATTTGGTGCAAATGGTGCAAGAGTAAGTGTGCACTTACTCTTTTATTTTACGTGTTTTTGGTGGTTAATAGTAATAGGTAGCATTTTGTAGCATATCAGTCCTTTTTAGTTTTGTTTTCTGGAAAAAAAAGCATGCAGCGTGTATTCTACTATTATAGTTATTATAGTATTCACCTTAAAACAAAATGTTCTACTGTACTAATTGTAATGTTGCTAACTTTCTATGACCTCCTGGGACAGCTGGAGAATAAATAGTTCCAAATTCTCATGGTCAAGTATAAACATTCTCTAATAAAAAGTCACCTTGTCCTATATTCTAATAAACGTTTTCGGTTTATGCAGTGCATCTTCAGAAACCCTTGAAGGTGGCTGTCCTCCCGGTATTTTTATATGTGCAGTGATGCTACTCTATTGAAAATATTACCATTTATTGTTACTCAGAAACATACAATATATACAATTCATCAAACGTTAACTACAAGGTACCAACGTTATATAACGGTAGTTTCTACAGCTACTTGCTATGCAAGTTCATCCTATACAAATGGAAAAGCTATGTGTTTTTCCCAAATCCACACAGAGGGCTACCATGGGCTAGCAAAATGTATAGGATAGCATGTATGTATGAGCTAGTCAAGTCAATCATACTTACATGCATTCTTGTACATTTTCCTGAGTAACTTAACTATTTATCATATATCATACTTAATTGCATGCTTGTATATTTTCCTGAAGAAGTCCCCTGTGCAGGGTGAAACGCGTTGAGGATTTGAAAGTGTTTGTGTCTTGAAAAATCCCTGGATTATGAAATAAATGAACTGACCATACAAATTTTAAGAATAATATCAATAATAATGTTTGCTAAGATTTAGGGCAATGCTTGTTACAGAGCAACATTTGACACCGTATTATAAAAGGAAGAAAAAATTGTTCTCTATATAAAACTGCCTATGATCCGGAAATATATAACCAGGTTACAGTCACCTGAATTCTCCACACACACATTGCTGTATATTAAAGTACATTACAGCTGGTCTGTCCTAACCTATTAAAAGGTAATGGCATAATCGATAATGGAATTTAAAAATGATTGGATTATTTTCTTACCACTAATGGTATTCATAGTTATAACAGATAACACTGCAGTAGTTTGATCCAGGGAAATGATCCAATTGGCTTTGTAGGCTTGTAAAGCAATTTCATTTTTATTCTAGGGGGAAATTGTCACCACTTGTGAATTGCTTTTGTTGTACGCATTAGGGAGTCAATAGTGTAAAAGTTAATTAAAACCAAAAGCTATTTGTGATTTTGACCCCAAATAATAGATCTCGTTCATGTCATTGAATTGTCACCATGTTCCCTATTTACTATGAAGTAATTTTCAGTGATAGTGTGTGTGTACTGGAGTATGGATGTCTCCAAACCTTTACATTCAATCTATAGAGGATTTTTTACTTTTCAGGTTACAGGGGAAATACTATTTTAATAATATTTTGACCTTTTAAATGAAGTGATAAATAAGGGGATGCAGAATACCCCAATGATAAAAAAATTTTGTTGGAAGACGTGTCTAGATTTTTATTTATCTTAATATATGTTGCACATAAACCCACCTAACCATGTTTGTGCAATTTTTAAATCCTGATAGTAATGAAGAGCCCATGGTCCAGTTGGTTTTAGATGGATCATATTTTGTCTTAACTTTAAAGCTCCTGTCTTTTGTTTATAAACCCATTGGATATCATTGCTGTAGGTATGAAATTCCACAACCCTGGTGGCCTTGGTATAAATCAAACAGGATGACACAAGGAAGGTTAACTTAATCGTTGCTCTCAAACTTTTGCTTTGTTTAATTAAGCTGGCTTTCTGTGGACTATGAAAAGAGAGAAAATAATGTTATTGTTTTATATTATCTTCTGCAATTTAACTTTTCAAACCCCCTACAATCTAATTTAAAAAAAAAAATAAAAAAAATGCATCTTTACTTTTTATTTGTTCAGTTGGGAAATTTAAAGCTCATACACATATACTCCGTTATCCATAATCCCCTACAACTAAAACTATGGAAATACTATTTATAAAAAAAAAATTATGTGAAATATAGCAATACAAAACTAACAACATTCAGGTCTACCTAAAGCCCCCCACACATGCAACGAGCAATTTTGCAAAGCGGCTGGCGATCAGGGGTTCCCACATGGGGCGACAGATCCCTGTCACCCCAAAGCTTGGTCGGCCAGAGAACGGACATGTCCGTAAATCTCTGGCCAATGCCATTAGTTTCAATGAGGCGTCCTCATTGAAACTAACGGCTGGCACACAAAGGGTGCCCGCTGATGCTGTGAGCGGTGGAGAGCAGCGTGATGAAGTCATCAGGCTGCACTCAACTGCTCATCTGTTGACCCCCATTCGGTATGTGTGTGGGGGCCTTTAGTAATGGGATCATAAACACAGCAATAGAGCTACTGGACATTTTCTTATGTTAAAAGACTTTATTTAATCCACACTGTTCTCTTGGCTGCATTAATACAAATCTAGTTAGTGAAGCTGGATCAATTTAACAGCGTTATTAACTTTCTAGAACTTGTGCCAGTGTCAAAGTCTTGTTGGCACGTACATGAATGACTACGTAAACCTTCTGTTGGTACTGCAGGAGATCAAAAGTATTCTTCATTTCTTGTCTTTTATCTGCCCTAAAGCTGTATTTCTCTAACGCTTTCTTATCATCAGTGGTCATGAGCTCAGTTTAGTTTTAGTGCCATGAAGAGATGAGGGAGTATGTCAGTGTCCAAGTATCCATAACCACCAGCATTACAGGCAAAGTGTAGCCAAGAATTGCCTCATTTTATTAGTCACTCGCATTAGTGATAGATTTTAATATGAGTAATAGACTAATAGAGTAAGAAAATTACTGCTAACACTTTTCCCAATGTGCTGGTGGTTGTTCCAATTCTTGTATAAAAGATGCATCTGCAGTGTTTAAGTAGATTGTGGGCTGTGGGTATGTAGAAAAGGGATGTGCTGGATTTAAATTTACTTGATAGCACTGATAAAATATAAAAACATATTGAAGTTTGAGTTTCATAAAGAGCTTTGGACTGAACGTCAAGAACATTTAGCAAACTATAGGGATGTTTCTGAGAATTTTAGTGCATTCAGTGCCACACCTTACATTAAGAGACCATGAGGTATTTATGACATCACTTTCATGAAGGGTTTATTCTGTGCACATTTTATTTCTAATGACTGGCATTAATTCCTTAAGAGTTTCTGGTTGGGGAATTAGCATATATTAGAATGACCTCAGCAATGGGCGTTTATAAAATCTCTCAGTGATAGGTGTGCTTTAAGCAACACTTTTATGAGAAAAGTATATACCATATTTTTCGGACCATAAGATGCACTTTTTCACCCCCAAAATTGGGGGGAAAAAGTGCCTGCGTCGTATGGTCCGAATATGCGACTGCCGGTGATCGCAACTTTGCTCCCCGACAGCTCTCCCGGCAGATAGATCAGCTGTGTGCAGAGGGAGAGGAGATCAGCTCTTTGATCTCAATCAGCACACCTTCTGTGTGCCGAGAGATCACACAGCTGATGGGCTATGTCAGCTGTGTGATCTGCATTTGCTGGGAGAGCTGTGGAGAGCTGAACTGTATTGGCTATATTTGCAGAGCTTCGCAAATATAGCCAATGCAGAGTGTGTGGACGCAGCAGAGAAGTGACAGGCAGACCGGAGTGCAGATCCCCCCTTCCTCCCCCTCCCTTCCCTCTGTAAGAAGAGACGCAGAAGTCTGCTCTCTAGTGACACCATTTTGGTGGTGTGGCTGAATAGGGGTACTGCATGAGATTTTTTCACATTCATTTAAACTGCTCTAAAAACTGGCTGCGTCTTATGGTCAGGTGCGTCTTATAGTCCGAAAAATACGGTAGGTTGTCATTGCTCTAAGTCCCCTAGCTTTCATTCTATTGCTCTCTATTACCTGAGGTAATGTTTTCATATGGATTACCAGACAAAGCAAAATGTCAACCCTCAGCAGTGTCGAAACTATGTCAGGTTGGCGTGCTTGCTCGATTAGGGTCCCCCTTCCTTTGAAGCCGCCTGTCCGAGATGTAGGCATGCCCCCCTGATTGGCTGCCCGTGCCCGGCCCCTCCTGGCACTTTGGCGCCGACCCTAAACCCCGGTGTCCCTTATGTACCCATGTACCCTTAGGGACCCATGTAATTTTTTTTATTTAAAATTAAGAATTTACACTCCTCTTTGCACAAGCAAATGAATATGCATGTGCAAAATAGATTTATATGTTAAAGAGTCTTGTTTCTCGACATATGACATGATACCCTATGCCTTTTAATTTAAGGTACACAATACACAATTATGTCTGCATGTGGATTTGGGTTTCAGACTGCCTTAACAATTGGTGTAGAATTTTTGAGCGGTTCATGTTCTGGTATTTCTTGGAGTGTAACCTTAGGGATGTACAACCTTGCATTCTCAATGCAGCTGCCCTACTCATGTAAGCTACAGCTGACAAATCATTAATGTGAAGTATAAGGATTAAATATCATGGCATGATAACAGACCTTTTACATTGCCAGATAATGTATATGTTCAGATGTAAAATTGGCCTTTGCATAGAAGGCTGAAAACCACCTGTCTTCTTCGCGTCCTCCCTGATAAAATACATAGTGATTGAAAGGTTAAAGCCGCCATAGACATCTCGATCTATGGCCGGCTTTTAGCAGACTCCTCACAGCGTGGTGATGTCACCATGCTGTGAGGAGTCGGCTAGAGAACTGACAGGAATCCTGTGTATTCCACTAACATACACAATTCCTGTCAGATTGTAGCCAATTACTGGCCTGCAGCAGGATCGGACATAAAGAAAAGTGACGTATCCGTGTGCGATCCGACCTGTCGGCTCTTTTGGTCCAAACCTCAAGGTGGGCTCCCCTGTAGTTGTGGGCGACCAACCTTTATGTGTTCGGCGGGAGCGCGCACGCTGGTCAGTGGCCCGCAACTATGGCCAGGAATCGGCCCGTCTATGGGGGGCTTTAGAAAGCTCCTCATATTACATGGCTTTGGTAGAAGAAAAGTGGATTGTACAGAAATGGAATAGCAAGATTGTAAGGTGTATGGGGTTCTGTATGCAATGTATTAATGTGCTGGGTTTAATGTTAAATCACTTTTTTTTTTTTTTTTGCATTTTTTGACTCAGTATTTGCAAAGTGCTTTGTCTTATTCATTATCTCTATGCTATGCAGTACATGAATTAATATTATCCTTACATTATATCTGGAAGAAAACATTCTTTCCAATTCTGCCTCCAAACAAAATAGCTAAGTTTGTAACTTTTGGCAGAGATAAATGGCTTTATTTCCTCACTCAGCTTAAGGCTTCCTGCAAGGTATCTAATGGCTTAATAGAACAGCCGAGTTAACCTTATTTGCACGCAGCTGTGTTTAAACCAGATAGAGGACGTGTCTAAACACTTTGAATGATTTAAAGGTATATTAACATAAACTTTCATTTTGGAGACAGGAGAATAGGTAATGGATAAAACCCTTGTCAGTTTGGGTATCATTTTATATCTGTTTCCATTTGGGAGCTTTCCCTTCACTACCTACCTCAGAACATAATAGCATACCTACCAACCTAAGAGCCCATAAAACAGTGACATCTTAAGCTGGCCATACACCTTTAGATCTCTCTGTTAGATATCCTTTAGATCTATGTAGTATAGGGTCCTCTGCGATTGAACACAGGTAGACTTGATGGTTTAGAAAGTCCCTCATATTACATGGTGTTGGCAAAACAAAAGGAGATATAAAGGAAATCTAAAGGTGTATGGGGGCCCTTAGTGAGAGGAAAAAAAACTTGATGTTTGTGGTCAAAAGGGACTATTGTGGAATTAAGCCATGTGTCAGATGAGTCTGAAGGCCAGTGGGGTGCTATAGGTGTACAATGCTGGTCAGTGTAAGCTGGATGAGTGGAGTATAGATGGGGTGGTTAGCGGTATGGTTCAGGGCAGTGAGAGGAGTGTTATTATGTTTAGCAGTTATCAACAACCCTTAAGACAACAAGGACTGGTAATAAAGTATAAACAAAATTGTCACAACCCGGAGGTGGTAGGGGTGGCACTATTGCTGGAAATCCCCCTTAACCCCCCAAAAATTCTGTAATGCTTTGATTGCACAGATTGCATATATCAATAATAGTAGTACTAACCCCTGAGACTCCCATTTCAATCCCAATTTCTTACCGGCAATCCCTAATAGTCAGCTGCACTCGAGCTTTGTCGGCAATGACGTGAACGTGCACAGCGGTCAATTGTGCTTGAAACTATTAAAAAATCGAGTTTGCCCAGCCTTAGTAGTAAAATTCTGAAATTTTGTGAATTAATGATTTATCATTAAGAATACTTAGCTTCCACCCTCACACCCCTAGCTGCAATCCTAAATTAGAAAAAAATAATCTTAATTGAAAAAGTAAAAACAACTACAATACTCTTCTTTGTGGTGGCTGGGCAATGTTTGGGGAGCTCTAGGGCACAGTAGTGTTCAGTGGGCAATGAAGGAGAACTGGAGATAAATTTGTCCAGAAGGGATTTGTTTCAGGTAACATTTAAAATCTATTGTGAGTAACAGAAAAAAATGTAATAAAGAATGTGGACATTAAGCATGGATACTTGGGAATGGCCAGTTACACACCATCTTGGCAACACAAACATCTCCAGGTGATACAGCTTTACGAGGCTTTCCCACTGAAGTCTCAGATTTGGAGTTCTGACAGCTGACTATCCAACACTGTCACTCATGCATGCCCACCAGTCCCAAGTACCAAGTACCATAATCTGTTCATTGCCACTTTGGGAGAAGAGTTGTGAAAGGAGAATGTTGCCATGCCAAACACTGCAGGGAAAACAATTGCCATTCTATATTTAACAGTTCAACACTGCTGGCAGCACCTCGAAGGCTCTTCAAACTTCCCCAGTACCACTCAACAAGGCATTACCTTAAAAACTCACCCACTAATGTGGCATTACAGGTTAAGCCAATGCTGTTACCAGATTAACTAGCAGTTACTATTGGGGAACATTTTTCCATGAAGGAAATATACTTTCTTATACTTCACGTTGTTTTACTTTTATGTAATTTAATATAAGCAATAAGACCACTACCTATCAATCCTTACTTGCTTATTCCAATACTGAATTTAAATAGAGCCTTTTTACATATAATACACTTTTCTTTTAGGTGCTTTATTCTATACTTGCAGATCTCTTCTACCGTGAAGGCCCCCAACAGCCCTGCACTGTACATTAGGATTGGGAGGCCCACATACAACGCAGAGCATTTGAGAGTAGACAGACCACTGGCTGTTGGGCGCTGTAGTTAGGGCCATGGTAAAAAGAAAAAGTCATATTTACACTCCCCTGAACAAAAAGAGTTATCTCTGTCAATTCTATCTTGTGGAAATTTCTAATGAAAATGTGACTACTGTTTCCTGATGTGCTGTAGATGTATAGGAAGAACTTAACTCATTCAGTAGGTAACCAAGCATCTGACTTTTATAGAAGAGCACCTCTGTATGCAATATTCAATTTTAATGCAACACTGTATTCCACACTACCAAGAATTTTCCTCATTCTTCCAAATTGAATGATACCCATTGTTACTATCTGTGGAAGACTCAGCTGAATGTGTGGCATCACAAGGTCCTACGTGGGGTCTGATGGAAAGAGTGTACTATAATGTATTATGTATTTATGTCAGTGTTGCCCTCTCAATTTGTATGGAATATATTGCCTGCAGAAGAGGAACAGACAAAAGGACCCTATGGCCTCAACTTTCCATTCTGAAGATTTCTGAAAAGTTAAGAATAAACATAAAAAGGCATGAAATATAACCAGAGGGAGCCAATTAAGGGTGGAAGCATGGAGCCCATAGTTGGACATTTCGTACAGTAAAACCACATGACAGTTAAGTATATAATGAAAAAATTATGCCTTACAGCATGGATGGTTCTACAAAAGCTTGCTAAATAATTGTTTTAGTGAGGTGTAGTAGTTCATATCCTTAAATTTACTTGAGTCCTTCTTCATCTTTTACAGTGTTTAACAAGACCTACCAACCAAACATTATTATGATAGGACACATTCCAATGTTTCAAATGTTAAGAGGGAGTACAAACGTTATAAAGATATTTAGTCCTGATAACAGCCTGTGAAAACCTGTAAAATGTGTGGATCACTTCGAGCTTAATTTTATGTGATGAAACTACCATAAGAATAAGCAATTCCAGCTGGAGATCAGATGTTTGGTTTGGGTTTAGTCCAAGTTTTAACTTGTTCTTTATAACCAGCTGTAAAAAGCTTGATATGCAGGAATGGTTCCTCTGCGAATTAAAGTATTTCCCTAAGCCCATCTCTTTTATACAGCCGTATTTTAACATATAAAAGAGAACAAGGCTATTCTATTCCTGTTCCATTTATCACAGTTCATATATTAAGATCCTAAACTGTAAAAAGAAACTCCCAATTCAAAAGCTTTTATACGTTTATTCAGAAAGCACATTAAGTGAGGCATGTAATATGTATAATATATTAAAAATAAAGACTAGATCTCAATTATATAACTGTACAGTTATATCTTTTTCTTTGTGTTCATACTTGCCCAGGAATTAAATGAGTTCCAATGAAGAAACTAGGTACATGCTCTCTCTTACATGAATCATTGATGCAGCCCCAGTTACACGCTAGTGAAATCTAAAACGAATACCTCTGCTAAAAATGTGCTTAAAGAAGATATAGAGTGTCTTTATATTTCAGTTTATAACATATATAGTGTATAGAAATAGTGAAAATAGATCTTGATTTTTTTTTCCTGAAAAATGTATACCACAGTAAACTATTTCTAAATATTTCAACCTTTAATGTGACTTATAACCAAACAACGTTGGTGGATTAAATATAAAAAAAACAATAGGCCTGTCTATGTGTTTGCAAAAACACCTGCTGTGGTCAAATTTTTTTATATCAAGGATGTGTTCATTCCATTGTATCCAATTTTAACTACACATTTTATTCTCATTGCTTTGTTTACAATTAATGTTATTGCTGGCCTGGAGAAATAAGTAGTAGTAAGCAAGTGAAAAGGGGGCAGACATGCTTCCCCATCCTGAGCCCAAGCAGGCATATTACTGTTAACTTAACATTGGGGAGACCCCAGCAAAGGTAAGGGGCCTCTTTCCTGTGGTAAGCTATGCCCTGGGGTTGTGGGGGTCTTCAGGAGGAAGACTCATTGAGAATCTGGGTTATCATAAAAATAACACAGACACTACAGAAAAAAAACACTATTTTGAAATGAAAACACAACACTTATACTTACATTTGCATCCCTTTATAATAAAACAAACCCTGTGATAAACCTCAATGCCACTCACAACAAACATGATTGTTGCTTTAATAGAGCTGGTCAATGTCAATGAAATGTTTCCAACAAGGTATTGGATAAGAAGAACCAGCTTGTGCTATTTAAGTCTGGCTAGTTCTCATGCAATATTTGTAGACAATGCAGTGCATCATGGGAACTTCTCAGCGCTATTAAAGCCCTAATGCTAGCCATACACATGCCGATAAGTGGCCGATTTTTTATCTGACCGACGGGCGTGCGCGCTCGCGCCGTCACTCAGGTTAAAAATCGGCCGCTAATCGGCATGTGCCCACATGGGGCGACAGATCTCTGTCGCCCCACTTCTCGGCCGGCCAGAGAACGGACATGTCCGATCTTCTCTGGCCGATGGGAGCCGATGAAAGCCAATGCCATAAGCTGCAATGAAGCGGCGTCTTCATTGCAGCTTATGGCCGGCACACTAAGGGTGCCCAGCCGATTAAAGGGGCCCCATAATGCAACGGGAGGCTAACGTGATGACGTCACCCGGAAAGATATCGGGACTAGTCTGCCTACACACATCGGCGTGTGTATGGCAGGCTTAAGTGTTTCCCTGTAATTCTTGATGGTAGGCAGGTACAGATTAGCAGGGCGTTATGATTGGTATAGATTTATATAGTAAGATGTATTTAATACAAGGAAATCAAATGCAAGGGTTGTGTCTCGGTTTCAAAACTTTTTTAATGGTGTATGTCCTATTTCCAGGATAATTTGAACATTTTATGATAATTGGCAAGTGGTTCTGGAGACTAATGTACTCGTTCCTCAGGGTAGAGAGTTTAAACAGATCTCCCAGTTGCACACCACTAAAACTCAAGGGCACAGCTTTTAGGAAATTGCCCTCCTTCCTAACCTGAGGTATGGGGACAAGCTTGGTCAAGCTTTGGATGCTTTTTTTGTTGCCAGCCTTAGGCCCTTTTCCTAGCAGGAGCATTTTGCTGCCCCCCCCCCCCTTTTACCTGCCTAGCCATGATCTATGCCAAAGGGAACCTGGTATTAAAAAATGTTGCTTTCTTTACGTGTAAATACAGAAATAATGTCACAGTCCGCTGTGTCTCTAACCAGCTGGCCTGTGTAGGATCGAACCGACCTGTTGCAGCTGTTTACTTGCAACATCCATCTGTAGATAGACAAATCGATTTCTCTACACCGCAAACATATAGGTTACCCCTAGAAAAAGACATTTCTGTCCAGCATGTTCAGGCATTTCCTCTGCTGGTAACTTGTTTTAGTACAGAACACTTCTTGTGAAGTCATGTTCCCAACACTCATTAATGTCACTCTGGTTAGATGCTAAAAGCAAGGGAAGCTCTCAAACTTTAAGTTACTCGTATGGGCTCTCCCTGTATGACAACTCTGGTGAACTACTGGGGGCAAAGTAACCAAGAATAGGATTGTATGCATTGTTTAGGATGTAAGATTAAAGCAAGCCATCCCATTGTATCTTTAAATTGGTATATATATATACAGGGCTTTTTTTCTGGAGGAACGTACTGGAACAGAGTTCCGCCACCTATTTTAAGCCTGGCCCCGAAATAAAGGCACTGGCTGCAGTGCGTCG
>CM070036.1:54713570-54728011 GCA_036250615.1 Ptychadena robeensis | reverse complement strand
ATGTTTGAAGAAAGGTAAAATTTTGACTGGAAAGTCTAAACAGACCACAGTCTAGCACATATGAGACCAGTAATGAGGCATTGGAATAAATAGGGTTGGCTTTATGTGTTATCACTATTCATTCCGAAAACTTTGCTGTTTTTTTTAACTGAACTAATCATTTAATATAAACACCAAATCTCTAGTAAGGTTCAACTTATCCTCCTAGTAGGAACTGACAGGAACTGACAGCTTCCCCGCCTTGGCTAAGCCTGTTGCTTAGCCACAAGGGGAAATGCAAAGTCATGGCCACCTGTAGCCATATTCGGCCACAGGTGGTAGGGTAATTGTAATATGCGACGCACAAACATTTTACCCCAATTTTTTCGCAATGGTGGAAATTCGTCATACATTGCACATATTTGTACGCATTGCGGAATAGATACGCATAATACTCACAACGCTCATACTTGCTAAGATGAAGAACGAAGAAGAGAAGCTGTAAAGCTGGTTTGCTGGAATCTTCGCAAATCATTGCAAACAGCTACGTGCGATGAAATGCAATAGAGTACAAATAGAATTTTACGGATTTCGAAAGTTCCTTAATATATTCGCGAAATTACATAAATTGGCATACATAAGCTTTTCATTTGTAACGCTTAGGTTATTTTGCAGAACTTTAAGACACTATGAGGCTTGTAAATTGTATAGATGTTACCAGAGAAAACATGCCTGAAGCTTAGTAACAGAATGTGAAATGGAATGTAAAAATTGATTAACAATGTCTCCTTAATTTATTGTTTGCAGGTAGTTGCCATTGATATGGATATGGCATTTTTTGAGCCTAAAATGCGAAACATACTTGAGCAAAAATGTCAATCTGATAAGGACTGCAACTTCTTTGACTGTTTTTCTACTTGTGATTTAAAGACATACATGTGTGGAGCACAACGAGAGAATAACAATCTGCAAGTAAGTGACAGGTATACAAGGTACAATTGTGATATCAAATATTGTTTATTTTGAGTGTATGTATATATATATATATATATATATATATATATATATATATATATATATATAGACACCTGGAATAATTGCCTACTATTCTACATGAATGTATGAGAACATGAATTGTTTGACAGTTTGAACCAATTATTTTATACCCTGGTAACCCAACCCTTTGATTAAGCAAAGAAAGTTGAAAAAAAAGATGGTAATTAGGGTATTGAGAAAATAAACAGGATTACCTTGGCTTACTCATACCTGTTAACCCTCCCGTTTTGGCCGGGAAAGTCACGTTTTTATGTTGACAACTATGGGCTTACTGCTCTTGTGATATTTACCTGCCAGGGTTATGGTATATAAAAAACCTTGTACCATCTGCCCCTATGAGCATCATGAGTCTCCCTTATTGGAACATCTGACAGAGACACTTTTGCTTTCTGGTATACAAGACTCTCCAGGCTTTAAATTATCTTCTTTGTCATGCCCTCGAAAGGCATGACTTGTTAGGATCTTGTTAGGATAGCAGGGATTTGGTCACCTACACAGCCTTCTGACAATATCAGTGTCCTGAGGAAGCCCAAGGGGCCAAAACATGTCGATACCTCAGCATTGCATGTTTTCAAACCTATTTATGTAAAGGCAGTGCTGGCCTAAATCCAGCACATGTTTTCCTAAATCGCAGACTGGTGCTTGGTACTTGCTATTTTTCCCTTGTTTTCAACTAAGGATTAATTGTGTTACTTTTTAACTTTTACTACTAACGGGGTGGATTTCCCTATATATGACCCAATACTACTTAGAGTCCCATCTATGGGGGTAACCTTTTTCAATTCTCCTTACATGAATGTATGATAATGTGTAAGCAAGGTATATGTAAAGGTGAAAACTGTCGAATTCCGGACACTCCAAGCACAAGGGGACTTGGGAAGGAAGACATCAGCAGCTATGTCTACCTTCGCAAATCTCCTTTTGCCTGGCAGCCTGCCAGATCTGAATTTGGGGTCGTTGGAGGGGTGGAACATCACCGGATTCAGATTTGGACCGTAAGAGCCTCATTCTTCCATTGAACATGCTGGAGGACTGGACACTCCAGGCATGGTGGCACAGGAGCTAGGAAGAGGGAGAGGTAAGTACATGGGTTTATTTTGAGGGTACCAACATTACACTTCTATACAAGCTGTACCTACTACTGACTATTTTACATTGTATCAAAGTATCATATCTTCTATAAAAGGATATTATTATCTATTTACCACAATGTGAGGGGTGTGCGTATGTCTGTGACATACTGTATGCAACCCCAAACTATCTCTGTAAACACCTTTCAAGAATAAAAGCAACGTTGCTGGCAAATGAATACATACATTGCCTCAGTGCTACTCTCCAGGCACACCAATCTCAACTTTAATTATAAAACCCTTTTAAGACTGGGCATTGAATGCACATCTATTTCTAGATTCTGTAAAGGCTTTCCATGGCTTGTAAAGCACCAGATACTTATAATCTCTCAAACTATTTGCTGGCACAACTTTTTCATACACATAATACTTGCAGTGAGCAAATCCATTGATCTGCACATTGTGTATACACATAATAGGTTAGGAGAGAGCCCCTTTTACTTTCCCTTGGCTGTTTGTGTAGAAGTAAATCTTAGCACAGCATCTGTCTGCTGTACACAGCCCACTTATCAAGTCCTTTCAATTGAAGTTGTTTATAGATCATTTAGAGATTTGCTTTTGCATACACTCAATGCATTTTCTGGCCTTTGGGTTCTGTTTAATATCATTTTAAAATCTGTTTTCCTCTAATGAGACCTGAAAATGTTTGGCTTCGGTCCCAGATATACAGAAACAGCTTGGGTATTGGCCACTATTAGCTGCCAGTGGTGATATTTTATATAATACACTTTACTTCTTTTGGAAATGTATTTCCTCATGTCTAGCAATCTAAAGTCAATAATTTGAAAGATCATATAAAAGAGATCAATACGAAATATGCTTTGTTTTTTGAGACGTGGTCATACCTCTGTATAGGAATTGGCTGACATGGCTGACCTCTTTCTAAAGTTTGATTGGCTGACTTTTTTATGAATTATTCGTTTTTTTGGCCTCATCTGTTTCCCATTCTTCAGCTCCATGTTCTCCATGAGTGCCCCTCCATTACTGAGACTTTGTCGACTAAAATCAGCTGCAACATGGACACTTCCAAGAGTGTCATTTACCTGTATTCCTCTTGCTTGTGTTTCCTGTTGACCTGTTTGAATTGTGTCATTCAAAAGAAGTATATAATCATATTGGCAAACTTTATTGATTCAAATATATACTTTGTATATCTTAATGCGCCTTTGTGCCACTGTCATGAACTATATAGATCATTATACCCCACCAAATTATGATGGCAATTATTTGATTTTCCATACTAGACAATTAGAGCATAGTTTGAATGTTGGTGAACAAGCCTCCTAATGATAACAATATTTTTTTTTGAAAAATAAAAATCTTAACATGCAATGTTCCTAATTACAGTCAAGTCCATAAATATTGGGACACCGGCACAATTCTGAAATTTTTGGCTCTATACACCACCACAAAACAAACAAAATGTGCTTTAACTGCAGACTGTCATCTTTAGTTTGATAGTATTTATCTCTTAATCTGGTAAACAGTGTAGGAATAACAACAGTTTGCATATGTGCATCCCACTTGTTAAGGGACCAAAAGTAATGGGACAGAATAATAATCATAAATCAAACTTTTCAATACTTGGTTGCAAATCCTTTGAAGTAAAGTGCAGCCTGAAGTCTTGAACACATAGACATCACCAGACGTTGGGTTTTATCCCTGGTGATGCTCTACCAGGCCTCTACTGCAATTGTCTTCAGTTCCTGCTTGTTCTCGGGGCATTTCCCCTTCAGTTTTGTGTTCAGCAAGTGAAATGCATGCTCAATCAGATTCAGGTAAGGTAATTGACTTGGCCATTGCATAAAATTTTACTTCTTTCCCTACTCTTTGGTTGCTTTTGCAGTATGCTTTGGGTCATTGTGCATCTGCACTGTGAAGCACAGACCAATGAGTTCTAAAGTATTTGGCTGAAAATTAGCAGATAATATTGCCCAAAACACTTCAGAATTCATCCTGCTGCTTTTGTCAACAGTCACATTATCAATAAATACAAGAGGACCAGTTTCATTGGCAGACATGCATGCCTATGCCATGACACTAGCACCACCATGCTTCACTGATGGGGTGGTATGCTTAGGATCATGAGCAGTTCCTTTCCTTCTCCATACTCTTTTCTTCCCATCACTCTGGTACAAGTTGATCTTGGTCTCATCTGTCCATAGGATGTTGTTCCAGAACTGTGAAGGCTCTTTTAGATGTCATTTGGTAATCTGAACTTCCTGTTGTTGAGGCTCACAAATGGTTTACATCTTGTGGCGGACCATCTGTATTCATTCTGGTGAAGTGTTCTCTTTATGGTTGACTTTGACACACATACACCTACCTCCTGGAGAGTGTTCTTGATCTGGCCAACTGTTGTGAAGTGTTTTCAACACCAGGGAAAAAAATTAAGTCATCCATCACAGTTATTTTCCGTCTTCTGGGTCTTTTGGTGATGCTGAGCTAACCGGTGCGTTCCTTCTTTTTAGGAATGTTCCAAACAGTTGTTTTAGCCATGCCTAATGTTTTTGCTATCTTTCTGATGGATTTGTTTTGTTTTTTCAGTCTAATGGTGGCTTGCTTCACTGATAGTGACAGCTTTTTGGATCTCATCTTGAGAATTGACAGGAACAGATTCCACATGCAAATAGCACACTTGAAATGAACTCTGGACCTTTTATCTGCACATTGTAATTGGGATAATGAGGGGAAATCACACATCTGGCCATGGAACAGCTGAGAAGCCAACTGTACCATTACTTTTGATCCTTTGACAAGTGGGAGGCACATATGCAAACTGTTGAAATTCCTACACCGTTCACCTGATTTGGATGTAAATACCCTCAAATTAAAGCTGACAGCGTGCTGTTAAAGTACATTGTTGGTTTCATTCTAATTCCTTAGTGGTGGTTTTTTAACAAAAAATGTTTGAATTGTGTTGATGTCCCAATATTTATGGACCTGACTGTATAACACACAACAGAGTTTCAAAACCTTTTATAGGTTGCAAAGAACTGAAAATGGCCATTTGTTGAATTTGCAGCAAGCGGAGGCCATATTTACTGACATCAAAAACTATTTTAATCAAAAACATTTTAACAGGTCCTGTTACAAAATAACATTTATTTCACAATTCTTGCATGCATTGAACTTTTGAGTGAGTGTTTGGAGAATTTAGGTGCCAGTTTCTTTGCTGGATATCAGAATAGTCTCCCAGAATTGCTGTTTGGATTTGAACTGCCTCTCACCTTCATAGATCATTTGCTTGAGGATGCTCAAAAGTTTCTCAATAGGATTAAGATCAGGGGAGGATAGGAGCACACCTGTAACGATCTCACTTCAGGCTCAGAGTCCAGTAGCTGAAACAGCAATCAGAACACAGGTGATCACAGTCCAAAACCAGAACACAAACACAGGTAGCAGTCAGGGAACAAGCAAAAGCGTAGTCAAATCCAAGCCGGGTTCAATAGCCAATGGTGTCACGTTAGGAATGGAGCGATGAGAGAAGAGTAGTCTATATTCAGCGGCCAAGGTTCAGTACACAAGTTAACAGCAATGAAAGCACGATGAGGAGACAGAGCGAGATATCGGAAAGGCACAATAATCTGGCATTGAATCCAAGTTGAGACCTGGCTATTATATGAAGTCCATGGGAGGGGCCAAGGGTTCAGGGTTCATGAGAACTAGGTAACTTGGTGTCAAGGTCCAAGGGATCCAGCAAGGTGTGAAGTCAGACTTATGAGGCGGCTTAAAAGGGAGAGCTACAGCCAGGTGTCGGAGCATCCCTGGGTTCGGATCCTGACAACACCATTAGTTTCTCTCCTTTTATGCGGAAACCAATGATCCATGGGTATTCCTTGCAGCATGAGATAAGTTTGTTACAGAAAGTATGGTTCTTCTTTAGACGAACCATAGAAGAATGTGGGTAGTTCTTTGGAAGAACCATAGAAGAATGTGGTTAGTCAGAAACATTTTATTTTCCTACCTGCTGGGACCATAAAGGGGCAGACAAGCTTTTTCCCCATGATTTCAGCCCAAAACATGACTCCGACACCTCTTTGCAGATGTTGCAGACTTGTTGGGATATGGTGTCGATCCACCAACCATCCTCCTCTCTTTCTGGATTGTTATCAAATTATAGAAACTTCCTTTCCTCTTCCCCATTTTATATTCCAGTCCTGTTATCACTCATGGATTCCTGTTGGGCTTCCTGTTGTAATTCTTGTTTTGTGCTTTATTCAGAAGGTTGTTCGGGGGTTTCCCAAGTACCACAACCATGACATTGCAACAGTGTGAATTTAGCCTTAGGCTAAAGCAGGAACAGACATGCAGATATGGGCCCGATCGATGGACAATTCGAGCTGTCTCCCCAGCTCTGCTGATATCTGACAGCAGCGTGATGAGTCATATTCATCATATTCGAGCCGTCTGTACCCTGCTTAAGTGTCCACTGCTCTTTTTTTCCCCACAGTGGACAAGGAATTAAGGAAACATTTCTGTGTTCTGCGTTGTGCTAATTAATAGGGCGCACTCACGCCAAATCCTGAAATTGCACTGATCTAGCAGGGAGAGAATTTTATTCTCCCTGCTAATGTCCCACCCCACACATTATCAGCACAAGCGGGGTGGGACATTAGCAGGGAGAGTAACGCCCTCTCCCTGCTAGATCAGCCGAGAAGAAAGCCTGGCACCGGAAGTGATGTTTCTTCCGGTACTGGGCAATTAAGTGGCGGAGATGGTTAGTCCTGGAGGTTTCCTTAATTGTTAGAAAATGTTCATTTGATCAGAGTTGTGGCTTTACCTGAGGAAAGGATCAGGAATGTTAATACACCTCAGTAATCCATCTTTTGGACAAGCAGATGAAGCAGTGTGGATAGACATATTTTCCAGAAGTTTTAGACCTCCTATTATTTACCTAACAACCTCGCCTATAAACCTAAGGAATAGATCTACTTTATGAATGACAAGAAAATGTATTCAAATATGAATTCTCAATTAGTGTGTGTTCATTGGGTGTCACAAAGTATTTTTGTTTATGTCTCACACTATAATGTTTAGTTCATAGTCCATAAATACGTCTGAATTATGTGTCTTCACAGTATTTCTGAGTAATGTAAAAATATTTTATAGATATAAAATCTGACAGTCTTGGCCAATAGGACAGATATTGCTTGTGTTCTCTTACAGGTCATCTGTGACAAGATATTCCGGAGCTGGTTTAGTATGGGCATCATGGAGTCTACTGGTCCCTATCCTCTTCAAGCTGAACTACACAGAGCTGTGCAGCAATGTGCTCAGTCTGCTAATAAGGGCAAGTTATTCTCGAAGTTATATCATTTACTGCGGTCAAGTCAGAAGGAACTTCGGAGAAGAAACATGTGAAGGATTTGCTGGACATATGAGATGGAAGCAATCTGAAGTTAATGCATTGCATCATGGTTTATGGCACAAGGCACTAAAAGAAATAAACCCACTTCTTGGTTATGTTTAATACTTCAATTGTGAACATTAGTAATCATTGTGGATATGAAAGGCAAAGAATAAAACATTTATTGTATTGTGTATATATCACATATTGCCAAGGAGATCACTGTACGTAAGGAAAGTAATCTGTTGCAGACCTGAACTATTCCAGTTAAGCATAAGATTAAACTTCCAAAAGGCGGGCCATGGGGGACCAGGCCCGCCCAGTCAGGTCTCTGTACCCGCTCAATTGGGTCCCCTACCTGCACCCGGCTGACCTGTGAGACATAGGCGTGGCCCCCTGATTGGCTGTCCATTTATCAAATTTATCAATTTATCTTGGAAATTCCAAATGCTAAAGCTTTCCCCAAAACAAGGAGTAAGCATCCAATTTTCACACCTTTAGAGGTGGATCTGTATATATATAATTATATAAAGCACACCAGTTTTATGTGTGACTGGGGATGGAATATTTTTCCTGTATGTGCTGTGCTTTGGGATTTAATTCCTGATCCATAAATCAATACATTTTGAGTGTAGTTTGCAGTGGAACTGCTATTTACCAGGCCTAAAATGTCCAGTGGGGCTAATGTTTTAGGATGATAACCCCTGTCCATTTTTTCCCAGCTGAATTCAGTCAGTCGGGAGCCTTCCGTTTGCTGCTCCTTGCCAACCATGAACTGGGGGTGATTGGTAGGTAATTGACGACCCTCTTGAACTGGCCACATGAATTCAGTGTTTCTTAGCTGCCAGTTGTATTTTCCTTACCTCCGCACAGACAACAGCAAACTACGCCCTGGGGGCCATATCTGGTCCATTATCCGGCCCTTTGTCACCTTGGTGAGAAGATGCTCTGACTCTCCTCCACACATTCCTTGCAATAAGTGTAGGATGTCTAGAGGATAATTGATATGGTCCTTTCAGAGGCCATAGTTTGCCCAGTTATATGGAAAATGTATCAATTAATGTAATCTATTTAAATGTCCCACCCAGGCAGGGAGGACATGGGACTGGGCAGCCCTTACAGGTTTTTTGTCTGGCCCCTTCGTCAAATTTAAAAACTCATTGTGGCCCACGATTCAGAATGTTTGCCCACCCCTGCCCCAGGAAGTGTTTATTTTCTGGATGAGCAATGAATGGTTAAAACTAAATTTTTTGTTTTAAGAAATATTTTCATCAACTTTTCATGAAAGTTTTAATGTAAGCAACTGTGTTACTTGTTTGTTAAAGGAACACCAAATAGTAATGGTATTGGTTAATACCATGGATAGGGATAAATGGATTTAGGATAAGAATGTGGAAGGAAAGTAACAGCCACTCACGAAAAAACGTTGACTTAATGGGAAACATAAATCAGAGGAATTTCTGAAGAATACATTTTCTTTAGTCATCGCTCTGAATTTTCGGTAAAGGGTAAGTAGTGCTGCAGCCCAAAACAAGCAGTTTAAATTTCAGCCTGCAAGAATGAATATGGCAGTTGATATCAGACTGGTTGTTGGAACCCAAATCAATTCATGTCTTTTTCCGCTGCTCTACATCTTATATTCTGTTACACACTTGATTTGACTAATCTATCCTATCTACATTGGGAATTATGTTCCCTATCACTTTGTATGTAATGTGTACATTTTAAACTGGAGACTATGGCCACAGATTTCTCAGACTGCAGTCAGCACAGTTACCTTTTCTTTTTTTATAGAGAGTAAACACAACACTACCTCAAGATATTAGTACTACCTGCAACAACAAAGTTTCCTAAAAGTATACAGATTAATGGTAGAATGCATGTATATATTTGCATATTTTTGCTACATAGTGCAGCCATTAACCCGGCACCTTATGATATTTGCATAGTCCCCCCAAACTATCTTCTCTGTCTAAAACTGACCTTTCTCAGTCAGTTATGGTAAAGCTGACCAGTCTTAGCTCATCTGACATTATTGACCTGGTTTTACAAAATACTGTTTGCCTGAGTGGTGCCCTATGAATCTTATATTTCTAAATCACAGCCCCAGAATGAGTATATAGCTCAAGTATTCAGCTAATTGCTGCACAATTCATGCCAAGAGATCAGCTTTATGGTATGATTTTGTAGTTTAATCAACTTAAAAATGTGATCATTGAAGGCGATCATTGTGTGCTGGTATGATAGATTGATGTTAGATTGACAGTCAATATTGCAACTGCATAAGCTGATTGAGTTAACATCCTGGGGGGTTAGCTCGAGTTAACTCACCTGTCTGATGGAAGCCAGTCCAGGGGGTTAAGGATCAATCAAGCAAAAGTTGAAGTGTATGGCTAGCTTTAAGGTAGCCAAACACGGGTAAATTTTTGCACGATCATTGCTGTGTTTTTGGTCGATCGTTTGTCAATCTAAGTACGTTGGTGGAGAAAATCGACCACTTCCTGTGCGATTGACCCATAGTTCCCTATGCAGCAGCCTTCCCAATCAGTCGATTTTAAGGAATCAGCCTTTTTGGCGATTGGCTCCTGTCAAAATTGAACCTAAATCGGATTCCCAAGGTGGTATGCCATCAATTGCAAAATGATAGATCGCCGATTCCTCTATTGTGGGGAATCACAGACAAATCAAGGCGTCTATGACTACCTTTAGACTGGGCAGTCGTAAAGATTAGTTCAGTAAAGATGTTATCTCTCAGTGATAGGTCCATTGTCCTGTGTCTAGCCTGTAATTGGATAACATAGGACCAGTAGCATCATAATACAGTCTGCCCCATTCATAGCCTATGCTACTCTATAGAGAATGGTAGCTATTTACAGAAAGAATGTGGATATACAGTAAAACAGCTTACATGGATCACACAATGGGACATTTATTTACGCTTTTATACACTGTGACATGGGACACGGCTTCTAAAGCTAGCCATACATGTGCCGATTCCATGGACGATCGATCACCCATCCGATCGATTCCGGCGATGCCGCAGGGAATCGGATGTCCGATCGATCGCCCAATTAAGCCTGTCCCTACCACCTTGGGCCACCGATTCCTGGACGATTCCGTGCCCGATCACTTCACAAATGGCAACTCCCCTTGATGTGTGCTGAATCGGATTAGAAAGACCAGCATGTTGGTTCTCTGGCAGATCCGATTCTGGGCCCCATATCGGTCGGCCGTGATCGATCGGTCAAGGTGGGCTTCACGCAATTCCCCGACGATCGAATGACGTGCACACGCCCTGAACCGATCGTCCTGGAATCGGTTGGGAATCGGACCCGTGTATGGCAACCTTAAGATATTAGATGGGGTGTCAATCGGGTGGAGTCAGAGGACTGCTTTTTGTCTGGAACTGGCTGGAGGTCTCTCGAGTTCTGTTTGCCAAGGTTATCACACTTACAATACCTAAAGTTTTATTTTTACATTCATATATCTCACATTCATGCATAGAAAAAAAATTATATAACATCAAAGGTATATTTTACACATTATATTCTATTATACTCTAATTGCCACATTATATTCTATGGCAATTAAAATGATAGAACAAATATTTTTTTTATAATCGTGTACTAAACCAACAATTGCTGCTAATCATAAAGTTCAGGAAAAATAAACTTAAAGGCTTGGTTGATGAACGTATTTTTTAATTACGATTATTTAGTAACCAGAAATAATTGAGTGGACTTCACAGTAATTTTTGGACATGGAAGGTAAAGTGTTTTTAGTGCAGATGTCAGAAAATAGAAAACAAATTTGACTGGGCTAAGATGCCAGTCTTAAGCAGGGTACAGACCTGCAGATATGGGCCAGATCGATGGCCGATTAATGCCCGGTGCGCACTCACAGCCATCTATCTGGCCCATATAATATGCGCCCATCGCTGTTTTCGAGTGGAACAAATTCATCTTGCTCGAAAACAGCCATATCAGACATGACCGTAAATACAGCCGATGTCCGATGCTATGCATAGAGACCGCTGGTCTCCAGACAAAGCTTTGGCTGACCCGGGGAAAGCAGAACTATCTCCCTAGCCCGGTCGATATCTGACAGCAGCATGATGCCGTCATCACGCTGCTGCAGGGGACATCGGACGGCTCGAATATCACTCTACTGCCCGGCTTCCCCGATATCGCGGTTCCCTATTCAAAGTAAAGGCTATTGAACAAGGTTTACCCAAAAAAAATCGACCCGTGTATGCCGTTTTCGCCTTGTATGCCTTGTTTTGCCGTGTATGCCTGGAAAACGGGATGCACTGGTCGATTTTTTCCCAGATTTCTGCACAGCTCAGTGTCGTGAGCGCGCACGGCTTCTGCACGGTGCAGAAATCTGGGAAAAATCAACCTGTGTATTCCTACCGTTAGTGTTTTGTTAATATTTAAAGTTCTGGGTCTCTTGTAGTGATATTTAACTCATGGCTTAAGCTGGACATAGACAGGTTGTTTTCCTGTCGACTGCTCAGCCGACCGACCAGGCGTAATGACGTCAACATGCACAGTTGCTAGTGCCGAGAATTGGCCGGGCACCCTTTGAGAACTAATGGTATGGGCCGGGAATTTAGAGGCTTGTCGGTGCCGACCCGACCGCAAATCGATTGCGGGAACACGCACGACGGTGGATCGGCTGTCGAATCGGGCATGAATCTGTCCGTCTATCCCCAGCTTTAGTCATTACTGAATGATGGAATACAATATAGTTAATGCATCTCTATTTTTGCACATAAAGGATCCATATCATATCTTCGAGCCTTTGCTGAGTTTGCATAAAACTCAAGCAAGAAGAAAAAAAAAATCAAAAGCCAGAAAAAAAGTTGTCAATTACATTTAGTTACTTCAACCTATCAGTGTCATCGATTTATTCTGTTAAGTGAATGGATTGCACTTACCCTGTAATTAAGAGTGCCTTATGGTACTTCTAAATGGGCTTTGGCACTCAAAATTAAGTGATCCACAAAACATTTAAGTAAGTTTTATTGATTAAATCATTCGTAATTTCAAAAGCAATATGGATTTTCAATTCTTTAGAAAAGACAAACAAATGATTTTAATGTTTAACAAAACAATCACATCATTTCCAGTCCATTAAAAGTTGTACTGTTTGACTAATTTTCTGGATTTATCTCTTCTTTGTTTAATGCATAAATTAAAAGGAACAATTTAGGTGCTTTAATTTGTTTTCTTCCTTTTTTAATCCAGACGGCTTGCTTATCAATTTTTATGGAAAAGAGCAGCTTTTTAGGTGTAAAGTGCAATGGGTGACTGTAAAGGTGATATAAGAACTCATTAACGGACTAAAGGTAGGCATACACGTAGCAATCCCCCTCGATAGATGGGGGAGAGACTGCATGATGTCATCCTGCTGCAGATAAGTAGAGATGGTGGAATTGTTTTTGTCTAGCTGAGTTTGTGAGTTATTTGCAAAGCCACTGAGTAAGGTTTTGCATCAATTACCTTCAAATTCAATATTTTTACTTGACTTTGAACTTAATTTATGCCAAAAGTATTTGTGTTAGAGCAATACTTTCTTTTTTGTAGATACCCTGGACCCTTCTCTCAGGGGCTCTGCAATTGACTTACAAATTCAAACTCAAAATTTGTCCTATTTCTATGGATAAGCCATGTGATAAAAGCTGGCCATTAATTAAGTTGTTTGATAGGAAATTCATTCCTTCATAAAGGAATTAAGTGTAAGGAAACGTGTCGTTAACTATAATGTGTGATAGTACCAGCAATCAATTTTAGACTCACAATCCAAGTCCATGGAACTGAAAATCGATTTAGCAGAAGTTGATGTGTACATGGCTTATTTTCTACTAATGTAAAGGGCACAGTGGTTTTTTAATTAACCTCCTGAGCATTCTGCCCGAGTAAACTAAACCCCTAAAGTATCTGCAGATGCTTCTGCGTCTGCCCCGATGGCGTCAGATATGAGGAGGGTAGGCGGTGTCATTGACCCCCATGTTATACAGGGGGCATTGCTTTTTTAGAGCACACCTCTAATGTAATCAGGACCTCCCGGGGGGAAGGTAAATCCACAGCGATCACCTTTTGAGCACTCTTTAAAAAAGCGCCCAGGTGGTTAAACAATACTATGAAATTGACATACACCAGTTATTGACATTGAAAATTGTTCCACTTTAACCAATTACAGTAGACTTTCTTTGACTTTCCTAGTTCTCTCTTTTCTGTTTCATTTACAGTTATGTTGAACCTTCGCCAGCTCTGTTGAAAGTTCTCATCTTAAGTTTAACTTTCGGCCAAATTTCTCCTTACTGGTTGTACTTCTTTCTGGCCACAGATCACAGTTTCAACATATTGTAACTTTGACCAACAACATAGTAAGAAGGTCAGGTGCCGAACAACCACGTAAAAAATATATCTAAAATATTTGAACAGAAAGTTCTTACATTAAAATGTAATATTCTGTTAATTGTTAATTGTTACTAATCTGTTATAGTTACATTGTAATTTTTTGTTTTACGAACAGCCGAACAATACAAAACATTGCTTTGCACCACCAACCAGCAGGCTACTGTTGATCTATTTTTTAAATAATTATTACTGCAGTGCATTTGTCTGGAATGAAATGTTGTTTCTTGTCACCCACCAGGCCTCCTTTATGTTAAGTGCCAAGATGAAGGAGCAAATGCAGTAATTGTAGCAAAATTAACCAAGAAATTGCGATTCAAATATGACATGCCATGTGTTATTCCCAGAGATGTGGCTCTATTCAACTGATATATGCTGTGTAGTAAAATAACTGAAATAATCACCACCATGCTGCTCCCTTCTTGTAGACGGGTAACCTACATTAAGCCAAGCATGTCTAAATCAATAACCTTTGTAGTCAGTTTTAATTTAAAAACAATTCTA
>CM070036.1:54669815-54693110 GCA_036250615.1 Ptychadena robeensis | reverse complement strand
GTTGTTGTTCAATAATAAAATTATTCCTCAAAAACACCACTTGCCTAATAATTCTGCACTTCCTGTATATGGGCTCCTATGAAAGAATGCGCTTAACGCGCGGGGGAAGGGGGGTCAACAGAGCTCGTAACGCCCTGAAATAGAACATAGCCTTAAAAATAGATCATTTTAAGTCAATTGAACGGACATATTGAACCGTGTATGGCCACCTTTAGCCCCCAGATAAGCCTGGCAGATAAAAAACTTTTAACAAAAAATTGTGAATTAACACCATTTGTGCATCATGCAAAATTAACAGTGAATGAAACTTTGTAGGTGCCAAGTTTGATTGACTTAGGGTCCCCACACACATAACACACATTTTGAAACCCACCGATGTGCCTGCACGCTCACAGCTGTCTGCAAAATCGGCTGCGGATCTCGGGTGCCCACATGGGACGTCAGATCCCCTTAGGAGACCGGCGTCCCCATTCAAACTTACGGCTGGCACACAAGGGTGCCCGCCGATGCTGTGAACGATGGAGAGCAGCGTGATGACGTCATGGGCTCCTGTCCCTGTATTCAGATGTTAGCACATGGTGTGCAGGCGCTTGCGGGGCGTTACAAAAACACCTCCATGCTATTCATATTGGGCAGACGCCAGAAAAGCATCTTCGCATCTTTCCAGCGTCAATCCTTTTCAGGCGTCTGGGCACTCAAAACATGGCATTTTCAGATGCCCATGTGAATGCCATCCCTCCATGAGACACATGAATCACAGGACTGTAAAAAGTGTTCTGGGGAAGTAATGGGTTTAGTATATTGATTCTGAAATTGGTAAAATTGTGATCCAAAATCACTGAAAAGTGTTATAATTCCAATGAGTGTAAAACTAAAATCTGCAAAATCAAACTACACGTGAACAATATTACAACTAAAAAACTTTTATTTTCACTAATAAAGCCGCAGAAGTTAAAACTAAAATTGCTTATTAGAAGCCAGTACATCACCAATATACTAATTTATGCAAGTTTAATAGCAAACCTTTCCTAATAATACATAAAGAAATGGGTATAGTACTTGAACCCTTTGCACGCACCCTGTGCTTGTCACTAATGTGAATATTGGAAGTGTGAAGATGACTCATTACAGATTCTGCTCAAAAATAACCAACACAGACACAAATCCCTTGTTTTTATTGTAACAATTTTCAAAACCCTGGGGTTTGAAGGTGCAGGTAAGATTCAGAATTTAAAAAAATATTTGATTTTATTTAAATACATGGAAAGGTCATAGTTCATAAAACCTTTAATCAGACCACAATGCAGGTATATGGTGGGTTTCAGCACCAGCTTCTGTGAGCTCTGTCTCCGTGGAACACAAACCTAGACCATGGAGGAGCATTGGTTGAGTGGTCAGTTTCTGGAAAAAGCCCATGACGGAGCAACATGTAGAGTACCTGCTAGTTAGTTATAAACTATGGCCTTTTAATGTATTTAAAAATAAGCAAATGATTTTAAATGTTGAATGTTGTCTGCACCTTGAAACTCCAGGCTTTAAAATATTTTTACGTAAAAAAATTTGTATGTGAAGTTCAGGGGTGGTGCAAAACTCTTTCGGGATTGGTCCTAAGTGCGCATCATTTTTCTAGATATTGAAACCAACACAGACAACTGGGCAGTGTCAGAAAGCCAGTCTCCTAAATATACAAAATCTGAGCTAACTTCATAGTAAGAGCCATGTTAAAGGAATGAGTATGGATAAAGTATGATTTTATCTATAAGAATGAAATACTAATTAATGGGCATTAGAGAGTTACTGATTGTAGGGGCTGAAATATTGTTTTCTAATCATTTGGAAGGATGTAACACAATGCTGATTTCCTCTGTTAGTGTGCAGACCACAGTCTCTATACACACAATCTGTGGGCATGTGCAATCCAGTCCCACAGCCTATACCAGGGGTGGGCAAACAAAGTCGTGGGGGCCGGCCCTTAAGATTTATTTTCCTGCCCTTTGTCACATTGTTGAAAATATGCTCCCCTCCACTTGTTCACTGAAATGAACGCACATAATGCCTAGAGGTGTTTAAACATTGACAATGCAATGACATATTCATAACAGTGGGAGCATCCTTATGGTGACCACATGCAGTCTCTCCTAATTATTTCCACGAAATGAATGAGCATTTGCAGGAAATGTAAAAATATAACATCCCTGTGCCTTCACACATCACCACCATCATTAGTGATGCATGGAATTGTCACACATATGGCCGGTCAGCCATTACAAGCTCTTTGGTTTTATCAAATCTAAGAAGCCAATGTGGCCCACAAGTCAAAACTTTGCCCACCCCTGACTTATACACTGCTAAAATCTGGTTGTGTCTTTTAAATCTATTGCAATTACCAGAAGCAAGAGGTGCCTGCCTCTGCTCCATACCATAATAGCTAAAACCATATATTTCTCAATTACACACCAGTTTTCCGGCCTGATGTCAGTCAGCAGGCTGGGTGATCAAGGGGGCGGGAATCTGCACTCTGGGGTTGTTTATAAATGATTTTTTATGTGTTACATTGTGTTCATCTGTGGACTGTAGCATGAATCTCTGGGTATAGAAGCTAAGAAGAACTGGTAATTCTGTAGTTAATATCTTTCTTCTGGATATAACAAGTTAGTATGCTTGACAACAGGTAACATAGTATAATATTTAATAGTAAATCTAAACAATTGTGGCACAATCATGACTCTTCTTACATGTAACATGAGGAAGTCCCTGTAACCATCTTCTTTGAATAAGCTTATAATAGCATGTACAACATGGAGGGGAGATCTGTAGACTGTATTCTTATGGTAACAAACAGAGAATAGAGAAGGTGCAAATATTGTTAAAACAATCAAGTATATAAACTTAGAATTTCCAGTCCTGGAAGTTAGATATAATCGAATTCACTCAAGACAAGCAAAGCTCATACATATTCACCGTAATCAAAAAAAAAACCTGTGCATATTTTATGCGTGACAGTGGAAACATACAAGAGTTGTGAAAACAGCTAACATTCCTGAAGGAACTGCATTATTTTTGCTACAAGTTGTTCTTTCTTACTCCGGGCCTTGATAGGAACCCCATGCTGTTTGAGCCAGTGCTGAAGAGTGGAATTCTTTAGTTTGTTCAACTGTAAGACACGAAACAAAACCATTTCCTGTATTGTATTTTGGCACAGAATTCTGGACCTCAGTGAAATACAAAGGCTGTTCAGAATAAGAGACGCATGACCGAAACCTGTACATGTATGAATATTACCTTCTTGGAAGGAAAAAATGAGGAAAACAGGACCTCTTCTTTGCCCTGGCTCGTATTAGTATAATATAGATCCAGAAACTAGGAGCTTTATAACAGCACATTTTCGTACTGAAAAACTTGGCTTATACTCGAGTATATATGGTAAGTAAAACTCAATTTATTAAGCACAAAACCATAACAAAAGTAAAAGGCTTATGAAACCCTTGTGTAAAAAATATCTATTCCAACCTACAGGAAATACCTAATAAAGGCATTCTATGTTCACAAAAAACAGCTTTTGATGCTATCGTTATGTTTATCCTAAGTTCCTTCCCCTGTCTTCCTATGCCAGCGCTAAGCTAAACTTCTTGTGTTGGAGAATGCACCCCTCTCTATGCAGGGACTTGTGACTACATGTCCCAAGAGCACATTGTGCAAGCAACTTCTCTACTGGGGCTCTACAGATTTAGGAGCACAATCTATGTTAAAACAAGAACAAATGCATGAAGTGATTAACCTCCTGAGCGATTTGTCCCTCCCCCATCTGACTCCAGGCCTGTGCTGGAAAAAGCAGAGGCCATTGACCTCCATGTCATCGGTGACGCCTAAGAGGCAGACCCGTAAGAGATCGGCGGGTCTGCCGATACTCATAATCTCTGCAGTCTGGCTGGGGATAGATGTGTAGTCAATAAAAGATTTATACCCGTTTTATTAGACAATATTCTTTCCATGTTTTTGTTCAGATAAAACTTCAGCCACTCTCAGCACTTATGGTTGTATATAAGGCCCCTATACATTCTTCTACCAAAACCATGTAATATGAGGACCTTTTTAACCTTACAATCACTATGTATTCTATCAGGGAGGACCCGGCACAACATAGTTGTTGGTAGATCTAATAAAAATTGTATGGAGTGATCTTAAGGTGTATGGGGGGCTTTTTAGTAGTCTGGTATATCCTGTTGTTTGGCCTGTGTTCTTTAGTATTTGGTCCTGTGTAATTTGTCTGTATTGGTTTTGTCAGCCTTTCTTATCTGTAGGCGTACCCTATTGCTCCTGGGTTCTGCCTGTCTAGAATTGTCCAGCTAAGCGGAGCAATTGGCTGAACACTAGGAACTATGCTCATGATAAGGGCTGGTAAAGCCGAATGCAGAATGACAGCCAATGTGGTTGACTACCTGTCCTATCCTCTTGTGTGTTTGCATTGTAGTCACATTTGCGTTTCTGACATGTTGCATATGTAATAATATGCTCCCACAAATAGGACACTTTATTCAAACCTCCAAACCCCTAGATAGAGGCAACGGTCTTTTCTTCTGAAAATACTTACCACATTATGTTTGGCATGTTTTAACACATCAACCTCCTCCATTCTTTGCTTAGTTGTGCTCCTTTTAGAATAACAACCAAAATATTCTTCCTGTGTTCAAAATAAACATTTTAGATAAAGAAATAGAGGAAACGTACATCTGAAATAAACTCAGCATCAGCAATGATCAGAGGTGTGTTCAACCATATAGTCCCTTTTACTTAAAAAGCTTCCTTGGATACCAATTTTTAAAAATGACTGAAATAAACAGTAAATCTAAAGTAAAAATACTTAGAAGTTTTGATAAAACACATACAAAAACTGTTATATCAGTGCATAGTGCAAAATTACTTAGTGTTGCCAGAACAGACTTTAGCAAAGAGTTGCCTTCAATGCAAATAGACAGTTAGGGCATGTGGCGCGTGTCAGCACATTTGCTGGGTGGATTCCCCTCTGCTTGCGGGCACTTTGCCATCGGCTTAGGGCGCACTGCCTCCACATTGGTGGGAGCATGCACTATTGGTGTAGGGCAAACACACAGAAAATCAGCGCCCAAAGTTTTTCCGCATCTTGGAGACACCTCCATTGCTCTTCAATGGAGGTGTCTATGGCGGCACCCTAAGGTGTTACTTTGAAAACAAAGCAGCCCGCAGCTTCCAAACAGCACTATAATGGACACCGCTCTATTCAGGACACAAACCCTAAGGCAGGTGACTAAGGGGATGCTGAATGCCTGCTAACCAGTATCCAAAACCTAACTAGTACTAACTGCATTCACTACCCTAGCATTATACAGCCAAAGAATTGGTGCTTACTACCCCCATGAATGATAGAGCACTTGTTTTAAAATAACTCTGTTATTGAAGCGCAAAACTAAGCTAAAACTGCCATGTAAAAGGCCAGACACACCAATTAATTTTTCTCCCCCACTAGTCCAGCCACAATTACAAATGAACCGGAAATGTCCCCTGTGTGACCAAACAATTTGTATTCTGAAAACAAAACCACGGTACAATAGGATTTTGATGTGGGTCATATCTATCAGTTGACAGTTTTAAGCCCCCCATACACCACATACAATTACCATATAATTTCTGTACAACCAACTTTTCTTCTACCAAAACCATGTAATATGAGCACCTTTCTACACCTTCCAATCACTATGTAATCTATCAGGGAGGTCACTATACTACATAGTTGTTGGTAGGTCTCATGGAAATTGTATGGATCGATCTTAAGGTGTATGGGGGGCTTTAGTCTTCACTTAAGTTGAGCTGGGCATAGACGCATAGTTTTCCTGTTGACTTCTCAGCAGACTGACTGGCCGTGATTTGGATATGTGAGCTTTTTGAACATGCACTAACGTGTTCCCAGCATGTAATAAATCTAAAAGGTGTGAACTAGGCCTTAAAGACACCAAATAACCTTATTGAGAAAGGGAGGACAGACTAAGGCTGGCCATACACGGGTCGATTTTTGAATAGATTCTAGCACAATTGATTGTTGTACACGTTTGCGGTGACTTTCTTAGAGCGGGATCAATAGAAGAAAGCTCTGTCAAACAGGGAACCAACATGTTGGTAAACCCTGTTCGATTACCATTGGGTATCGACCTGTGTATGGCCACCTTAAGAAGCCACACCACTGATAAAAGATCATATTGTCTCATTTGTTTTACCCAATATAGAAATAAGTGATAGAGGAAAACTAAACAAAGGCATTGTGAACAATTATCTGTTTTATGTGCATTGGATAATGCATGTTCAACAAGTACACATTATATGCCATGGGACTGGTCATAAATTAAAATGTAACATGGATAGAAGTGAACCAAACCTAGGCCCTATATTTGGTGAAAGGTGTAAGATGTGTTTTGAAATACAGGTAGATTCTAAACAAATAAAAAAAAGGTTGAATCACCTGGCTAGAGAAACACTTTGAGACTATAGGAAGAGTTGCCTTTACACAAACTTTAGTTGTGCATTGTGTACTAGGGATGATATTCTCATCATTTTGATTTTTATGTGAAATGATGGCAGGTGTCTGGTCACAGCTATCACTTGTATGTGACTGCAATGGTTCACCATTATGAAGATTTAGGAAAGTCCTGGGCTTTTCTTGCATCTGGCTGGAGTATGAATGCTGTGTAGCATTTACAGTTGTGGTTATTTCTTCTATATTATTAGTCATAACCATTGACTGATTTGATTTTTTCACAGATCGATTTGCTTCAGCATCTATAATCTGACTAAATGCAGGCTGGGTGAGCTTAGAACACACCGTCACAGAGCTGGAGTTTTGGTGTTTTAAAGAATGGGGAATACAAAGACCAAATATACTTTTATCTTGTATGGAAAGCAGAGAACGATCTTTGACATTCTGTTTGCGGAATACTGGCACATATTTTTGTACAGTTCCCTTGTGATTCACAGAAAGGCAGGAAGCTTGAAATGGAACAGGGGTTGATGGCAAGAGCTCCATAGCCAGTGATGTTGAAGTTCGTTTTGTAAGATGAACCTTATCTAATACACGTTCCTCCGTTTGCTTCTCACTTGTGGCATTGTACCTTGAGTCGTTGTAAAATGATCCTGAGGTTAAGCTTGCCGATAGGTTAACCAGACTTGTTTTGCCCTAAAAGAAAATAAATACTCGAAAACTGGTTACTTAATGCCTAACATTTTTAGCATCCACGACACAGGTGGTACCACATAAATATAATGTATAATCATTTATAAAGAATGTGTTTACATTATAAAAGTCTGTACCTAACTGAAGGTTCTAACCTGTGCTGTAAGTGGCCATCTTCACATTCCAACTCTACATATCTCCAAAGTAAGGTTGTCACGGATGAACCGTGAGGTCATCAAGCCTCCATGTATAAATACCTTATATTTGTATTGAACAAATATTATATATTTGATATATTTTCCTGTATTAACACTGAAGCCTCTTTTATGTAAATAGAGTGGGGCCTTTCATCCATGACGGTCGAAAGCTTTATGTATGATTGCAATTAAAATGTGTAGAGGTGTCATTCCAAAACGGTTATCTCCCTGATGATGACCAGTGAGGCTTCAAAGCCCCAACCCAAATCTAAACAGCCTCTTGCTGCTCTGTGGCCGAAAGTCTCTGGGATAGATCAGATAGGGTAGTAAGTATTTCCCCTGCATGGATCTTACAAAGGAAGGTAAAATTACCCTGATATGCCAGCCGGCTCCAAACAGACTACTTAATGTCTGTTATGATTTTGGTCCAGTAAATATGATACCTGGAAAAAATATGAAACCTATATCAGCGTATTCGTCTGACCCAGCCGGATACCCTGATATGGAATATGTACTTCTGGCATGGACTTGCTCAAAGTTATAACCTTTCTTCATGACTGTATATGCTATTACATTAATATTTGGTATTAATGTGACCGATAATTTCTGGGGAGTTCGGATATGCCATTGTCACCTGTGTACCACAGCAATGTCATATTTGTCATATTTTGGGACGTCGTTTCCCTCCAGAAATAAAACCCAAAGAGGACATGCTATAGGAAGTTCTCCATTTACCATCGTCATCAGACTACATTCTCAACTTCTTAAGATAATGTCTGGAATATTTGTAAGTGCTCCATATGTAATTCTGTGCTCTGGGAATGTATGTTGATGGGTCCCACATAAAGCATAGGTAAAGAAAAAACGTGGTCAAGTATTCACTGTGACCTGGCCCTTTCACTAATCATTAAAAATGTGGCGTAGGTATAATATTGGCACTGAGAGCTCTCCTGAGGTGACAGGAGTGGGAAGTGACCCACAGAGAAATACTGGAGCCAGTCAATAAAAAAAAGCATTTTAATGTGAAATGTATCAATAAACTCATGGATAAGCTGTTGTACTTGGTCTGTGTTTAGGTAGAAGTGCTAGAAGGTTCTCAGCTAGCCAGTGTTTGTTAGTATATACTATGGAAGTAATATTCCTTGTAGCCTTCTGCTGCAGGTTTATGCTTCTATGGTGTAAGAGCATTTATGGGCCCCTGTGCTTTCAAATAATCGACATTGTCCTCTGACATCTCTCATTAGCAAAATGGTTTTTAATGTAACTCACTAGAAGTTTTTCTATTATTGTTCTAAAATTATTAGGCTGCAGTGTTAGAAACCTTCAGCATTTTCCAGATATTTTGCAGTTATTATGTCCGACAGTAATATGCACATATTTAAATTATGTATTTCCTCATATCCTGTAGGGTGATGTTTGTGTGCTGTATTTACTGTTTAAAATGTGTGTATTGTTAGGTTTTAGCTACTAAATTCACCGTTTGGCTATTTGTGTATCTAAAAAATAGTGACATTACATTATTTCCACACTTCTATCTCAAAGTAATTTTCTATATTCCCCGAGCGCCCTCTAGTGGCTGTTTACTTAAATAAAGGCAAAGACTGCTACCTGTGATTGGGGTCTCGTTAGTTCCTTAGTTGGGTAAACTGGATTTTCATTTATTTTTATGGGAAAACCACAAAGATGAGACATTTTTAACTTAAGATCACAGATGAAAGCATTCACAGTTCTTGCCATGTCTGCTGGTGGGTAAAACTGAATGGGCTTACTTCTTAGGCAAATGATTGGATACCTGATTCTGAAAGTTAAGAGTTGATAAACATTATATGATACCCAAAACCAGAACTATTTATTACTTAATATAGTCTTTTTGTGTCCATTTCACAAAAAGACTCTAGGAGAAACAAATGCAGGAGAAATAAAGAGAAAAGGGATATAGATCAGTAAATTGAGATTCTATAATAGAGATTATTATAATGTTTATTTTAAATATTTCCCATTGTTCTTTTCTTTGGCCTTAATGAGACCTTGTTACCAACCAAAAATATTAATAAAGAAGTTTAAAACACTTGGTCTGGCTCTTTGCCACTTATCTCTTTGCAACAACTTTTAGTTAGCAGCAGGGAAGGAGTCCAAGGAAATAATGTACAGTGAATTTTAAAGCGCATCTAAACCGGCATAAGTGCCCTTTGTTCATATGTGTACGCTGGGAAATGGATGTAATATACTGGCTGTGTTTCATTTTGCTGTAAAGTTTGTTTTGACTTTATTAGGGCATAAATCACGTGAAGCGTGTTCTTGAACGCCTGAAAGCCCAACTTAGGGCGTTCACCAGGCACCCCAAAAGTGTCCATGGAGTAGTTTTTTTGAGCATTAAACGCTTGGTTGTGAACCTATCCCCTAAGTTTCCCTGCCACACCACCCTTTAAAGCTCCACTGGAGGGAAGCTAGAGAACATTTACCTACAGGTTTAAACAGACGGCCGTGTGAATGCAAGCTTATTTGGTTTTTTTTTTGTTGAGGGTGATTAGCAATCTGCAATGCTGATGTAATTTTAAAGGTTGTCATAACAGTTTGTAAATTGATCAAAATGAAGATACAGTAGGGAAATTAAAACAATAGTGATGGTTATAAAGGATACGTAAAAAGCTTTTCTCCAATCAGCTTGAAGTAGACATTGCAATATATCATTTGATCTTCCGGCACACTGGGAACCTCATAGCCATACTTAATAAAGAAAAATAAAAGTTTCAATAATAATTGACTATTTTATATCTTATTTATATAAATTGGTTTTATCTGAATTGGGAACCTTATGCTTCTAATGGTATGGTAACTCATAGACTGTTAGCTGAACATGCTGATCAATGACACTAAAGGACTACAGCAGTTATTTATATCACAAAAATTGCCCGTTACACCTCATCAAAAATACATTGTGCCCCTCTATTTAAATAAACATTATAAAAACCCATATCTGCATATCAACTTTTTTGTTTGCAGCTACATAGCTACATGGACCTTTAAAATAATATGGAGGAATATAAAACTAGTCTTTTTTTATGCTACACATCCTCCCTAACAACCATATAAATGTGGGTGGTTTAGAAAGCTTTACTTATAGAGTATGGAGTGCTGTTCTAGAGGAATAATAAGGGTGGCGGAAATGACAACTGGTACATAGTGTAGTATATCTTCTGCACTAACATTAAATGAGAACTCATTGCAGAACTGGCATTAGCCAGGTCAGAGACAGTCACATAGGTGCTAACTCTAAAGTGCCTAATGCACTTATTTTGACTTGGACAGAGGTCCACTAATGCTTTGACCACGAGACCATGATACAAGAATGCAGAAAACAAATCCCAAAAATAATTATATATACATATAAATACAGTTTTTGTTATGTTTGTTACCAGCATGTTCCAATAAATCTGGAAATCTTTGTAGGATTTAAATGGGGTCCCTGGTAGGATGTTATGACTGATGCTTACAATCTGACCCATTTTCATACTGTGTTAAAAACAAAATATAAAATTACAGGTAATAATAAAATTAATATGCTTTCACTTGACACACGCTGTAGTTGTTGTAATGCATAAAAAAGAACGTATTATTTAGAACATTTAACCCATTTGTTACAGTTTTAGACCTTTAAAAGACGTGCTCAGAATCGGAAGGTAGAAAATACGTCTCCATCTTACTTCCCCACATGTGAACTAGTGTAAAAAATTTCCTTGCTACCTATCCCATCAGGGCAAGTGGGGGCAAAACGCATTTTGGTCAGGAATCACGCCCTTAGACATGAATGGACGTCGCCAAACAACACACGTGGATGCAATTTTTAACCACGTTCATTCTCTATTGACACGATACAGGGCGGCTGCATTGACTCTGAATATTAATAAAAAAACCGCAACCATCACCGAAAGTGGGGATCAGCTCATAGTCAGTAGTTATAGATTCAATTGATTTGTTACTGTTTTGGTTTCTTTCTTTTTTTTTGGGGGGGGGGGGGGGGTGTCAAGATTTCAACAGAATTGAGAAAGTAACCTTTCTATACTTTCATACTATACATGCATTGCTAGGGTCCCAGCTTTTAATATTGACCAGCAGGTTTTTCCCCTCAGAAATTATCAGTTAGACTATGTTAGCGGCATCTGACTATGGCAGGAATATTATATTAATAAATAAATCCTTATTAATAACATGCACATTTCTAGCACTCAATTATGGAAAACTTAGACACCTACAAATAAGAATTCGATATTATAGTATCAGATACTATAGTAGGAAATACCTTGGTAAGACGTAGCACCAATTATTTGGAATAAAGTGCCTTTGAATAATGGTGTTTGGATCACTAATAAACCTCTGCAGGGTACTAGATGAAACACTGAAATCATACAGCTAGAAAAAAATTAAAGGAATATAAGCGACGATTAGATTTAGAACTTCTTAAACAGTAATAAATGTCTTTAATCTTTATTCATCTAAGAAGCCATCAGTTTAAGTGTTTGATTCTCTTATTGCCACCCTCACACTGTCCAAATGTTACAAGTAATGGAGCAGTAAGAGGCATGTGTCCACTGCGTGTTCTCATGGAGCACAGGCAGAAAGACCCAAACCAGACATTTACATCAGTGGAAAAGCACCCCATTCATTTGTATACCAAAGACGCAGAAAAGCTGCGCCCAAACATCAGACTTCTGCTTCTAACAATTTGCGTGGTTATCGGCTTCCATAATGACGCATGGGCACTGCACTTTGACAGCGAGAAAATGGACACTGTCCCATTCATTAGACGCACGTCCTATGCGGGACAAAAGACGCAGCAAACACATGGCCTTAAGCTGGCCATACACGTGTCGGATTCCATGGCCAATTGATCACTCACCCAATTGATTCCGGCGATCTCAGCGGGAATGGGAGCTGCAATCCATCAGCCAATTAAGAGGATCCGATCACTGCATACCACCTTGTCCGAGTGATCGCGTCCAATTGATCGGGGGCTCAGAATTGGATCTGACAGAGAACCAACATGTTGGTTCTCTGTCGGATCCAACTCTGACTTAAAACGTTGAATTTTTTAAGTCGATTGATTGAAAATTGAGTTTTGCCCACCTGGTTAAATCGACTTAATCCGATCAAAATTTAGTGAAAATTCTGTCGTTTTTTGATCGGACTGGATGGTAAATTTTGATCGGTCGATTGAAAATTGGTTCGGTATTTTGAGAACCAAGTGTGGTCAACCAATTTTTGATCGATTTTTTTTCCAACACCCATCACTTCCGATTGAACTTTTTAATCGGACTATTTTTGATGGACATAGCTTATGTCGATTGAAGAAAAAAAAAAAATCTTGTACTACATACAGTATGGGGCATGATACAATTTTATACCGACTTAAAAATTGATTGTTTTAAGACGATTGACTGAAAATCTGACCTGTGTATGGCTTTACACATGCTTTAGGGTCTTAAGTAATTTTACCAAACCCATATCGGACACCATATCTGATAAAAAAAAAAAAATCACAATACGAAGTTGATATTATATTGTTTTATTCTTTAGTTGCCCAAGCTTAGAAATTATTTTCACATTTAGAGAAAATCAACTGTTTTATAACATAAACTTTATTGTCACTGATAGTTTTAGAGTTCAACTGAACATCACACAGTTAAATGTTTGTTAAAGTCCATAGCCTAAAATAGATTTTTAAAAAACACATAAAACGAGAAAATGTACAGTTCTATCCATCAACAAAGAAACAAAAATCAAATATAAAATTCAGTCACACCATACCTCAGAAGGAGGAATACCAATTTTTAGAACTTGAACACAAATCCAGATGTGAGCATCTGCAACGTTGATGCGGAAATCTACATTAAAGAACAAAACATGTTTTATATGCCAGGACAACATATCAGAAAATAGAAACAAAATCTAATTAACCCCCTGGGCATTCGGACTGTGTCATGGCAATCCCGGTGTATTACATTGAATTCCGTGTCCTCCCTCTTCTCCCTGCACATCCCTGGTGTCATCGATGACAACAGATGTGCTGGAAAAAAGTGATGCTGTCTAAGCATTAACCTCCCTAGCGATATGCCCGAACTGGGGGCGCTGCAATAATCGATACGCCCGAACTGGGTTCGGGCACATCGTGGGAGCTCACCTGCTCCGCCACTGCCATCTTCTCCCTCCGTCGCCGGCTTCTTCCGGGTCCCGGAGTGACGTGTGACGTCACGGAGGTGGGACCCGGTCTTAAAGAAAAAAATAAATTTTTTTTTCTTTTTTTAAATCTTTATTTTTTTTAAACTTTTGAGCTGGATTAGATAAATGTCTTTCTATAATCCAGCTCAAAGTGGATCCCGCTAGCAGAAACGCTCGCGCTGAGCGTTTCTGCTAGTGGGATCATCTCCGGCTGCAGCCAAGCAGATCCGGAAATAGCAGAGGTCTTCAGCTATTTCCGTGATCTGCTCTCGTGTGCCGATGACGTCATACACCGGGCGGGAGATTTAAAGGTACATTTGTTTTCATTTTGATTGGATAAATGTTTTATAAATGTTTTATCCAATCCAAATCAAAAGAAAAACAAGTGTAAACTTATAAAAAAAAAAAGCCGCCATAGCGCTTCCATCTGTGGCCGATTTTGCGAATGATCACCATATGCATTCGGGGTGATCGCTTGGTGATCAATCGAAAAATGAACGCGCCTACCTGGAGCAATTGTTCGTACTCGCACAAAACTTTGATCAGCCAGAGAAAAAACGTTTTTCTCTGGTCAATCACCAGTACTTTGAATGGGGACAAGTATTGGTTGTCAAATCGTAAATGGTGTATTTCGAACGATTGACCATAGCATGATGATGTCATCATGCGGCAGCCGATTGTTCGATAAACGCCCGCCAAGCATAGCGTCTATGGCTGGTTTAACCTCCCTAGCGTTACGCCCAAAGCAAGTACTGGCGCAGTCTGATCGTGAATCAAACTGCGCCCGTGCCGGAATCAGGCGCAACCGCTGGCTTTATGTGTGCCTGCAGCATTTCTACAAAGCTGCAGGCACACAGAGCCTTTCCGCCCCCATCGGCGTCACCGGTGACGCCGATGGGGGCGGAAAGGCAAAACACTGTATCACTTTTGGTACAGAAATCTGCACCTCAGTGAACCGCCAGGGAGGTTAAATGAAAGCTCCCTACATTTGTGGCTTTTAGATCTAGACCCCAATATACTTTAATTATATAACAGCAATATCAAGGATAATATATTAATTTTAATAATATATTATTAATAAATTATTTTACAGCAGGTGACTTACCAACAGCATCCAGCTTTCCTGATTTCGATAAAAAATCATCCCCTATAAAGAATACAAAGCACAAAATATAAAAGTTATATACCATATTTCCGCACTATAAGACTCACCTGACCATAACTTGCATCCCATAGTTTGAGAGAATTTAGGGAAAACAAAATCAGTCAGAGACCGAGCTATAAAATACAGAGCAGAATTAGTTATCATTTAAAGGTCATAGACCTCTAAAGTTTTAGCACATTTTTTTTTTTGAAGCAAGCATGTAGAAGCAAGCATGTGTGTGTATATATATGTATATGTATATAATGTATTTAAACTTCCTGGCAGCCTGTTAGCCTTCCTTCCTTCCTTATGCCTGTTATCGAAATGCAGCATGTATGCGTTATTGTATAGTAGAGAGTTTTCCACTGGACCAACTGCAGTTTTAGAGCTTTGAGGACATGAGAGGGGTTTCTCTTTTTCAGTTAAACCCCATAAAATATCTACAAAAGGAAAACCTTATTACAGGGTTTATTGGTCCTTCTTGCTCTCTATTCTCTCCAAAATAAACCTGGGATCCATCTTCATTTATAAATAATAATGCTCTTTTGCTTAGCTTTTTTATACCCTATATTTTTTACAACGTATATTTAGTTTTTTTATGCGCTTTTTAAACGTACATGTTAACACATATACGTTAAACAAATGCCTTTTGCACAGAACACATTTGCGTTTAGGTTTTTGAACAGAGCATAAAAAATGCGTGCAGCAGGGCGTTAAAAAAAAAACGCATGCTTCAATGCTGCCTTTTTAAAAATGGATGCAGTGTGACTGGTAACATTGGTTTTCTATGAGAAAACACAGTACTGTAAAAACACAGACATTTACAAACATGCAACATAGTGCGAATAGTGTGAAAGGACCTAACTTAGGTTTCCCTGCCTCTTCTTACTCTTCCTTTCTTTTTTAGTTTGTCCCTACCACTACCCCCTACATTTGCGGTTTTATTTCTTAATAGATGTGTTATAGAAAACAACGCTAATATGAATATTGTTGTGTTATTCGTTCAGATGTATGGATACACTATTATATCATTTTCTTTTTGTTCTTCATACCATTAATTGTGTTAAAAAAAATAACTTTAATCTTAGTCTCTGTTACATGATCACAAGAACCTCAAAGTGGATGCATACTTAATATGTAAAAAATATATGTAGAATTAAAGTTTGACTTACCTCAGAGTGTGTATGATGGTGGCTTAGGGATCCATGATCCTACAAAAAATATACTTACCTGCTGTTCCCTGGAATCGTATGACATTCCATCTTTATTTGCCAGGCTTCCAGGGGTTAACACAGGGCACACTATTGGAAGTGGTTTTCTATGGGAATTTGCTTTTAATACAGAGTTGAGATCAGGGAATTACCCGACTATCTTTGTATGCCAGCATTTACTTTGGATGGGGCCACTGGTGCTCATCCAAAATAAGGAAATTGATTTAAAAATGTTATGCCCATAATGCGCTTGAGCGATATTGGGGCCGATTTAAGGTGGGCGGTCGATCTGCAGTGAAATGGGACACAAATCTAACCATCTTTAGCCACCTTTAGTATTATTTCACTGTGCAGCCAATAAAAGAAACATCAAATAGGAACTGTACTGCCTAAATTTCTAAATGACAAACTAACAGCATGACCTTGTATTAAAAGATGCCCGGCTTTATTCCAGCGAGGGGAAAGCCGTACTGTGATTGTGTAAGAGACACAAGCTTGAAGTTGAGCGGCAGTTACACTTTGAGGACTCTCCATCTAAAAAAAAATAATGGTAAACTAATGGGAAAACGTTTTAATTAGCAATAGTCGCAAATAAACCTCATTGGCTAATGTGCCACTGCGCAGAGCTGCAATGGTACACTTTTAACTGCTTACAGTTTTATGAGCAATGAACAATAAAAGCATGATTACAGCACAATACATTTTGTTTTACATATAAACCTTTTATAGAACATAAAATATCTGAGAGTCTATTACTATTGCTTCAGACACATTTAATAGACATATCCAATTAAACTTTAAAATATGTCCTTATATTCAATCAAATACTGGTCATGTCTAGGACAGAGAACCAAGCGGATGCTCGCCTATTGGTATTTCTTTTTAGTAAGCTCTTTTTGGGGTGCTCACCAATTGGGTTAACATGGTGGTGCTTGTCAAATAAGCAGCCTGGACACATTAATAAACTGATGTTGAATACAGCAACAAGAGTGGTTGATAAATGATAGATGAGAAGGGCAGGAAAATATATAGAATATTTGTAAATACAGGCAAATTACACATAAAAATAGAAACTTTTAAAGATTTGGTTAGAGTGGTGAGGGCTGAAGTCACTGTAGGGTGTTTATTGCTGTATGTGCCCCCTTTAGACAGATTTGCCTGCCTGGCAATTTAGGCCCTTTATCATTTTTTAAAAGTGCTGTAGGGGTAATCTGTTTGAATTTCCTGCCTGCTCACCCCCTCTTCACATTCCTGGTGTCATCAATTCAACATTATCCTCAAAGACAGTGGTGGTCAACTAAGTGCCTCAAGTCCAGCCCACAACAATTCAAAAGGGCCTCACAACAGTAGTTTGTTTTTTGCATCACACCTTTAGGATACCCATTCAATACAATAGGGTCAGTGACAACTACAGAAACTGTATTAAGGTCAGATACAGCAATATAAACTAGCAGCATTAGGGTCAACAGCAACAATATAACAATTTAGGGTCAGTGACACTAATAACAATCACCAGCATTAGGATAAATAGAAACCACCAACATTAGGGTCATCAACAGCATTAATGATGGAGAGTCTACAGATAAATGACAAATACAAATGTCACATTACTTTTCACCTCCCCTCCTATTACCCGATCCAAAATAATTGAAAAAGTGTTTTTTCATCTGTACATCTTTCTTTCTATATACAGTGCTGCTTGAAAGTATGTGAACCCTCCAGACGATGTCCACTGTTTGACTGCAATGAGTATCAACACATGTGTAAATAGAAACTGGTTAGAAGCTATACATCATAATCGCCAATTTGTAAAGCACACCTTACCAAAATAAGAGACACACACCCACAAAGAGATATTTTTCATTAATTTAAGAATACAAAAGGAGGTTTATGTCCCAACAATGAAAACTCTTACATGTGGCATAAGTATGGAACCTTTATTAATCCCTTGTGCTCCTACCTTTGCAAAGCCATTACTCCCAACTAAAACCGGTCTACCCATAAACCCACTAACCAAGTCCTCACAATAATCTAGCTTATGGGGAATTTGTTGCCCCACTCCTCTCAGACTCACAAACAACACGTTGAGAGACGTTGGAAGGACATCTGGGAACATGTAGACCAACTTTTTCAGGTCTACTCCACAAAAAACCATTTCAATGGGTTAAGGTCCGACCTTGACTGGGGCCAATCCAGAGTGCAATCCTCCTTTCTCTGAAGCATTCCTTATGTAAACTCTTGCTGGAATGCTTTGGGTCAATTGATCTTGTGCATAATCCACTCTTCGTCCCAGCCTTCAACCCCCTGATGGCAGGAGATTCTGTTCGAGAATCTAGGATAGATAAAACCCGAAGAATTCACTGAATCCCTGACATACATGGAGTCAGTCCAGGACCCCAAGCCAGCAGAAAAGCAAGCCCCAGAACTGTCACATTCAACCCTTTACCACCGCCATACTTACACGGTTGGGAGGAGGTTTCACTTCCTTCATATCCGTGTTGAATTTTTCTCCAACACATAGTCGGTTATTTGAACTGAGAACCAAAAAATCTATTTGACTCGTCGTCCAAAGATGAGACTCCAGAAGGTCCTCTGGTTGGGTCCAAGTGACTAACTTGGCAACAGTTAAAGAAACGAGGCAAAGTGTTGTGCTTTTTGAGAGCAGAGAGCTCCATTCTAGCAACCCTCCACCGAATGTCATGATCATTAATTGTTCTCTGATTGTAAGACGCATGCACATTTAATAACCCAAATGCTGCCAGAAAGAGGCCTGCAACTCTCTAGAGGTGATGTGGGGTTGGGCCTTATACCCTGGTTTGATTATTGTCTGGTGCTGCGGGCTGATACATTGTTTTCACTAGGGCGTCCATTTCTAGGCCAAATGATGTCATGTTGGAACGGCGCTCATTTGCCCGCACCCCCCCCCCGTTTTGTGAAGAATTATCGTCGTAAGTGGCGATGAGATGGAGCTGGCAATCACTTTTGGAGATGTTATTATAGCCTTTCCCAGACTGAATGTGGCCGTTGCACTAGAAGTCTGGTTCATGTCCTCGGATAAGCGCTGCCTTTGCTTGCGTGGCAGTGTGATCTTGTATGGCACGACCAGCAGAGCGATCACCGGTGGTCTTCCTCTCTATTTTAATTAGTGAGGCCTACAACAAGCAAAAAGTGTTTCCACCAGGGAGTTGCTCATTTCATTGGGTGCTTGCTTAATTTTAGTGATGGAGTTAAGGCTACTCCACCCAAACCCCCGTGTGTCTTAACATGGTCTTTTACTGGTCGCTAGACTTCGTAACCAATTGCACGCTGGCGTTGCTAGCTTATTTGCTTAGCATACACTTATAGCCCTGTTTTTTCTGCTAGTTTTTGGCTACATAAACAAAACCACTAAACAAGAATACTGCAATTGATGAACATATATCTGACATTTCATGAATAAAACACTGGTGATGAAAATAGAAAAGATACATGGTTTAACAGAAACATCTACACCACTTGAGGGGTTCACATACTTTCAAGCAGCACTGTATTTTGTATAAAATTTAAAATACCTACTTTAGCAGAATATTTTTCAGCAACAGAATGAATATTTCCTGTTCTGTAGAAAGCAATCTATAAAAAGAACATAAAATGAAAGAATACTTTAAAGTGCACCTAAGGTAAAAAAACAAAACCAAATAGATTTTTTACTCACCTCCGAGTTGTCACAATAATGAAGAAGCGTTTAAAAAAAAAAATAGATTGCATTGCTCTCATCTCTGACAGTGGCCTTGTTGAATCTTGTCTTCAGGGGGTTAATAATCTGTAGTAACATATATGGTCACTAGAGGCCACCATATTTATTGTTTTTAATGGAGAAAACAGCTCCATAGGCTTGTACAGGAGACGTGAATTACTTACAAGTAGATTGTCGCATTGGGACACAGTGATTCTCCTCAGATTTAGCAGAAAGCTCAATAGCTGAAATTATATTGGCTTAAAAGCTCTTGACATAAGAGCTGCATGAAAGGCTGGATCAGGTTTCCAAATACCAGACTCATACCTCACATAAAGGAATAAAATGCTATCTACGGCTGGGTCTACAGGCAGCCCCACAAACTGCAGGAAGCCGCAGTTTGCCCACTGTTCGGGCACTGTTTCTGAGAGTTTAGGGGGCGGTATTGCCAACATGGCAAACTTTTCCTTACTTATCATTAGCAAACTGCACATGCCATGTAAACACTGACTGCCATTTCCCATTGAGGAATACAGAGGGGCATCTGCACCTGGTGACCACAGGGGGAAAAAAATTAGTGTAGACCTTGTAAAAATCCATGAATTGTTAGGTTTTTTTTTAGGTTGGGGTTCTCGGAATAAATGGTATATTTATGAATTTATGAAAATTGTGAGTAACAATTTAGTGTCCAGAAGGGAAAAATCTTCCTAATGAAAAACTAAAGTGCTCCCTCTAAGCTTTACCATTCCATTACACATGGCAGCATACAGGGCAACCTTTGTTTAATCTATGTATGGCAAGTTTGAAATTCAAGTGATACGGTTTATTGGCTAACTAACGCCATTAGAGAAGCAAGCTTTCGGGATTTTTCAGATCCCCTCTTCAGGCTTAAGGGATCTGCGACATCCCGACAGCTTGCTTCTCTAATGACTTCAGTTAGCCAATAAACAGTATCACTTGAACTCCAAACATGTTGTATTTATTGATGGCTAATAAAGTACAACACTCCACTAATCTATTTATGAGAAAGGCTAGTGTTGTAGGGCTATATTAATAAATATCCTGTTGGTAGTTCCCAGAAAAAGAAACTATAATGTACAAACATAAAAAACTGAGCTAGGAAACTGACTAGATATTCTAATAAATTCAAAGTTAAATTGCAGGTGAATAGAACAATGTAAAGTGTTCTGTTACACTATGGGTGTAAATATATATGACTGATCGCATGACTACAGAATACAGATCCTTGCATTATAAATGTATGAAGTAGGAAGAGTCAATATATCTGTTCAAAAATAACAAGTAGACAGGAAGAAAACAAAGATATACCCACTAACATACTTGACTTCTGTGTCTGACTTTATTTAAAAATTATTTAAATTCTTTTTCATTCATTAAAAATATAAAGCAGCAGCTAGATACCTCCCAAAGTATTTGCTTAGGGCTCTTTCCCACTAGCTGCATTACCGCTACAGAGTGCATTACCGGAACGAAACGGACCTGCAGGTGCAGTGCTCGTAGTGTGAAAGGCCCTATTTATGTAATAGCCAACAAGAGCTGATAAACTTACTGCCATAATGACTGTTATTTGATCAAACTGTTCTGGATTTGGTGAAGCGACAATCTGATCATAAAGATGTAACAAATGTCTGAAATAAAGTAATGTAGAAATAAATGTCAATATGCAAAACAAAAAAAGAACCTAGAAAAGATTTGAGCCCATGGTGCTCAAGAAATTAGCTGGAATAAACGAATACCTGCAGAGTTTAATCTGTGCATCTCTAATACAAGGATTCACAATTCCAGGGTTCAGATAGATCTTCACAGCACACAGTTCCCTTAAATCAGGCAAATCCATGAAAAATAGAGATTCGGGCATTGGAAAATCCATTGCTCTATATGAAAGAAAATCATGTTAGTTTCTCATAACATAAAATATTTTCACAAAAGCTAAACAGAAGACCGCATTATATAGGGTGCTTCCTCTCTAGTCAAAGCACTACAGGTTCTGCAGTCCCAGACTATGGACATTATATTTGGATCCACTTTAGCAGAAACTAATCATCAGCAGTTAGTGGGATGAATTTCAGTTACCAACATTATCTGGAGGCATTTAGCCAGACTCCACCAAAACAATGCTTGATCGAATCCACTTTTGCTTGATCGAATCGAAGTTTAAATATTGAATTGTTTAATTATCATATCAAATGTAAGATGACTATGGATGGATCATTTTACCACACAGGGTGATAGCGTCAAAACCCATTGTTTCCTTTTCAAAGGCATGTAGTGCAATCAGACACAAAGCCATCAGAATACCTAGAACACCCATCACATGTACAAGCTACTAACATTGTACAACATGATCGGTGCTGCTTCATGTTATGCTCACTTTACTTCACTTTGGTCAATTGTTTTAGTTTAAAAAGGAATTTACAAATTATTCACTTTATTGATTTATTACCTTAACAGGGGGTGGAAAGGTATTCCAGGGGGGCGCGGGCCGTCATTCTCAACCTGTGTTTGAATAGGGGGGGGGGGGGGGGGGCTCAATAATGTTCCTAAATAGAAAAGGGGGCCTGCAAGAAAGGTTTGGGAACCACTGCCTTAAAAGGTAGGCATACACAATCCTGGCGGTAGCTCAGCTGCAAATCGGGTGGGATCACACGATGATCCGACATGTCGGTAAATTCCCTGCCAATCCATTACTGTAATGGGCACACAATAGGTGCCTGCCAATCCTCTGAGCGGTTATCTCTTCTATGTAACTTTTAACCCCTTGGGTGTGGCACATGGTTATTGGGTTCCCTCCATATTGTTTATTATTGACAAGAATAGTATGTGATGTGTGCCTCATGAGGTAAGAAGAGGCGCCATGCCTGTACTCCATACTTATTCAGTATTATCCATACATTCTTGGTGCAGGTGAGCAGTAGGACTACAAAGACCACAGCAATGCTCCTCCACACTTTCCTGTTGCTTTCAATCCTGAAAAACATGGCTACGCTGAGGGGATCACAGACAAGGCTGCATAAGGATTTTACATGTTAAATTGTCCTGAACTCTTCCTGGAAGGCAGGTTCTCTTAACATCTAACCTGACAACATAGACAGTAAAAATTACTCTCATTATTGGCCATATGTTCAGTTGCTGTTCATGGCAGTTACAGGCTTCCTGTAATTCCGGGGCTGCTGATGGACTACAGATTCCAGCATGTAAATAGTTTTCTGTTCATGTCACATGGCATTCTGCTGACATAAATGGCAATGTCCCAATTTGCTGTGCTGAGTAACTACAACTGCAAGCATTTCCTTCTGCCTGCACTGCTGCCTTTTACACACATTCATGAATTTGGATCACGGGAACCCCTTGGTGTAACAGCTCCAAGTGGGGAAAGCCACAAGGTCTGCCCCTGGGCCTAGCCCCCATTAAAGCCTATAGACACAGTAGGCGTGTTTGACCTGGCATCATTTCAGCCCTTTTGGGTCTAGAAATGCTATATTTGGCATGAATGTATCCCTCATAATGTATTGTACCACCAAGTTTGGTGTCTTTGCATTGACACCTCTGCTTACCACACTCACATTGCTGCATTGACACCTCTGCTTACCACA
>CM070036.1:54637888-54653494 GCA_036250615.1 Ptychadena robeensis | reverse complement strand
AGCATTTTAAAATTGTATCTCATGTTCTGCTTCCTTGTACGACTGATGATTTTTTACCATATGTTTTTTTTATTTTTCTTAACTATAAACATTTCAACCACAAACAGTTGTTTATTTTATTAAAGCAGACTTAATGCTTAGAATGAAAGTTATAAGCTCACCTACTTGGGCTGACACTTCATTGTGTAGGCTGTATCATCATATATTCATGAAAGATAACTTCACCACTGTAAGTATGAAAGGTGCCATCAGAGAACATCACCTCAATCTTAGAAGACAATCATGGAAAGCATGCTCCTGGTACCTGTGTTTGTATAAGGCCATGTGTTTGCTGCTGTTTTCCTGAAAAAAGGATGTGCGCCGGCACATATGACGGTGGTTTTCCCACGACTTCCGGGCAGGTTGTCATTGGCGGGAGCACGCCCTATTTATTTTAATTATTAACATACTATGACACTGAAAAACCGCACACAAATAGCAGGGCTATTTTCTGCGTCTTGGAGACACCTCTGTTGATCTTTAATGGAGGTGTCTCCAGCAGTGCTGCAAAATCGCGGGCCCACCACTCAGATTATGTGGACATTGTCTTAATCAGCAGAATGGAAAGTATAATCTCTGCGTCTTTTTCCCCGCTGCAGACGCGCTTCCACCGCAGAGAAAAACAGCAGTGGACACAAGCCCTTTCCAACTTTTTGAAGCTTTGATCAGTAAAGAAATGTTTTAACATTAAAGCAGGGTACAGACATACAGATATGGGCCAGATCAATGTCTGCTTTGAGTGCCGTGCACGCTCACGGCCATCTATCTGGCCCATATATTATGCGGCCATCGCTGTTTTCGAGCAGGACCAATCAACTTGAAAACAGCCATATCGGACATGACTGTTAATACGACTGATGTCCTTTGCTTTGCCGTGGGGTCTCCATGCAAAGCATCGGCTGAGCTGGGTAGAGCAGAGCAGTCTCCCCAGCTCCTTTGATATCTGACAGCAGCGTGATGACATGATCATCACACTACTACAGGTAACATCAAATGTCAAGCCATCTGTACCCTGCTTAAGTTCTTGGTGTGGTGAGTGTGACCAATACACCCACAACCTGCAGAGTTTGGAGGTACTGTGGACTTTTAAGGTAACTAAAGACACTATTTACATACCACACGCAATTAAACATGAATTTAACCCATTTATTGGATTGCATGGTCAGATTTAACTTATTTCATTATCATAATTATCTGAAAACATGCAGCAAATGAATGGAAATAATCTGAATCTGTTTATCAAACAGATGTCCTCCATCATCAAACACCCTCCAGGTACTAAAATGTTTTATTTCATTAAATCCAACTGAATGCAACCATTAATGGAAAATATATATTCAAATTCAAATATCATTTAAAAAAAAGAATGCCTTGTCAATTCACAGGGCCATAGATCCAACACCCTTCACTTTCTGCTTTTTCAGATCCTTTTTTTCCTCTGGTACACTGCAGTTATCTGTGCAGTTCAAGGGTGACCACGTGGTCTTCTCAGGTTCAGATGTTGCCCAATCTTTTTTGTGTTGTTTGATTGTCTTGGCTTGGATATTGCTGAGTCATGTAGCTTGGCCTTGGATTGCGTATCCTTCATACAGCTGTAAACGATTCTTTTCTTTAGTTCACAACATCTTTTATTTGACCGTGTAAAATGGATTTGAAATCATTGTGCTTGCTACATTAAAATATAGCTAAACCTACGACTTCATATACATTTTTATCATATTAACATCCGTCACGTTCTATTACTTTCCAGTTTCCTAACTGTGGTCGTCCTGAACACTACAGTTTTAGGGAATGCATGCAATACAAGTGAGTGCAGTAGGTAAAGAGTGTGAAGCCCCAAGGTTTGTGTTGGGTTTGTGACCCATGGGTTTTCCCTGCATTTTGTTTTCTTCACTGTTTTTGTAGCTCACTGATTTCAATGGACTAAAAAATGCGCCAGAACCACGTCATATTGAAATCCTGAAATACTGACCCATTGGGGACAAAGGGAATGGTGCAGGCACGTTTCTTAGATTCTCCCAAACTACCCCAGTGGAGTCTCAACCTATCTGTGACATGTCTCTAGCAAGGTAGCTGCCTCCAGAGAGACTGTTTACAACCAGGAATTACCAAGAAATCTCACTACATTTTTATAAGCAAAATGCCATCTTAGAATTAACATTATCAATTATTCAGCATCAAATAAGAGATAATCCGATAACACAGTACAGGGATTCTACATAAAATGGGGACAAATAGAAAATATTGGATATTGGGTGCGAAGGGAAAAGGGAAGTATAGCAGGAGACTAAAAAAAAAAAAGAGCTAAAAAAAAAGAATAAGCTTAGTAGATGGACAATATGTCAGAATTTGATATTGGAAGCTGAGAAGGGAGATTTTCCTAAAAAGGATCCATGGCTCCTAGAATTGATAATAGGTATTGTAATAAGCGTTATCGAGGATGGTAATATCTTCCATTATATGAACCCTATCCACCTGTAAGATCCATTCAGAGATGAGAAGGGATAGTCGTTGACTTCTAATATGTTGGGATCAGGTTTTTGGCTGTGTTAAGCAGGTGGAGAAGAATGGTTTGCTTGTATACAAGTCAGGTAGAAAAGTAAAAGCCAGTGATCTAGGGGAGTTTAAATTCCGGTTATATCTGACACAAGGGAGATCTTTTCAGTATGGTTTTATTTGGGGACATTTTCTACCACAGGTGTAGTGTAAATGTAATCCTATTCTATTTGCGGGCTGCTCTCCCCCCTTTACATTCCCGGCATCATCAGTGACTGACATAACAATGCAGGTGAATGGCGAGGACATTCCCTACCTCCACGGCATCATCACTGACACCAGGGAGGAGGGTCCAGCGAAGAGCCATCCTTGGTTTATACTCGAGTCAGGGTCCGTTCCCACTTAATTGTCCGGGTGTTCACTGGTCTCCCTGTGGGTGATGTGGATGGTACAATGACTGATCTTTCTTCTGTATTTGGTAATCTATCTGTGCTATGGAGCTGGACTGGGTTGGTGAAATGTAAACAAACTTGGCAGCCCCATCTTGTGGACATTTTTGTTAATTTTTACTGGAGATGGTGAAATCATATTTTGAAAACTCCACAGTCTGACTTTGCAAGTAGCTGCTGAGCTTCCCACCGTACTCTTATATTCGAGTAAATACGTTTTCACTGTTTTTATAGATCAAATTAGGTATTTCCTTTTTTATTTGGGTCGGCTTATACTCAAGTATATATGGTTTACAAGGGAAGTTGTTGGGAGAAAAACTGCTATAGTGAAATGTCACCATTGGCTTATCTGAGAAATAAAGGGCATTGTGGATGACTGAACACCATTATTTCCAATATGAAATACCTGCTTTGAGTGAAGTGGCAAAGTAAATTGCAAACCAGATCAATAAAACGTTAAAATGAAAACCATTGAAATAATGCTTCTCAAAGGTTTGCTTTGTCTGTTGTAGATGAGGAATTTAACATAAAGAATGGTATTCCTGCTTGGTTTTGTATTTCCCTGCAAGCTGCAGTACCAATGTGTTTATTATGAGTTGTGTGAATCTTTGTTCACTAACCTGGAATGAGTCTGTGTGTATTATATATTTACATCATTTATTTTATTACAGGATTAAATGTCGTAGTATCCATTAACACTTAAGCTACTTTATACCATTGTACGTGATCTTTACAATACAAAATGTCTCATTTCATATGAACTATTTACATAGCAGTGTGTGTGTATGTATCAATCACAGGCAGTTCTGTACTTCATGTGCAACTCGAGAGGGTCAACTTAGTTTATGAATAATGCCAAAGGGCAATGTGCAAAGAGCAGCAACCAGTCATTTATGCTGCTATCAAGCCAGTAAAGAAATTGGATTGCGCCCACTTTATTTGGATTGTAAAGAAATTGGATTGCGCCTTTTTCACTTTATTCAATTATTTGAAAATAAAATGTTGAGTTGTCCCTAAACAAGCTGAAAAATATAATGACAATAATGTTGACAGTGTAGCATTTTTAAACAAATGTTCTTAATATGAAACTATCTAACATTTCCTTGCGTGTTTTTTAATAGTAACCATGATTAACTTTTTTTTTTTTGTGAGTTTAGCATCCAGGTGGAGAGGAGGTTCTACGAGAACAAGCCGGGGGAGATGCAACAGAGACCTTCGAGGACATTGGTCATTCCACAGATGCCAGAAATATGTCCAAAGACTTTATCATAGGAGAACTTCATCCAGTGAGTAAATGTAACATTGAGAAACTTGTCAAAACCACTGTGATGTGGTTGTAGTGCAAATTTCCAAGCATTGCATCTGTGAGCGGTAGTTAACCAAGTTCCACAAATGCTTGATTGTTCACAAATCATTCATTATACAGACCCCAGGGGGAATTGTTTGCAGTTTGTTACAATAAGGGCTTGTCCCCACTTAAGCGATCTTTCGCGATTATATTTGTGGCCCAGAAATTGGAGGGGATTCACCTGGAAAGCAGGAAGTGTGGAGACGGGGACCCGATTGCCCCATATAAGGAATGGGCGCGGTAAAAAAAATCTGTGAATTGAGATGCGGTTTTTAAATGCATCCATTCATGTGTGTGTGATCAAAAATGCGGTGAGCAATTTGAATCGCAGGAGATTGCTAAAGTGGGGACAAGCACTTAGTGTGAGCAAAGGAAATTTATCGTTTGTAGCCCATTTTGTTTTTTTTTATCTCTACCACAAACTATAGCTAGGGTGTAAAAGATTAGACTGATGTTGTACAACATTGATTGTTACTAGAAATAACCCACTAGAGCTTTTAAAATTCAGGGGGGACTAACTCCGACCCGAGGGCAAAATCTAGCACATGGTCTAATGTATATTTGGTTCTCAAGGTTTTTTAAAAACTAAAAGTAGTTCTGTACTCAACATAAACAAAAAACATAAGCACGTTATTTTCCTCTCTGCTGTCTTGATCCGGGCAAACGGTTCCCCAAACCTAAACACCTCATACTTTCCTTCCCCTCTTCCCAGAGACGCCATTTAGTCTGTCCAATTTGCCATCCTCCAAGATGGCTGTCACAGATCATCTTCATTCATACACCCTGTCAGTGGCCATAGCAGATTTGTGGAGTGGAGACTTGATGAAGGGATCTTTTCAGTGGTCACAAACTGGAGAATTAAAGGGGTGTCTATATGAGGGAATCATATTTTCTCTACCCTCAGCTCTATGACACCTTGACATGTTGAATTGCCAAGTGCATGGGCATTTGATAAGGTAGACATCAAAGTACAGGCTACCTTCCCAAGTCCCCTTTCACCTTGCATGGTGCAGACGTCACTGGATGGCAGAGATTAGCTGGAGCCTATATCTTTCAGGTAGTTTTTTAAACCCCTGCTCTGCCCTATTATGAGGACTTCTGGTGTTGATAATAGAAAATGTCAGAGTGGGTGATAGTTCCGCATAATAACTAAATGCTACAGATGGGTCTTTTACGCTTTGCTTTTTGCACATTTACTATTTAAAAAGGTTAAATTGTTTTTCCATATAAAAAGTTTCATTTTAATATCTGATGAGAAGGAAAACCTCCATTACTGTACACATGTTTTCAGTTAATATAAATGTTGGCCTGTGACTTTGTCCAAGTTTTAATTTTGGCCCTCTCTGTGTTTGTGTTTGAGACCTCCTGGGTAATGTGGAAAGTTGAATACGTTAAGTATGTTCCTATTTTTAAGTGTCATCATAATCATTCACAATCTTCCCTGCTCTTGGTCCCCACCACCCCCTCTTCATATCTATTTTGGGATGTTGGCCTATCATTTTTTATAGAGAAGGATCCGGGCTCGTTCTATGTTTTAATCTTAAAGGACCTTGCCTAAAGGCTGGCATACATGGGTCGATACCTGTGCAATTCGAGGAGTATCGAGAGCACCATGATGACATCATTGTGCTGCGCTTAGAGGTACAGCACAGCTGCGTTAGCGATATCGGCCACTACCTTGGATGGTGACCCGTGGTCCCCATTCAAAGTAAGAGGAATTGAATAAGGTTTTCCAACAGGTTGGAAACCTGTCCGGCCAAGCTTCTTCAAGTGGGATAATTCGAACCAGAAGCCTAGGTGGCTAAAATTTTGTAATAGATTTGTGAAGGGCAACTTCCACAACACCAGGTTCAGTACATATAAGGAAAATGCATTTGTAAAAGGACTTTTTAGTGGTGTACCTAGCACCACCCCAAAGAATGGGAACCCTTGCTACAATCGCCCATGTATGGCTACCTTTAAACAGAGTACATATAAAGTTACCCAGATCGTTGCCTACATATTTTCCTTACTAGAGTGACAATGTTCACTCTAGGACAAGTTGGCAGGATAGACACCACTGCCAGTGATAAGTGCAGCAGAGAGAGTTCACAGGTCAGAAATATTTAGTGTTAGTATTTAATACATTGCAAAGCTGCCATGTACTACAGGCTGTAAAAGATTAACATGTGTTTCTTTCTTTTATCCTAGGATGACCGATCCAAAATCCAAAAGCCAACAGTAAGTTGTGTACTTTTACTACAAATAGTGATATTGGGCATTCTGCAGACCCTGACCTCCGTATTTACTATATAATGGAGTTTGATATTGTTAAGTATTCAAAGGCCTTTTTTTTATTCATCAATGTTGTGGCATCTACTGTCACAAAATAAACCTACAATAGGAAAGAAATACAAAGGCTGTCCTGGAAATCCTAATTGACTGGTTGTGATACACATGATATAGCTACAATGCTTGTATTGATATATGTATATACATATATATGTATATTGAGATATGTATCCCAGAACAGGTATAGAAATCGGCCATTCTGGCTTCAGCTACTGCGTACTTGTTCCAGATCTGTGACCTAAAACAGGTTTAAATCTAAAGCTGGCAGTAGATGGTTCCATTTGCGGGGTTATTTTGCAGCAGATCAACTGCAGTGCCTGCTCATATAAATTTTACATCGATTTCATTACAAAATTGGTGGAGTGGAATGCCTGCATCTTATATTTCAAAGGCTTCGCCTCATCTTTTTATTGTTAATATGAGCAGAGCCACGCTGATATAAACAATGAAGAGCAGAGCCAGATGAAAGAGCTCTGCCATCCAGCTCTGCCTGTGTGTGAAAGCTGCACCTCTCACACAGAGGGCCGAGCACTGTATAATCATCCAATCCGACTGATAACACTGCCTGTGGGTGGAGCTTTCCTACAGTACTTTGTTACTGTCTATGATCTGCCCTGCTTGAGCCCAACTCACACGCAGATACAGATGGAAGAGCTGCCTGTGGTCGTCACTTTCATCTGCACTGTATGTGAGTTGGGCACAAGCTGCCCACCTCACACACAGCTCTGCCAGTCAGAGGCAACTTTTCCATCTCTTTAACTCCTGCTCTGCCATTTGGAGCACAGAGCAAAGTAGGAGAAAGCCAAACTATGTTAGGAACTATTGGGTTGTTTTTTTACATCAGAGCATCTTATAGGCTGAACAATATGATATGTTTGATGTTTAAATATATGGAGATGCACTTTGCAAACAAATATGTATAATACATATTTTTTGTTTGTTTTTCTTTTATCTTCTAGGACACCTTTATTACTACTACTGAATCAGATTCCAGGTATCTGTATTATTTAGTTTTTTAAATGCTTTTATGTGTTATAGTTCTCAGGTAGTGCACTTAAATAAGAAATTAAAATTTGTGTGCCAGTGGTCTGTCTGGGCAGCTATCGGTCACCACACCATCACCCAAATTTTAACCATAGGAATTGTTAACCATTGGCAGCCATAGGTGAAACATGACCTGGGGGGCATCTGTCCTGCGATTTATTTGTATATTTATTATTTTTTTTATCTTTTCTTTGCTATTAGCAAGTCTATGGAAAAAATAATAATAATTTTGTCAATTTCAAAGTTACATCTAAGAATCACGTGTGCAAACATTGATAGTAGACTGAAATTCAGCATAGACTGACCTTCTCTGAAGTATTTGATCTCTACACCATTGTCATGGATAATACATCATCCTAAAATGTGTCTGTCCACTGTAATATATTTATTGCATTGCCAAATATAGTAGTTCTGTCATTAGATGATGGAGAAATAGTTTTTAGCCTTTTCAAAATGCCATATTGAGCTTTAAGGTCACTATACACCTTACAATCAACTTTTATTCCACCACTACCATATAATATGAGGACTTTTTAAACCTTACCAATCAGTCTGTATCAGGGAGGCCACAATACTACTAGGTATTGGTAGATCTAGGAAATTGTACAGAGTGAATGAAAGGTGTGTGGTGGACTTGTAAAGCAGGATGTAAAGAACTGTAAAGCAGGATACAGACGCTAAGATATGGGCCAAATCGATGGCTGCTTTGAGCGCCGTGTGCGCTCACGGCCATCTATCTGGACCATATAATATGCGCCCATCGCTGTTTTCTAAAAGGATTGAATCAATCCCGCTCAAAAACAGCCATATCGGACATGACCATGAATACGGCCGATGTCAGATGCTTTGCCTAGAGAACGCTGGTCTCCAGGCAAAGCTTCGACTAAGGAGGGAAGAGGGCAGAGCTGTCTCTTCAGCTCCACCGATATCTGACAGCAGCGTGATGACATCATCACGCTGCTGCAAGGAACATCGAACGGCTCAAATATCGAGCCGTCTGTACCCTGCTTTAAGCTGGGGTTACAAGGCTCGATTTTTTCATAGATAAGAGCACAATTGAGCGCCGTGCATGTTAACATTGCTCAATTGTCCTCTATAAAAAATCTGAGCCACCCAGAGCTATTTTGGCCGAACAGGGTTCCACCATGTTGGAAGACCCTGTTTGATTACCTTTACCCATCCACAGTATCCGCTAGGCTTCCAGCTGGCTGCCGACATCGGGGTTACTCGATTGGTGCAATAATTGAGCCGTGTATGCCCGTTAGTAGCCCTGTTTTTCATTTTTCCTAAGATGACCCGCACTCCCCGCCAGATAAAGCTAAAGTACACAGGCTTCCTCTCAGGCTAAATCAACAGAAGATAAGGCTCACTTGTGCAAATGCTAACATTTAGCCAGTCTTCAAGCCGCTTCAGGCCCCCACATGTTACCTTTCATCCAACATTTGAAGCTATTGTATTATAGTCCTCATTCTGTAGTAAGGGACAATCATAGACCTGATTTTGTAGTAAGGGACAATCATAGTCCTGATTCTGTGGTAAGGGACAATCGTAGTCCTGAATCTGTAGTAAGGGACAATCATAGTCCTGAATCTGTAGTAAGGGACAATTATAGTCCTGATTCTGTAGTAAGGGACAATCGTAGATCTGATTCGGTATCATGGTCCTGATTCTGTGGTAAGGGACAATCATAGATCTGATTCGGTATCATAGTCCTGATTCTGTGCTAAGGGACAATCATAGATCTGATTCGGTATCATAGTCCTGATTCTGTGGTAAGGGACAATCATAGTCCTGATTCTGTAGTAAGGGACAATCCTAGACCTGATTCTGCAGTAAGGGACAATCATAGTCCTGAATCTGTAGTAAGGGACAATCATAGTCCTGAATCTGTAGTAAGGGACAATCCTAGACCTGATTCTGTAGTAAGGGACAAGGATTACCAAAAGTTGTGGTGAAAACTCATTGTTTTTCTTTCCCATTTAGAGCTTATTTCCATTGTACGTCGGGACCCCTACGCTAAGCGTATACGCTTAGCAGGGGTCCCGACGTATCCCATAGACTCAGCCTGCCGGCGGATGGTCTGTTTACCCATCCGCCGGTGTAAAGGCTGAACGTACTCGACTACGTTCAGCCTGACACCGGCGGATCGGCTCAGCGCAATGAAGACAGACCCTCCGCCGAGAAGGTAAGTCTATCTGTTACATTGGGACACGCTTAGCGGAGGGGTCCCAACGCAATGGAAACAAAGCCTTAGAAGGACTGGTGTGTTCTTGGCTCAGTTGATGCAGATTTATGTTCTGTTGATGTTATAATAATGAAGGAAGATATTTCACATGAGGAGTACAAACAAGCCTAATGGCCTTTATGTTAAAGTTCATGACACTTTGGCTCATTAGAATTGATTGTAATGCCTGACTTGTGGCCTCCAGGTCGACAGGTTTAGCATGTTTTGTGGGGTTTTTTTTAGTAGATGAAAAAGACAATGATGTGTATTTTTTTTCAGTTGGTGGAGCAACTGGATCATTCCTGGCATATCAGCTGCTATTGTTGCCTTAATGTATCGTTTCTACATGGCAGAAGAATAAGACCCTCCGCTACAACTGTAGAAGAAATAATATTAAAGACCTGAAAATGAGATCATTTTGCGATGGAAAATTGACATGAAGTGTATGAACTGTGCCAACCTAGTCCATCTCCTGCTATTTTGTATTATCACTTGTTGGATCCGTTCCATTAACATCAACCTGTATTCAATTTTAAAATGGTTTAAAAAATAAAGCAATCAACAACAGTAATGACCATGTTTCATAAGCCAGAAAAGCTTATTCTGCTCCCCTCTGTCTTCTTATCCATGAAAAGTCTGATCCTAGTAACTAAGTAAAACTGTGTCACGGAATGCTATACCTTCAAATATTTTGAAATGTAATACAGGTTGAATAATTACAATGAAGACAACCAAGCCAGTTATAACTTTAATGTGAAATATAATGCTCCTGGTAATTTACATGCAAACTATGAAATGTTTTTACATGTATATTTTAAGTATTGCCCTTTCTAAAGCCCCCCATACACGTTCCGATTTTTCGTACGAATTTTGCCCGACCGTCCGATCGGGTTGGGAGATTAATCGATCGGGAGATTAATCGGATTCGGAATTATGTACCCGACCGATCCTGATTTCTCAAAATCAGCCGAAAAATGGATCGGGACCGCTTCGGACCTGTCCGTAAATTTTTGGTCGATCTGCTGTTAATAAATAGGGTCGGGCTGATGGATCGGTGATAATTCGAATTCCGATTTTTCGTGCCAGCCGACCGACCGACCATAACATTTTAGGTGAAAATCGGATGACAGGATCGGACGAAAAATCGGTCTGGAGAATAATCGGAACGTGTATGGGGGGCTTTAGCTCTACTTTTTATATTCTTTATCTTAAAAGAAGTTTATACTGGAATGCTAGGCTACTTTCTGAAAGTTTTCTGGCTGCAGTTCAGGATTTTCTGAACTATTGACATGAAAAAAACACAGGTCATTATCTCTCCTGTTATTGTCATAAAAAGGCCAGTGGCTTAAATTTTTCAGAATTTCAGATCATAGATGGCTTTAGAAGACCCAAGATATGGATAATTTACTCGGTTTTCTGGCTACCCTTATTGTCCAAAAGTGAAAAACTCATCTTTTACAGTTTAATTACTCATGATGAAATGTATGTACTCGGGAGAAGGTTTGAGATGATGGACAATAATCCAGATTTCAGTTTGCCGTCATGATCCCTGATTGTATGGACATTTTACATTGCCCATTGACCACAGGATTAAAATATGAAACAGAGATTGATGTCGACCAATTCTGCTAATAGAAGGACCATTTCACTGAAAATTTCAGTAAATAACACTAGACTGAAGGCATTCTAGCAATGCTAAGTATAAGTGCAGCATTGCTTACCAATGATATGTTGGTATATGTTTAAGCATAATAAATCCATGTAATGTGTCTTGCATTTAAAATTTGAATAGCTTTTTCTGCACAAAAAGTATATAAGGAAGGTCTTTTTTTTTATATGCAAATGGGTAACACGTTTACTTATTATTTTACAGTGTAAGAAGAATTAAATCCAATAAAGAATTTGGAAAGTATAGAACCATATTGTGTGCCTGATGTCATTCTTTAATTGTAAATGTAATCCTAACATCTACATCAGATCGCACCATTGCTTATTCAAGATTACTTTTGTTAACGTTCTGATCAAAAATAAAAAGTAATGTTTATATAAAATTTTTGTTACTTACTGAGTTCTTTTTACCTTATCCATAATCGAATCCAGTGGGGCCCCTGCGTGGGTGCGAAGGTATTCCAGGTGGGCGCAGGCCCTCATTCATAACCTGTTTTTGACTATGAAGGGGGGGGGGGGGCTTGACAATGTTCCTAAATAGAAAAGGGTGGCCCTGCAAGGAAAGTTTGGGAACCACTGATCTAATCTAATGGCCAGTTAGCTGTAACCAAAATAAGTACTTTATTTTAAATAATACCTCACAAATGTTAAATGCTAATACAGTAATCTCTACATGTTGACACTGATCAACTTCAGATTATAGTATGAATTGACGAGTTTTGGACTTGTGTTGATTGGCATATGTAAGGGCTTGTTTCCACTGCCTCTTTCCTAGCACTGGATGTGCAGGGAAAACAAAAAATTGCAGACAGGACGATTTGCCACTGTTTGTGGTGTAGAGATTGCTGTAGAAATTAATCGGACATGCTAAGGTTTGGCACTTTGACAACAAGGAAGTGGACACTGTCCCATTCATTAGAAAAAAAATGTAGTGGAAGCAAGCCTTTAACTATACTAAAACTGTGTGTGGCGTTATGGACACGTTGACGTGGCGTGTCTGATGGCCACCCATGGTTTGCCCGCTATTCGGGAGCTGTTTAGGCCGTGGTATTGCTGGCATGGCAAATTAATTATTATATTTGTTCACGCCGCATATTGTGACCATTGTTTATCATTGGGCACTATACGTGACAGCTGGATCCATCGCGTTTGCCGTGATGGCAGAATAGACTGGGGATAGAGGAAAGCCGAGAGCGTTGTCATGAAGTAAATACAGGGGAAAAAATGTAAAGTGTTAACTAGGGCTTTAACGCCTCATGACATCAAGTCATCAGTCAAGTCACGAAATACTGGTCAGCATGCAGAGAGAGAAGCACATTAATAACAAACTGTCTGTGCATGCAGTGTCAGTGTCTTTGCCTCTGTCAAAATTGGGAGATTAGTTTTTTCCCCATCCCTTCCACCACAATACTGCCAATCAGAGGCAGTGCTGCACATATAGAGATGCATGCAGAGGGAAGACTATGCTTTTCTATATCTCTCTGTGTGTGTGGCGACAGGAATGTGCACCCTGAGAGGTGACAAGTCTGCTGACTTGACTAATGATGAGTCAGTGAATTCCCTAGTGTCACACACCTTCCAATCTTACCATACAATTTCTTTACAATTACAATCTTTTGCTCTGCCAAAACCATGTAACATGAGGGCATTTCTAAGGGCCCCCATACACCTTTAGATTTCCTTTAGATCTCCTTTTGTTTAACCAAAACCATGTAATATGAGGGACATTCTAAACAATCAAGTCTACCTTTGTTCAATCGCAGAGGACCCGATACTACATAGTTGTTGGTAGATCTAAAGGATATCTGACAGAAAGATCTAAAGGTGTATGGCCAGCTTAAACCTTCCAATCAATATGTATTCAGGAAGGCCACTATACTACATAGCTTGTGGCAAGTCTAAAGGAAATTGTACAGAATGATTGAAAGTTGTATTGGGGGGCTTAACTTGTTAAAGACATCATTCATTCACAGGTGCTTTTGGTCTTCTTGATTTGCATTTGTCCACTTACAAACTGTTTTGCATTCCCATAAACATTCATAGAGCCCACTTCACAAAGGCCAAGACACCTTACCCCCTGCATGTTCTCTTAACTACCAATGCAGCATAGGTTTATAGGTTGCAGATCCTACCCATTTGCATCAGCTCACACTGAGGTGTCCAAGGTCAGCCACTAAATCTGAACTCTACAGTGCAGTTAATAGCACCTGCTTACCATGAGTACAGGTCATTATACCTAATAAAAAAAATAGTACGGTTCATATATATGTTAGACATTAAGATGTTAAGTGCTAATATCCCTGCATGCAACTGTTTTGTTATATGATATGTGTTTACTTGGTAGACATATATGACCAGAAACAACGTCAGCTCTTTTGTCTTTCAGTACAAATATGTTAATAAAGCAGTAATGATAACTACAGATGGCTCCCATTTGGTATATAATTGTTGAAGAGTAAGTGAGCACAGACAGAAAAAAAAATCTAGTTTTAAAAGAAGGATATGTATTTTTATGTATTTTGACTTAAATTGGTCACCTTATTCGTTAAATTTTTTATTCACTTTTCAAAACGTACAGGATTCAAAAAATGAAAGCGCACCTAATCTCACCAATTTGTCCTCCTCATACAGATAATCTGTAAATAAAAGATGAAAAAACATTAAACCTGCAATGAGTAAATTCGGAGAGATAGTTCCACCACTGAAAATATACAAAACTATATACTGCCATCTAGTGACCATTCACCTTACTACAGTCTATTAACCACTAGCTAGGAATGGCCTCTGCAAGGGCTCCATGGTAAAGGTGGATATTTTTACGATTTATGGAGTGCTATTATTGCAAGAATTTTTTTTATAATTTCTTTCAATTTAGGTAAGATTTAAAGTTTCAGTCTGCCCATGTATTACGTTTTTTTATGTTCCCAATCAAATATAAATCTTTAAAAAGGAATTCCATGTTATTGCATTATTTTAGAAAGACAAAACACAATGTATGCCACATATATATATATATATAAAAAAATGCACAGAAACAGCCTTTTCATGGTTTTATCAGTCTTTTTGCACCAAGGGATTGTAAACAAATCGATGTTAGCATTTTTACCAAACTTCTTCAGGACATGTAGCATTTGATGATAGTTCTGTCAAACATATCAATCTAAAGCCGGCCATAGATGTGCCGATTCCCGGTAGTTGTTAGAAGCAATCATCCGGCGTGCACACTTACGCCAAACGCATGGTGGTCGCCCGCAACTACAGGGGTGCCCAACTTGCAGTTTCAATCCAAAAAGCCAGCAGGTCGAATCACTGGTACTTTTTGTGGCCGATCCTGTTGTAGTCAGTTAATTTGAAGGGGGAGTCTCCACCCCCTCCAAGTTAATTGACTACAATCTGCCAGGCGCACAGAGGAGTTAGTGGATTCCTGTCAGTTCTGTAGTCGACTCGTCACCACGCTGTTATGAGTCTGCTGCAAGCTGGCCATGGATCAAGATGTCTATGGCCAGCTTAACGGCAAGTTAGCAAATGTAAAGTTAGAACAATCATTGGTGGCTATGATACTAAAATAAGCCCTATCATTGCTTGTAGCGAGATTAAAATAAGCCCCATCATTGGTGGCAGTGAAACAAACTGCTGAGAACTAGCGAAGGGGGGCATCTTTTGAACAGGGTGACAAAGGGCCGGGATAGAAAGCTAAACGGGCTGGATCCAACCCCAGGCCCCCCGGGCCTTCGTTTGCCCACCCTTGCTCTAGACAGTACAGTCTTCCTAATGCCTCATACATCTGCCCTGTATTATAGAAAATGTATCTGGTAATAAAGAATGGGGTTGGGGTGTATACATGGAGAGTGATGAGGATAACACAGGAGCCGACCCCGACACTACAGTCTGCACACCCTCCATACATCTGTCCTGTATTACATTGAATGTATCTTGTAATGAAGAATTGGTTAGTGGGGTATACATGGAGAGTGATAAGAATAGCTCAGGAGCAGACCCCAGACAGT
>CM070036.1:54604099-54633873 GCA_036250615.1 Ptychadena robeensis | reverse complement strand
AAGAATCGTGTGGATTAATGATGTTTTGGAGCACCGTTTGAGCTAAACCCCCACAATACTCTAGTTTGTTGTTGTTTATATTGATAGATGACCCACATCTGGGACTAATCAGCACTTAGAATAAAAGGATCCCACTACACACACTATTTATCTATTTATGGCATAACGCTATTTGGTATATACCCTTTAATACTTATCTTTGAATATTCCCTACATGAAGGACACTGGAGCACTTTAAACTTAAACTTGCACCTTGCACAGTAACCTGGTTTTTAGGCATCTTACAAACCTTGATTGATTGATGGATTGCTGCAGAGATGGTTGTCCTTCTGGAAGGTTCTCCTCTCTCCACAGGGGACTTCTGGAGCTCTGACAGAGTGACCATTGGGTTCTTGGTCACCTCCCTGACTTATGCTAGCCATACACAGCCCGATAAATAGCCCGATCAACCAAGCCCGATCGATAAAAAAATCGGCGTTTTCTCGGACGATCTAACAAAAAAACCCCACATAGGAAAAATGATTTTTGAACGATGTAACAGTTTTGATCGTACATCATAGTCGGAGTTTATCGTAATTTTTTGTCGTCCAAGCCGGAAGTTTAAATACGATAATAAGTAATATCGGGGATGATCGGTGTTCATTTAGTCGGGCGCTACAAGAAAAATAGAACGATGTAACCGGACCGATGAAAATTTTCCAACATGTCCGATCATGTGAGGACCAATTTTCCACTAAATTTTGATCGGGAAAGCTCTGTCAGACCATGTGGGCAAAACCGGATTCATGCCCGATTAATGAGAAACGATAGGGCTTGGTTGATCGGGCTATTTATCGGGCTGTGTATGGCTAGCATAAGTCCTTTCTCCCCTGATCTCTGAGTTTAGATGGCTGTTCAGCTCTAGTAAGAGTCCTGGTGGTTTTGCACTTCTTTAACTTATGGATGATGGAGGCCATTGTGCATATTGGGACCTTCAAAGCAGCAGAAAGTTGCTGTAATCTTCCCCAAATTTGGGTCTACAGACAATTAATTTATATTCATGCTTGGTTTGTGCTCTGACGTGAACTGTGAGCTGTGGGACCTTATATAGACAGGGGTGTGCCTTTTCAAATCATGTCCAATCAACTGAATTTACCACCGGTGGGCTCCAATTAGGCTGCAGAAGCATTTCAAGGATGATCAGGGGAAACAGGATGCAAGCTCAATTTTGAGCGTCATGGCAAATGCTGTGGATACTTATGTACATGTGCTTTCTCATTTTTCTTAAATACATTTACATTTTTAAATACATTTGCCAAAATCAAGTAATCTTTTTCACGTTGTCATTATTGGATGTTGTGTGTAGAATTCTGAGGAAACATGAAATTTACTCCATTTTGTAATAACTGTAACATAATAAAATGTGGAAAAAGTTATGCGCTGTGAATACTCTCTGGATGCACATTATGTAAAGTCTGACTGCTCCATCGCTCCTGTGCAGTGTGGTCTGAATTCGAACTACTGAACATATGTTTATAATAATATAAAGACTGAAAGCAGACCTGCCAGGAGATGGCCATCACTAGAATCTCATTATTGCACATAGGAGCTGAAATCACACTGTGCTGATGTAGAATTTGATCCTGGGATGGTCAGTTACTACACCTGCCATTTAATATTTAATCATGACTGATATATATTATTATATGCTAATTATGTTGACCAAAATATGTCTTGATGTAAAGGTACATATTTTGGGGGCATATCTTATGATGGGGCATATTAACAGCAGTTGAATTTCACAGATGTCACAAAGAAACGAAGGTTGTAAAATTTTTATTCAAATAAATATGTTACACTTCTAATAACTTATTTCAATCCTATCAAAAAGTAGGCCTATCTGAACAGAAACATAAATATGTCATCCACAAACTTCATTTGTTATAATAGAGCCGTTATACACAATGACAAATGTCTTGGGAAGTGTAATTAATAAGGATATTACAAAACAAAAGGGCATGGCACAATATTATCTACGAAACCATTTAAAATAAACCTGCACAATAAAATGTTAAGCCAGTAATACAGGGCTCGATATTAGAGCCGTTTGAGATTCCCGGCAGCAGCGTGATGATGTCATTGCGCTGCTGCCCGACAACAGCTTCAGGCAGACAACAGCTCCTATATATATATCGATGAAGGTTTACCAACATGTTGATAACCTGTAGTTGTGAGCGTGATTGATTGATCCCGCCCCCGAATCATACATGCCTACATTTATGTATAGATTTTTGCATAGTACAGAGCCATGAATGGGCATGGCGCACTGTTGTAGGAAAATCTATGCAAAAATCGGCCCGTGTATTCCTACCTTTATTCTACCAAAGCTATGTTAGGGCCCCCATACACCTTTAGTGTTCTCTATCAGATTTCCTTTAGATCTCCTTTTGTTTTACCAAAACCATGTAATATGAGGGACTTTCTAAACCATCAAGTCTACCTGTGTTCAATCGCAGAGGACCCGGCACTACATAGTTGTTGGTAGATCTAGGTGAGGAGAGATCTAAAGGTATATGGCCAGCTTAATACAGGAAACTATCCAATCAATCTGTATCCAATCATGGAGGCTCGTATAATACATAGTTGTTAGTTGATCTGTACAAGGAAATTGTACAGAGAGATTGAAATGTATGTGGTGAGCTTAAGTGCAATAAATATGTTTACATATTCTTTAAGCCGGCCAATCCGCTGGCAATGGTTCAACCGCAGAATCAAAGCTGCCCACCTGGAGCGAGCAATCCTGGGCGCTCCAAATATCAATCGGCCAAAGAACGGACATGTCAGTTTTTCTTTGGCCAATCTCATTACTTTCGATGGGGACCAGTGTCCCCGTCCAAAGTAAATTCTAGCACACAAAGTGTGTGAAATCGCGTGGAATTGGCCTGACATCACGCCGTCTATGTGCAGCTTAACCTGTAGTTAAAAAAAGAGTCACAAGGCATGCTTGACTACTTAACCCTCTGGGGGTTAACCCTATGTGAGGATTTTTTAAAGAGTTGTTTAAATTACCTTTTCTCCCTTTCTCATCCTAGGGGTCATAGATGACGTCAGGGATGTGAGGACCAAGAGCGCCACTGCCTGAAATTCATTGGTGTGCCCTCTGCCTCTTTGGCCTCATCAGTTATGCAGAAGAGAGGGACTCTAGAAGGATTTTTTGGGGACGTCAACTCAGAGGGCTCCCTCCAGACAGATTAGATGCCCCTAGTGTAGCACACTTGGTGTTATCACTAGGGAGGTTCAGCTGTATGTGCTAGAACACATAGAATTGCCTACAGCTTTACATCATTGGTCAAAATATGTAAATATTTTAATGTAAATATTTTGTCTATGCAAAAACCATTTGAGTGCAAATTTTTCACAATGTTTCATAACAATGGCAAAGGACAGTGACTATTAAGGTGAATAGCACTTTACACAATAATCTTTCCTTTCTCAAAGGTCTAGATGTTACTAATAAATAAAACCACTTTCTCATAGCTCATCTGCCACTATATCCATGGGATTAATATGACCATTGGTTTGTGATGTAGATGATGCGTTTACATGGAATTCTTTGGAGAGGTCAACTTTGTTCTCTGAAATCAAGGGTCGTAACTTGTCACAAGAGAAGAGAAGAGCAAATCGCAAGAGGCAGAAAACAGAGCTTGCTGCAATGATCACAACTGCAAAAGAAAACAAATCCCAATTGTATAAAACAGTCACTGACATGGAAGAGGAATTGAGCTAAGTAAAGGACATGAACAACTTCAGTACTTCTACTCTGAACTAAAATAATGAATTGTTATGGAGTATCTTCAGCTACAAAGGTCAGTAAGGTCTCTAAATGTAACTGGCTGTTGGAGGAATATATGAGGAATATATTAATACCTCAAAGCCTGGCCTCAGCTTCACTTTAAAGTTGATGTAAAAAGTTTCTATCAGGAATAAACTTTTGTACTACAGTAGCCAGATATGTTAACTACTTTCCGGCTGTGTCCACCACACGTCACTAGGAACAACTTGTTTCTCAAGCCGGCCATAGACACGACGATTTCCAGATGTAGATGTGGGAGATCGCCCGCAACTGCAGAGGTGCCCACCTTGCTGGATCAATCTGAAAAAACCCCGCCAGCTGGATCACATATGGCCTTGGTTTTAGTATTATAAATCTACCCCAAACCTCTCGAGAGTTGTGAGGTTAATGCACAATAACCCACAACAATCTCCCAAATAAAGGAGTTCTGGAAGGTAGAGTTGTCAAAGACTTTGATGTCAGTCACTTTTTGATCAAATGTGCAAACTGAATGCTCAAGGTCTTTTCCACTTAAGGGGACAACTGTTCCTGAGGCATTTACTTTTTCCACACTATTAATTTGATTCATATATGTTGTTTTGTTATAGCCAAATTTTAACTTGTCTGTATCTATACCAGGGGTGGGCAAATGTTTTAACTTGTGCACCACAATGGGTTTTTAAATCTTACAGAGGGGCCAGACAAGTCCTCCCAGTCTGGGTGGAAAATGTAAGCATTTATACATTGATTACAAAAAAGTAAAAGGTATAAAATAATACGGAAAATGAGGCTTTTGATAGTAAATCTAAGCAAACTACACCTCTAGCAGGAGATCTTTTGATCATCCTCTAGGCATCTCCACTTATTGCAGGAAATGAGTGGAGGGGAGCCAGAGTGTCTTGACACCAAGGTGACAAAAGGCCTGTGTTCTATCAAGATGTGCCTCCCCGTCGAGTTAAGCTGTACTATGTACAGGGGACCCGGAGGGGGGTGGGGCTTCTGGTCTCTTCTAGTGATGAGCTGCAAAGGCAATATTAGAATTTGCGATATTTCGCGAATGATTCTACTAATATTCGATCCTATATTCGCGATTGTGCAAAACTGCGCATCTAGATTCGCCTCACAATTACCTTAAAAATGAATCGTCACATGTGCTATTTATTTTCGTATTGCGAATATATATTCGCAATCCATGCCCATAGGCATCCCGATGGCGAATATCACAAATATTGGAAATTGCAAATATCCGCCGCCATATCCGCAAAATTTGCAAATTCTCGAATAGCCGATATTCGCCAAATATATTCAAGCTCAACACTAGTCTATGCCAGTCCCCTGTCCATAACTGAATGAACTGTCAGTGCAGGTTAATTCTGCTATGGACAGTGGACCCAGAGGGAAGAGGGGTGATCTTGACGGGAGTGGACAGGAAAGGAAAGTGACCCTAAGAGGGGGATGCTCATCTCGACGGATCCCCTGCTATGTATTGCAGCATATGTAGAGGAGAAGAAATGCTAAAGGCCCAGATATGGCCCCCAGGCCTTAGTTTGCCAATGCCTGATCTATACTGTACTGTGTATTAATACTGTACTATAGTCAAGCATATCTCCTTAAGGAACTGATTAAAGCTTTGCCTGTTTATATATGTTAAACAAATGAACTATTTCTATGAGTCTAATTATTTTTGCATAATGCATATATGAAAAAATTGGAGGAAACTTACTGTTGATCATATCATTATCTGTCAGCTTTTCAGAAGATTTTTCTCCCCCAGTAAAGACTCCAACTGAAGCAACAATTGCTATTGGGTAAATTGTGAACGTATAGCGCACATATTTTTCAAAAATAAACGTTTCCATTGAAAACCTGTAAAAAAGAAAAAGATGTATTTGCAAACTGTGGCGGCAGGAGTTGTAAATCTAGTTATCAAGTTTAAAAGGGGAGAGGACTTAAAGGAACATTGTCATATATTTACTTTGCACTAACTTCTCATACATCTAGCAGGTGACATCATATAGCATTTCTGTCAAAGTTTGGCAAAGCTAAGCTCACAAGGTTGGTTTGGAACCACCCATTTACCACTGACAGCCATCGCAAACTCCATCCACAGGTTGCCCATAGATGTAGACCACACCCACAATAGTGATAACTGAGCACTGAGCCGTGTGATTTCTGTTACTGGGCAAACCTCCGGGTGGTAGTCACCTGGTAACCAATCATGTGAATTTAGCCTAACAGCCCTTTCATACTGGCTATGCTGCAGTACCGCAACACAGTGCGGCTAGCCTTGCTGCACAGTACACAGGATTCCATAGGAGACCGCTATGTACGTTATTCGCTGTACAAATATATATATATAAAAGAGAAAAAAATATATATATATATATCATTTAATGGTTCAAAGAGTCCAAAATGAATAGTCCAAAGAGTCCAAAAATCATAATATCGGTCCTAAAAGGGTCCAGAAACAGAGGAAGTTCCTCAGAATGCTGTGATCCTAAGTGCCGCTGGCCATGTGGTAGTCCATGGGAGGTAGACGCGACTCTGCGATCTGGGTGAAAAAAGAGACCCCAGGGGGGTCCTCATGCCCCTATGCAAATAGGGGGAATTTTACAGGATACACCAGAAGGGCAGGGCCGCAGAGCTCTTTCCAGATGGGTGGTATCTGCTGTGTTTATATTTTGGGATGTTGTCCAAACTTATACAGGAAGCTTTTGAAGTTTTTCTTTTGATTGCAATTGTACACTTGTATGGGAGATTCATACACAATGGGTTTTTTACTGGTAATAGATGCAGCTAGCAGACGCACTAGCATTAATGCTGGTGCGTCCGTTTCCAGCAAAAATCGTCACTGCAGCTGTGGCACACATAGTGTGAAAGGGACCTAAAGGTTAACTTTGCAATACAAATGTTGAACTATACAAATGAGCAAACTAAATTGATTCATGTAAAAGGTGCCATAAACAAAATATCCTGCTCTACTAGTGATATATTAGAAGTGTACGGAGGGGAGAAGAGTCAACGGTTACATTTTTACAAACTGGCAATACAGTATGTTTTTAGCAAGTCGGGCTCATTTCGCTTTCCCTGGATGAGACATAACAGTATTGCTATGGAATGAAGTCAACATACTGTTCCAGCTGAGTAGAAAAATGTGTAGTGCTTTGGATACTCTGATAGTTACAAGGACAGACCCCAGGGCTTGGAACACTCAATTAGCTTGGCAGTGCCAATGTGTTTGTTCAACTGCTTTCCACAGGAGGTCAGTGTAATGCTTCTTGTATCCTCCTTATAATACAGCCTTGTAGAATTCTGTATCTTCACAGGAGTATAGATGTATAGTGTTAACAATCTTACACTAGCACTACAACAGTATATATTATAGCATATATTTATCTGCGTATACACATGAAATTCACAAACTCTTACCAGAATAAAAGAGCAAAGAAAATCAGAGAAAGGACCATTGTGCTGACATAGGGATCCTCCACAACAATGTTATACTTGAGCACTATCCCAAAATTGAGAATTGTTGCAATGGATGTCCATGTGGCATATGTTGCCAGTCCATTGTGTACCTGTAAGACAGAAAGAGTGCCTGTTGCTGTTTTAGTTGTAATAAGCATTTCACTAGTTCACATGGTCAGGGCTGCCCATTTGTCATAACCAACCGACTTTAAATAGCAACTGCAGTTTTTCATTGCAATAGAAAAGGAGAGGTCAGGGGGTCTCAAACATATGAATTCAGCCATAGGGTATGTTTTCACATAACGCAGTGCTTGGCGGGAGGTCCATACGGAACACATACACTTTACCTACTCAGCGGTTGCTCTGTTCTCACAGCGCTGAGCCGTTCCGTCGATGCAGGGGTGAACGTAGTGGAGTACGTTGAACCCCTGCATTGAGCCAGTTAAAGTGTATGTGATCCATCGGGATCCCCGCCAAGCACTGCCCTTAGCGTAGGGGGTCCCGACGGATGTGGAACCCCCCCTCCCACATAATCACTACTTTCTGAGCTGGTTGTTTGATATTTATTCATCATATTACCTTCACATTTAGAAAACAAAAGTGAAACTCTAGGCATCTCAACGCCGGTTGATATCAGGCAGCTATGGCCAGGAAGCGCTGTGTCTATAGCCGGCTTTACAGCAATTAGTTGCTGGTTCATGGGGTTAAGTATTTGTTCTGCGAAAACATAGACATCAGAACAATGTAGTCCCAGATATCATTAAAACTTGGGAAGTCTGCTGACCTTTGCATACTACTACATACTACTGACCTACTCTATCTAAAAAAAATGTTTTGCATATAGATTAGTATAAACTGATTATAGTTTGGGCATACATGATATTCGAGCCATTCAAGGAAGCTCCTTCGATATCAAGGAAGCTCCAGCCCAGCGCGATGATGTCATCACGCTGGACTGAAGCTTCCTTGATATCGAAGGAGCTTGGGGTGCAACACTGCGTCATCCAGCTTAGCCGTGGTCCCCATGCAAAGCAATGGACATTGACCATGATTTACGATCATGTCTGATATCCATGTTTTCAGGGTTGGCTGCATATGATATGCGCCAGATAGATGGCGGTGAGCGCACACGCCATCGATTTAGCCCATATCTATGCAAGTAAATGCACCTTAAGTCACCTGGCTGTGCATTGGGTATTCTCCTCTACATTCTGCAGGGGAGACATAGGTCTTTAGAGTGTCCATTTTATATCTTTTCAAAATGTAACAGGCCATCACACATGTGTAAATGTAAATGTGATGGTAAAATCTGATTGAAAGTTATCAAATACCTTTCCTGTTGATAAAGAATTGTATGGCCACAAAAATGTACAGCCATGGGTGTACAAAGTAACATCTGGCAAATCTGATTTTTTTCAATGGTTCATATGTGATTTATTATCTTTGGAAGTGTCTCTTAAGAAATTCTCTGTTCTTACCAACATTCTTATGCACCACAGATCAAAACGTTGGTGCTGTAACATCCAGGCTCTATAGTAGTAACATTTCCTGTATGATATGTGCAGCATCAAGAAGCATGTGATTGGGATTAAAGCTAAAAAGACATTGGCGAATATAAGAAGTCTGTAGGAAAAAAAGGAAAACACAGGTTACTATATTTTTATGCAGACAAATCTTACCATTTTACTTTATATGTTGTGTACCCTGGAAAGAACCCTGCTTCCCACAACTGATAACCTGAGATGTTATCTCCTGCTGCTGGCTTCCGTATCCTGTTCACTAGGTTCTGCAGGGATAGGGTTAAGCTAGCCTTATACGCATTGTCTGTTTCTTGATTGATATTGTTTCATTGGGCTTGTGTGATTTAAATATTGCATGTCAGTCAGTCTTTAATCCATCATACTACCACCCTGTGTGATTGATTCCAAACCAATCCATTCCTTTCCTAAACCCTGTGCACATGCTCTATAGTAAGATTAGACACAAAAAAATGCGTCAGATACGTGAACGATCGGCTGAAATTTACCAGCAGGCCTAATCACTGCTCAATCATTTTTTTTAAGTTGCTTGAACAGAAATATCGAACCGTGTATGGCCACCTTTACACCGGCAAATGAATCTCTTACTGATAAATATAACTACTAAGATGATGATGATGATCGGTGATAGTGGCACTGTGGGATATCGGCCCTGCGCCACTGCCTGCGCACTGAAGGAGACCAGATTGGTGAGCTAATTGAGTTTTCTGATTTTACTTTAATTATGGATTATGTAATGAGATCAATCACATGGGCTAGACATATTATAACATGATATAAGTTGTAACTCATGATTTAAAGCATGCCTCATATGGAGGTGAAATAGATGGAATACTAGAGACTCATGCAGAGTGGGACTGACTGTTCTAATAATGTTTATCTATAGTGATATAACACTTCTTTATGATGCAGGAAAGAGATGGTATGTTAGCACCAGCACTTTTGACGAACGCCACAACAGCGCTCCAGAATCCCTGAAGAAGTCCTCAAGTAGGACGAAACGCATTGGAACATAATTGTATGCAAACCTGGACATGACATATGTTTTGGATTTTACTGGTGGTGACTAATTCAAAGAACTCCTTGGTTAATACAGGGGTACAGGGGATTGGTGTCAATTCCCTGACCAATCAGACTGACTATCTAGACTTGACTGAATATGCTTTATCTATGACTACTTATATGTAAATGTATTTATTTTTTGGATTCAAAGTGTAAATCTCATTCTTTTGACTGGCCACCCCCCTCTGGGGCTATTTCCCCTCAACCCACTAACAAATGTAACCACTAGTTTATCCTGTAAGAGGCCTTTACTAGTTAAGCCTGCCATACACACACTGATTAGCGGCCGATTTTGCCGCTGACCGACGGGCGTGCGTGCTTGCAGCCGTCGGTCGCGGCAAAATCGGCCGCCAATCGTGGGTTCCTACATGGGGTGACAGATCCCTGTCGCCCCACAGCTCGGCCGGCCAGAGAACAGACATGTTCTCTGGCCGATGCCAGCCGATGCCGTTACTTTCAATGAAGACCGGCGTCTTCATTGAAGGTAACAGCCGGAACACAAAGGGTGCCCGCCAATGCAGTCAGCTTGGGAATGCAGCGTGATGAGCTCATCGGAACTGCTCTGTCAGCACCCACTTGGTGGGTGTATGGCAGGCTTAAGACTCTCATGCTGCTATTCCAGTGGAATGACTGCTGCAAGAAAATATAGTGCTATTAATTTGAAGCATTCTCATGCAGCATCGTGCACGGAAGTCTATTCAGCTCCAGCTTTTATTTAAACATGGAACAATTCATTTTTATCTCCGGGAATGATATGAGCTATTTGTGCAATTCATTTAAGTAATCTGCACTGAATGAATTGCATAGAAAAACAATCTATATGTATTGTATATTTGTCAGATAAGATGTGCCTAGAGCTCCAATTTCTATTCAATCTGAACATTTGTGTTGTTGCTATAAGCTCATAAATGTAAAGGAATGTAATGTAATGCCAGAGGCTCCTTGCAGGATCATGGACCAAACTCCTGGTCAGTCAGAGTTGACAAGGAAATGCTGACTATACAATGCTTTTGTTTTTTGGCTGTAACATGGGTTTGATCTATGCTAAAGAATCTTGTACATCAAATGCTGAAATACTATACTGTGTCTCCTAGTTTGGGGGAATCACTGGCCCGCTTTTCCATGAAATGCAGACAGGTCATGGCTGATGGGACTGGCAGGGTGGTCAAACATCTAAAAACACAGCAACCAATTTTTTGTACCCATGTTCAAGAAAAATAACATATGTTCCAAGCAGTAGACTCATTCTTGGGTGAAGTGCTTACTATTATAAAATGTCTTTTTTTTATTAGGATTTTTGGTCTTCCCTTGGTAGCATGTGATGCTGACCCTCTTTGACTGAAAAACTGAAATCCAGTAAATGAATAAGGAGGGCCAGGGCCACTAAGGATGCCCATACAGATTTCTCTGTCAAATTGCTTTTAGATCTCTTTTTGTTTTACTAAAACCATGTAACATGAGGGACTTTCTAAACCATCAAGTCTACCTGTGTTCAATTGCAGAGCACCCTATACATCATAGTTGTTGGTTAATCTAAAGGATATCTGACAGAGAGATCTAAAGGTGTATGGACAGCTTTAGGCAGGAGAACTAAAGCTAGCCACATGGACGAACGAAGTTCTCCACATGGGGTGCACGATAATTGAACAATTTAGACTGAAATTAAATCGAAGTAATCTAAAATTGTCGATTGGATTAATGTTTTTTTTAACAGGATTTTTTTTTCCCCAAGAAGTAGTCATATGTTAGTAGCGCACATCGAGATGATTGAATCGAAACAAACAAAACACTTTCAGAAATGTAGTGCGATCATTGATCAATCAACCAAAATTTTCCAACTTGTCCGATCACTTTTCAATCGACGATTTTACTAAAATCGTACAATGAACGTCGATTGTACTATGTGGGCAGTACATCGATTAACGTTCAATCGATCTTTTTTTTCATCAAAAATCAACAATTGAATGCTAAAATTGTACCATGTGTGGCTAGCTTAAAGGACATCCTTTAGCCAGGAATATAGGCAAGCTGTGTTTAGTAAATACAGCTTTTAATGCACACTCTAAAGCTAGCCATACACGTGTCGGATTCCATGGCCGATTGATCACTGATCCGATCGATTCCGGCGATCTCAGCGGGAATCGGAGCTCCGATCAATCGGCCAATTAAGAGAATCCGATCGCTGCATACCACCTTGTCCAACGGATTCCGGGACGATTCCGTGTCTGATTGTCCACCTCACAAATGGCAACTCCCCCTGATGTGTGCAGAATCGGATCAAAAAGACCAACATGTTGGTTCTCTGTCCGATCCGATTCTGGGCCCCCGAACGATCGGACGTGATCGATCGGACAAGGTGGGCTGCACGCGATTCTGGCACGATAGTTTTGCGTGCACGCGCCCGGAATCGATCGTGCCGGAATCCGGTGGGAATCCGACCCGTGTATGGGGGCCTTAAGAAACTCTCAGTGCACCATTAAATCAAGCAATTTCAGAGAAGTCTTTACAACTTTGTAAAGCTAAAGCCCCCCCATAGACGGGCCGATTCCCGGCCATAGTTGTGGGCGACCGACCACCGTGCGCGCTCCCGCCAAGCACATAAAGGTCGGTCGCCACAACTACAGAGGATCCGACCAAAAGAGCCGGCAGGTCGGATCGCACACAGATCCGTCCTGCTGTTTCTTTTTGTGGCCGATCCTCCAATCCTGCTGCAGGCAGTTAACTCGGAGGGTGAGTCTCCTCCCCCTCCAAGTTAATTGGCTTCAATCTGACAGAAATCACGTGTGTTGGTAGAGCACACAGGATTCCTGTCAGTTCTGTAGCCGACTCTTCACAGCGTGGTGACGTCAGCAAGTGAAATCAGAATAAAATCAGCTCCAGAGGTCTATACAGGTAAACACATAGGGTGTTAGAAGGAGAAACGAGAATACCCCTAAAAGTTAGATATCATTCCTCATTCTATACATTCTTGTGCTAGGCTTGTATTTTGTTATACAATTTGCTTAAATACTGTGTTAGCACATTATTAATTATATAATACATTATAATTCCAAGAAAATTACTTACTCTCTATCCCATAGAAAGAGCCAGCCAATATTTATCACATTGTTAAGAATCCATAAGGCAAAGAATTCAGGGGGGTGAATAGTTGGTTTGGAATAAATACGACCCATCTTGTTCCTAAGATAAAGAAAGCGTTTATATTTACATATTTAAATATAAGATAAATGCAACAGTTTGTAGTGATAAAAACCTTCCAGTGGCCATAACAAATTAATTCTTAGGTGTTGCCAATGAATAAGCACCATCATTATCCAATATTTATTATTTGATTCGATGGAATGAAGGAAAACAGAATTTCAATCTAGGAATGCATGCTACAATTTACCTTCTGAACAGTGTAGTGCAGACGTATACAATCCATAGTCCATTCCAAATATAAATCACAGACCAGACAGAAAATGTCCAGCCTGCAGGTGTGATATCCAGAGGGTTTTTGTCAGAAATGTTTTTAGCCGTTGTAAGGAATAAACCTGAAATGTTAATTACACAATAATGAACAATAATGCAATAATGATCACTAACAAAAAGTGACAAACGTTTGATGTTTTTAAACAAAGCATCTCCCTCACAATGTAAGGGTAGGGCTACACCATGCGCTTGGATACGTGGACGTCAGCACATCCATCGGGCGCAAGCCCCCCACCCCCTTCACTCCGTTAGGGCCACTTAAATCATTCCCCGGCGATCGTTGTGGGATCGATCCCAACAGGGTGACGCAAGAATCGGCAAACAATCCAAAGTAATAGTGCTTGAACAGGGACATACCGTCATGTCGGATTTCTGTACCATCAACATTTTTTGGGAGCAGGATTCTCTCAATCCCCTAATGGATTTATGTGGCTTGTCAGTATGACTTTCAATGGACGCATCATGTGTCAAGCCACCAGTGCATTTATGCTGATGTGGTGCTCCATGTCGACATTAACGTGACCGAGGCTCGGACGGTTTGGGGGCTATGACAGACTATATAGACACCTCTGTCATCGCCCATTATCATCAACGGCAGTGCTTGTGCACTTCACTTGAATTTTAGAGCAAGTGTAGCCCTAGCCCAGACATGGGCAAACTAAGGCCTCGGGCCAAAACCGGCCCTTTCGTCTTTTCATTTGGCCCTCCTTGTCACCTTGGTGTCAAGATGGCTACCCTCATTCCCTGCAATAAGTGTAAATGCACCTATAGGATAAATGTTTTCATTGTTTTTTTAACAAAGAAGGATTAATAGATCCACGTTAGTCAGTAACTTAAATTGCCATACAGGTCATAGCAGGTTTGAACATAGATATACAAATTAAATATTGATAAAAAATAAAAATTTGTGCGCAGTTTACTTTGTTTCACAAATGATCTAAGGTATAAGCTTGTCTCAACGCGTTTTGCGAGGTAACAAGGTGTGAAACAAAGCAAACTGCTCAAAAATTGTGTTCTGTTTCAACATGTATTTGTATATCTATGTAAAGAGAAGTACCCGTGAAGGTTATGGTGAGAAGGGATGAAAGGAATCAAAAAGCCCTCAACTCGAGCAGTGCATAGCACAATCAAGCCTTCTTAAAACAGAAGGTATTAACACGGCCCAATCCCGCACATATATCTATGTACAAACCTTCTTTTACCTGTATGTCGGATATTGATGGATGAGTTTAATCCTTCCGACTCACTACCATTAAAGGACTGTTTATAGTTAACTCTTTACCTTGCCTTAAAAGTCCCATCCTTAGGTGACCTGGGGGATTCCTCTTGGTCACACAGGGTGCAACTTTAAATTTTCAACCATATATTTTTTTTACATATTTTCTTATTCTGCATATCCTGTCCTAGCTATGAGGACCCGAATGCAGGCTCTTGGTCCGGCCCCTATGTCACATTTAAAAACCCATTCTGGCCCACAAGTCAAAAAGTTAGCCCACCCCTGCCCTAGTCTATGACTTCTTTTGGGTGTTTATGGATTACCATATCTGCAATATCCCAATAATACATAAAAAATACAAAAAAAGGCTAACATATACATTTCTGAAGCTGGCTTCGTCTCTCTTTATTGTAAGTCAGTAGCACATTAACAGATAGTATACTACATCCTTACAGCAGGATTGCTTTACATACCCTTCTATAGAAACTTATCTACGTTTACTATCGCACTCCAGGAAATTGTCACATTTGTGTCCGTTTGTTTCCTGATTCTGCGAATTTCTTATTGTATTAAAGAAATCAACCCTTTACGTTAAACGCTTACATTAATGGACTTGCCTTTCATAGCACATGAAATCACATCAATAGTACTATTATATTTAAGCAAAAAGAAAGTAGGTTTATTGTACTCACCGTTGTTTGGCACTGCTGACAGTGCGTTTAATATGACAGTGCAGATATATGAGACGGCTGAGAGGCAGATAAGCGACCCCAGAAGGATATTTTGTGCCCTCATTGTGATCCGCTTAGTTTAGGGTGAAGAGATGACTTTAGGTAGGCAAGGAATAGTCAGCTGGTTGGTGGGCATTCCGCTCTTTCTTTATATACAAGAGCTACACTGGAATGATCTTATCTATTAGACTTTGTACTTTCATAGTAAAGAGCCTTACGAAACATCAACAAATAATTTTTCAGTTTATTGCAGGCAATAAGGGACACTTGTGTAACAGTGCAAGAATTTAAAAACATTCAGTCTTAGGTAAGATGATCCCAAAACCTGAGCTCTGCATAATGTTATATAACATCTGTTTATATAAGTTATTTCCTTGTATTATTTCTGTGACAATTTCTAATCATACTATTCTACAGTATATTATATAGTTTACAATGAGGATTTTTTTACATTATGGGGCGCATATTATATATATTGTTATATTAGATTTCATAATGTATCCCTGCTGATGTGCAAGAGATTTCATCTGCTGATGTATACCTTCACAAGTTCTGACTATACGTACCATAGTTTTTTCAGGCCAATCAACTAGGCCTTTTTCAGCTTTACTGTATATGAATAAAAAAACAAACATTTTGATTTGCTGCAGATACCATTTTCCATGAATGCAACTAAAATGTACAGTGAGGAACATAAGTATTTGAACATCGCACGATTGTTCCTCGTACGTCTTCCTACTTAGAAATCATAGAGGGGGGCTGAAATTCACATTGTAGGTGCATTCCCACTGTGAGAGACTGCATTTAAAAACAATTCAGGAAATCACATTGTATTATTTTCAAGAATTTCTTTGTATTGCACTGCTGCACATAATTGAACACACATTTGAACACCTGAAAAAATCAGTGTTACTATTTGGTCCAGAAGTCTTTGTTTGTAATTAATTACCATTATTTTTATTAGGTCAAATGTTTCCTGTATTTCTTGACCAGGTTTGCACACATTGCAACAGGGTTTTTTTCCACACGGATCTCCTCTAGATCTGTCAGGTTTCTGGGCTGTCACTAAGCAACACAGAGTTTCAGCTTCCTCCAAGGATCTTCTATTAAATTTAGGACTGGGGACTGGCTAGGCCACTCCAGAACCTTGCTTCTTATGGAGCCACTCCTTGGATATACTGGTTGGGTTCTTTGGGTCATTGTCATGTTGGAAGACCCAACCACAACCCATCTTCAATGCTCTGACTAATACTAGGCATACACGGTTAGATTTAAGTGTTGGTTTGTTGGTCAGGTAGATTGTATTCGATGAACACATTTATATATGACACTTTGCTAAGATCGTCGATTTTGGTCTTATTACGATCGTATTACACTTGAACCTGCCATGTGGTTCTACTTTGGCATCGATTACGATTGGTGCCTGATGAAAAGATCAAGATCAAAATGTAATTGAAAATCGACCATGCTAAAATTAAACTGTGTATGCCTAGCTTTAGTGTCCCCATACACCTTTAGATTTCCTTTAGATCTCCTTTTGTTTTACCAGAACCATGTAATATATGAGGGATTTTCTAAACAATCAAGTCTACCTGTGTTCATTCACAGAGGAGCCTATACTACATAGTTGTTAGTATATCTAAAGGATATCTGAAAGAGCTCTAGGTGTATGGCCAGCTTAAGGGAAGAGGGTTGATGCTCAAAATCGCAAAATACATGGCCCCATTCATGATCTCCTTTATACAGTACAGTCCTCCTGTCCCCTTCACAGAAAAACACCCCCAAAGCATGATGTTACCACCCCCATGCTGCACGGTAGGGATCATGTTCATGGGATCCAAGACACAGTGAGGACTGTACCTCTTTGGCTAAAGGGTCTCTGTGTTCTCAAAATTGCAATATAATGGGACATGTGACCAGTTCACTATGGTTGTGACATGTTTTGTTAAAGAACGTCATATAGGGGATCTGAAGCTGGCCATAGACATCTCAATCTATGGCCGGCTTTAAGCAGACTCCTCACAGTGTGGTGACGTCACCACGCTGTGAGAAAAGTTGATTATACAGAAATTGCATGGTAATTGTATGTGGTGTATGGGGGGCTTAACACACGCGATTCCTGTCAGATTGCAGCCAATCAACTCGGAGGAGGAGGAGAATCCCCCTCCGAATTAACAGCCTGCAGCACAGGATTGGAGGATACGGCAGAAAAAGAACCAGCAGGACAGATCCGTGTGCGATCCAACCTGCCGGCTCTTTTGGTCGAATACTCAGGGTTGGCTCCCCTATAGTTGCGGCCATAGCCGGAAATCGGCCCGTCTATGGGGGGGCTTTAACTTTATCCTTCATTTAAAATGAAAGAAAACATTTAGTAGATGGGCAGACGACGTGTCCTAGGCAGAGGTAGTGGCTCTATTGAGACTATTGGATATCTGTGGGTTATAAAGTAACAAAGAAGTCACTTGGTGAAAATCATGGGGGCTAATAGATCATGGCCTTGCATAGTACGTGAAGAACCCTATAGCATATAATTAAGATGGATGGGGGCTATCCACAGTCATTAAATTTCTGTCCATTTATCATAGTACGACTGTGTAGTCCAATATGCTGACAGAATTTGCGCACATTAGGGGTGAACAGACCTCCCTGGGAATTAAAAGCAAAAAAAACAGTTTGCCACAGGCAGTAAGGTTTATGTTCCCAAATAATAGTGATTGAATTAGCATTATCCACAAGGCTGATGCTGGGACAGACAAGGTTTTAAAAACATTTAATAACATTTTAATGGCTGCTATCTGACCTAAACAAGAAATTTTATGTCCCCGCCAGGAGGTCAGGAGTCATTTCACCAAATAGTGGGGGAAAGTTTTGAAAATATAATGTACAGTAGGAAGGGGTAAGGTAAATACATAGATATTTAAAGACCATGGAGCATTAAGTTAAGTAAAAGTGTGTTTGTAAAGTCTGTAATTCTGAGGGAGGAATATAGAGAGGAAGGGCTTCAGTCTTGCTCTTGTTCATTTTATACCCTGATAGAGCGCATGATTGCTTAAATAATGTACCTGACAGAAAATATTTTCTCAACAATTCTGAAACATATATAAAAACATAGTGCAGAAATTTCTTACCATCCCAATGGACTTCTGAGGCTGTGGTCTATACAGACACTTATTTTTTTTTTTTACCAAAGACACTTATTATAATTCCCCTGGTCACATCATTAAGGCGGGGTGTGAGGGGTTTGTGTTTATGCTATTAAATAATACATTTTCAGTTTTGTGAATATAGTCCTATAACGAAGCTCTGTTTAAAACACTGTAAAGCCCCCTATACACCGTTCAATCATTCCGTACAAATTCCTTTAGACTTACCAACAACTATGTAGTATAGTGGCCTATACTATGTTATATACTATAACTGGTACAGCACACACAGGAACAACAAGTGATGGCCTTGTTCTCTTATTGTTGGTGTAGTAGGCCTTATAGACATCATGCTTGCATTTAGGCTAGGAGTACCGTAGCTATAACTTAACAAACTAAGTAATTTTGGGCAATACAAAGTTATAATACAACACTTAATGTTCGATTTAGCAGTTTTATTAAAATTACGGTAATCAAATCTGTTAAATGTAATAAATTGAAAATGAAAATTCTTTTACAATTATATGCAATGCAGAACTCTAGTCTATAATATGTATATAATGTAACATTTTTGTTCCTAATCATTCTGTTTCTTAAAAGCAATGATTCTAGTGTCATTACATTTGGACTGACTTAATTTAAAAGATTTGATTCACTTCTTAAATGTGGGGAAAAAGCCTCTATAACCTTATATATATGGTTTTCCCATGATACTGTTTTACTTATTTCCATTACATGCACCATTTCGCAGCCATATTCTGTTCAAAAACACTGACTTAGGTAAATTTACAGTTTCTAATGTAGCTGTCAAGAATGTCTCAAAAGGAAACTGTTGTTATAGAAATGCTAGCCTGTTATATTATGTTCAAACAAATAATATGTTCAGGTCTAATGAACCCAGATAATTTTCACTGACAAATACAAACCAATAGACAGTGGTAAACTGAGAGTAAATATACCGTATTTTTCGGACTATAAGACGCACCGGACCATAAGACGCACACAGTTTTTAGGGCAGGAAATCCAGAAAAAAAAGATTTATTAAGTTTTCACATCAATTGGGTTAATGCAATGAATTCAATGATGGCAATATTCAATTCAGCCAGCAGGGGTCACTAGCAGCAGTACACTCTCAAGCTCAGCGTCTTCACACTAAACACTCGGGAGGAGGAGGAGGGAGGGGGCAGAAATCTGCAGCCTTCTCCTTCTCCTTTGCTCTAAATAGCTGGGAAGATCAGCTGTGATTGTGTCCGTGGGAACTGCCGAGTTATTGCGGTTCCCACTGACACTGAGAGAGGGAAAGATGGCAGTCCATCTCTCCCTCTCTCTCCATTGCCAAGCAAAGCTCTGCTGACAGGCAATTTTACAGTACAGCTGAGAGAGCCGACACCAGCCGGCATCTCTCAACTGACAGTTCCTCCAGCTCCCCCCCGGCTAATCTCCGTACCGGGGGAGCTGGCAGGCAGCCAAAATGCGACCACCAATTTTGGGGGTGGAAAAGTGCGTCTTATGGTCCGAAAAATACGGTACTCAATTAAAGATTCTCGCATTTAGTCTAACGAAGTTTCCCAATCTGCTCTAGAATGAGAATTCTTTGCTGTTTCTTATATAGTATGTTCAACAGTAGATATGGATAAAGGTATAAATGACTGGAGTGATCAATTAATTCCTCATCTTTTGCTCCTCCTCCACTCTGTTGGGGGTTTTTTGTGCAGTATAATAAATAATTTAATTTCACCACTCAAATGCAAAGAGCCATGATCAGACAGGTTGGAAAGTTTCTTTCGAGTGTTCAAGTATCTTATGAGTTTGTTAGATTTCACAAATGATTTCTATCAGAGAGGACCCAGCACTACATAGTTGTTGGTAGATCTAGGAAATTGTATGGAGTGATCTAAAGGTGTATGGGGGGCTTTATTCCACATGTAAAACAATCAAATAACAAAGCTAAATCACAAACTTGCATCCCGAGATAGATGATCTCAATATCAGGCAATATTGAACAATGTATGTAGAATATTGTGGATTTAAGCCCCCCATACACCTTTAGATCATTCTTTACAATTTCAAAGGTTAAATTACAAACAGCAAAAATCATGTATCAAAGAATGTCAACAGTTCGGTCTTTTTTGGTGGTATTAGGTTGTTATGAATGAAAGATTTCATAACTATGCTGATATCTGTTTCAGGGACAGGATGAGGTGGCACAGCAAAGTTCAGTCCCTTGGTTAAGACTTTTATGGTTTCATAAGCTTTTTAAAAACTCACTTGTCCCTACTGCATTGGGGTATTCCAATATCTTCCGTTCTTCTCCTTATTAACCACTCTGTTCTTTTGTTATTGCTAGTCCATAATCGTTGGTGAATGTGTTTATACTGTATGCCTTTCTTTGCATCTGTACCATGTGAGCTTGCTGAGCTTATTCTATAAAGTATAACATGATGTTGGCAATTTTTTTTTCATGTTAAACTATTTAATTTCATTAGCTTCCCAACTCAACACATCAATGGTGTAGTGTGTCTCCCATTCATTTGGTAGCAGTTGGTATTGAGTCTTTTGTCAAATCCTTTTAGCTCTGTTAAGCCCCCCATACCCCTTAAATCGATCCATACAATTTGCATTATATCTACTAACAACTGTGTAGTAAAGTGGTCTCCCTGATAGAATACATAGTGATTGGAAGGATTAAAAAACACCTCATATTACATGGTTTTAGTAGAACAAAATTTGATTGTACAGAAATTGTATTGAAAGATTGATTTAGGATCAAATTCTGACTGTAAAGCCCCCATACACTTTTAGATCACTCCATACAATTTCCTTTATATCTACCAACAACAATGTAGTGCCAGGTCCTCCCTGATAGAATACATAGTGATTGGAAGGTTTAGAAAGATCCTTATATTACATGGTTTTGGTAAAAGAAAAGTTGATTGTAAAAAAAATTGTATGGTAAGGTTTATGGGGGCCTTTAGGGGTAAATACTTAATGTTGACATCCAAGGTTAAAGGTGGTTAAAGAAATTTATTTGCTACAAAATGCCTTTGGAGTTCTAAACAAGTCCTGCTTAATGTGACTTCTACTAGGTATACCAAACTCTGGATGAGTAAAACCTTTAACAGCTATTTCATCGCCTATAGGATGTGATTTACAGTGTTTTTTTACACAATGTGGTGCTGATTCAAGTACCTGATTTAAGAGCATAGTACTTCTCTACATGAATTGAAACATGTATTTGTTTCCACATAAAAGTATAGGGGGTGTGGTATTGTTGTGGTAAATAATGTCCCTACTTTACACGGACAAATCATGCCAGCCCTCCCCATTGGGCGTCATGGTCACATAACGGCAATGGGTCCATGAAGCCCAGTGTAGACAAGCCCTTCTTCTTCTTATTCTGTTTACATTTTTTGTAGGAAACACTGAATATTTTCTAAGGAAAAAGATTATAAATTAATTTGCAATGCAATTATGTTAATGTATTGCTTTCTCCACTGAGCTGTAAAATTGATATTGCAATTTAATATACAAACATGCTTGTAGATCATTTTGCTTTGTAATGGATAAGCATGTAGAAAGTTTAATATATGTGCCCAAGTTATTATAAAATACATTTTACACGTGAAAATTAATCTTTAAATCAGTAAGCAGAAAACATGTACAAGTATATCAACCTATCTGTAATCAAAATTATTGTCTGGGCATGTAATGAGCCAATTGAAAATGGAAAGTGGACACACAAAATCAAGGACCAGAATGCCTGAACTACCCTTACATACATAGTACAAACAAACAAAATATCAGATAGAAAAAAGTTCTAAAGGGGTAACACAATAAAAGAAATCTATGGAGACACACAACTATACAACCCAGTGGTCAAAGACAATATATCAATTAAGGCTATGTTACCACATAGGCGATCAGCTGCGGGACAAACAAGTTTTTGATCGTGCGCGATTGCTGACGCGATCAGGCGCAATTGACCAAGCAATTTTTGCAATTAATTCTTTTTTTTTTTTTTTTTAAAAGAGATCGAAATCGTGCCCATTCATATCTATAGTCTATAGGTCCAACCGCGTTTGCCCCCGGTTGTGCCCATTAGTTGAAGAGGGGACAAGCCCATTCAACTAAATGGACGCGATCAACAGCGATAGCAGCGCTATTAGAATCGCAAACATGCCGCGATTATTTGCCTAAGTGGGAACATAGCCTTAGTCTGACTGGCCCACCAGTTATAGCATTATAATTCACTTATAGTATAGGTAAAGCGTTACTTAGCAGTAAGCTTCCCTGACCTCTGTACAGCTGAACCCTTTGAATCCTTGGAATCAAGCCCCCAGTATTTACAGCCTTTAAAACCCCCTCCAAGAACTCACTGTGCTTGTGAATGCTGTTAACTGCTCCCCCTTTCCAAGGTTTGCCAGGCAGAGGACCTGGTATGCTCTGTAGGGGAGCAATTCAGACCCTATGCCAAAACGAGGTCTGGGAAAGGGGACTACACGCCATTTATTTTTTTAGTTAGAAAAATTATAGACCCATGTGCACTTGTAGCTTTGTCTGAAGTCTGAAAAAAGCCAGTGTGGACAGTCCCATTGATGTCAATAGACTTACCATAAAAGTGTCAACCCCCCAAAAAAGCAGCATGCAGCATTCATTAAAAAAATGCTCCACCAGATAAAGGTCTGTGTGAATTGACTTAGAGGGTTAAATTGTTTTTCAGACACCAAAGCATTTTTTAAGCAAAAAATTACACCAAACCGCTGTAAAAAAGCCTGTGTGCATCTAGCCTTAATCACAGAGGCCTGTAACCTGCTTAGATATGCTTAATTTTAGCATGGCAAAGGCCCCCACACACGTACCGAGTGGGGGCCGACGGAGGAGGTCCGTCATGACGTCATCACGCTGCAGTCCCGAGCTGACAGCATCGGCCAGCAATCTTTGTGTGCCGGCTCTTAGCTTCAATGAAGATGCCGGTCTTCATTGAAGTTAAAGGCATGGGCCAGCATCGGCCAGAGAACATCGGGCATGTCCGTTCTCTGGCCGGCCGAGCTGTGTGGTCGTCCCATGTGGGCATCCCCAATCGACTGACAGCCGCGAGTGCGCATGCCCATCGGTCGGTGTTAAAATCGGCCGCCGCTCGGTGCGTGTATGCCTAGCTTAATTAAATTTTCAAATCATGCATTTTTCAAAATGCATCTGCGTTTGCGTTTTGCATTTGCTACAATTCAATAAAAAATGCAGGAAAGGTGAATTAAAAATGCATACAGCAGGGAGTTTTAAAAACGCAACGCATGCAGTGTGAATGGTAACATTGGATATCTATGTAAAAACGTGTGTGCAGTAAAAACGTTCCCGCTTTTTTAATCACAACGCATATAGTGTGAAATGGCCCCACATTTCTTAATATATATGTTGATTTGTAATGAGAAATTGTCCCGAACTCCAAAAGACCATTATGTACCAATATCTGTAAGCCAAACATTTCAGAAAACAAATGACTTACCAAGGATATAAAGCCCAACACAGCATCTGCTCTGCGCATACTATTATGTGTTTTTAGAGCAGAACTAATCTTGGGCTATATCTAGTTAAGGGATCAGATAATTCAGGAGACTAGGCAATCACATTAATCTAAAGTCAAAAGTGCAGCTGATTGAAGCATCAAGCAATTGTCCTCCAAGGCATTAGAGATGCTCTTTTGTTGTCAGACAAAATGAAAAAAGACACACAGCAGGAATTGTCTGTAGTATTTAACATGAGTTTGGTATGGTTTAAAATAAGAAGAGCTTACAACAAACGTGTTAACAAAGACAATATGAGGTACATGTTTAGCATTCTTTAAAGAATACATCCCAACCATTAACCAAGCAACACTAGTCAATATATGATGTGTGTTAAGGCCCCCACACACGTACCGATTGGGGGCCGACAGAGCAGGTCAGATCAGCTCTGGATTGCAGCGTGATGACATCATCACGCTGCTATCCAGAGCTGACAGCATTGGTGGGCACCCTTTGTGTGCCGGCCATTAGCTTCAATGAAGACACCACTCTCCATTGAAATTAACAGCATCGGCTGTGGGGTGACAGGGATCTGTCACACCATGTGGTACCCCCCGATCGGCGGCCAATTTTGCCACCGACCGTCAGCCGCGAGCGCGCACCCCCATAGGCCGGTGGCAAAATCGTCCGCCGCTCGGTGCGTGTATGGCAGGCTTTAACATCAACAAAATTGGTTCGGTAAATCTAAAGCTGGGCATAGACGGGTCGTTTTCCTATCGACTGCCCAGCCGACCTAGCGGGCGTGATGACGTCATCACACACGGCTGCTAGTGCAGAGAATCAGCCAGGCATCCTTTGTGTGGCACCCATTACTTACTAATGTGATCAGCTCTGAATTTACCGGCATGTCGGATCATTGGATTCTCTGCCGACCCAACCACCAATCAATTGCGGGAACGCGCATGACAGTCGATCGGCTGTCAAATTAAGCAGGAATCTGCCTGTCTATGCCCAGCTTTAATGACCACCAACTCACTATTTACTTACAACCAATAACAAATTGTTATTGTTGGTAGGTGGAATATATATATTAAATATATAAAACTATAATATATGAAGCTACTATAAATATGTACGTTGTATATATTTTTGTATGTACATATATTGTACCCTGTTCAGCTTATTCTAATGTTAGGAGTTAACCATTTACAAATAATTTTGATCTCAAAGGCCAGGTTCATTAGCATTCCACGATATTTAAGATAACAGCAGTAAAATGCCGTTAGACAAGAACCTTGCATTACCTTACACAAACATTTAGTGGAACGCCCATTCACGTTAACCTTGCACATGTCTTACACAAACACGTCTGTTACACAAGGAGATGATCAGTTCCTTACACAACTGGAGAGATTACTCATTTATTAATACAGCTTTAAATAAGACCTTGCAGTTTTTTCTCGCATTTTTACAGTATTCGGTAGTTAACTTGAATGAGTTGGATGAATAAAAAAAATATATATATATCTATAATAATGACACATTAAATTATATCAGCAAGACACCTGATTGACTTCATAGGGAACTTTGTCCAGATCCATGTTTCGCGCTGTCTGATTGGCCCCTGCTGTCCGCAGGCATTTTACCAAGGTTTCTGTGCAAAAGCCAGAAAAACATATTTACAAACGCTAATTGAAGTTGTAGAAAAGAACATTTGGACAGAACCCCACTTAACTCTCTGGGTGTTTTGCCCCTCGCACATTATTTTAAAAGTGCGCCATGGGCAATCGTAGCGGATTACAATCCCCAGTGCTTCTCCGCCCTCCCTCTTCCCCCTTAACATTGAAGACGCCGGGGATGTGGAGCAGAAAATCGACAGTGCCTAAATAACATGGAGGTCAATGGCACCGCCCCCCACCCCTACTCTTCGGGGTAATGCAGAAAAGGAAGACCCTCAAAACATCGACAGGTCCTTCAATTCTCTCAACATGAGTATTGCTGAGTGTAGCTCGGGGTGAACTTACCCAGAGCTACACTTCCATGAGGTTAATGTGGAATCCCATTGAAAACTGCCTGTACAACGGGGACTATAATGTATTAATTTTCATTCTATATCTTAAAAAAACATTGATGTGCAGTCCTCCCCTGTTTGGCATAGGGTCTGCAGGCCCTTGGAAGGATGGGGCCAATGAATGAGCATGACATCCTCTTCCATGGTTTACCAGACCCCCTTTAGCTTAGCTTGGTAAGAAGAGGGGCCAAACTTCAGCACGCCGCCCTTCAAGCAATATAGATAAGGAGTCAACAAACATGCCCTCAATCCGAGCACAACCAAACCTGATGCCATACCTCAGCAAAGCGGAGGCCCTCGTTAAGATAGAAGGTCTCATCCCCACTTGGGGGCTAATTGAAGATCCATTTGCCCTCTTTAACAAGTGGGTTGAGGTAATATAAATCTTACGACAGTTCAATTCTTTGGAAACATCCAACTTATATATGAAGCCATTGTCTGATTAAAGCTAAACTCTGGCCCTGTTTGAGCAAAAAACTGAAATGAGACATGGTTACATGATCCCAACCGGAGAAGCACAAATTGATTAGCTAAATAAATTGATCATGTGCTTCTTCATGAGTCTTCCTGAAGTTGGAAATCTACTAAGAGAATGTACAATCCCTTAATTTAAAATAATATTAAAACAAAAAAATAGCAAATGGATCTACAAATGACTTCAATATGCATGTTGAGGTAAATTAAAAGTGTCATATTTTATCAAACATTAGTGCAATTGGCCTTGACTGACTTTTGATTTATTTTAGATATTTCCATGAGCTCTGTGAGATAAATGATATAGGAAGTTGTATAAATGAGTACATTTTGCATACACACACACAATGTTAAGGGCCACTTTTGTACATCCCTGAGAGAAAAAAAGGAATCCAATAACTGTCCAGGTAACTTTAGATTTTCTTTGAGAACGGCAATATGATATTATGCAATGGAAATGAATTCTTCTTTGCTGAACGCCTGAATCTTAATGTGGGATCCAATTCCATTTTCTGGAAAATATACTGTGTTCTATAACAGCAACAGTCACGTTTTACCTGTCAGCTGTCTAAAGGTTCACATGGATTTATACCTGTCAATGAGCAGCCAAGTGATAACACAGTGTGGCTCTTTGGGCAGTTAATATTTTTTGTAAAAATTAGATAAGCAGCTTCACAGCTTGGTACCATTACATATGCATTACAGTGTTTGCATAAGGTGCCAGACATCTATAAAGCTCTTTGAAGAGTGTGACACAGGATCTTCCACGTATGACATTCTGCTGTAAATTTAGAGTAGATATATACCGGTAATAAAAAAATATATAAATATACTTACCTGGCATTCTCTGGAATCATATGAGAGATTCCATATTTAAAATCTTATTTTTTATTATTATTATTTTATTTAGAAGATGGATTTCCTTCTCGCTGTGGCGCTGCATCATTACAAAGAAGGAGAAAGGAGGGGAGTCGGGTGACATGCAGGATTTACTTATTACAGAGACGTTTTTTTTTCGCAGCAGCAGCTGTCCGCCCTTTTATGGACACTAACTCAACTACTGGCAACTACTTCTAACTCAACTACTGGCAAACAACAAGATCTGTTTTATCTGAAAAACAATTTTTGATTGATCATCATTCCACAGTAGCATGTTCCGAATCGGGAAGCGATCGCAAAAGTATTGACACGCCTATGACAACCTTTAGACGTTTTATTTTTAAAAAGTATTTAATCATGATATAATAAACATAGAATGAGCATATATTTTGCCCATACACAATTGTCCTATCTGATTGTCATCCGGTGGCATATCACTTGAGTTGGAGAGATTACATTTATGTGTATGTTGTTTTTGTTCCCAATATTGGCTGAATAATTTCATGTTTACATGTAAAAATTTTCATTTAAATGAGATGCTATCCAAATGACTGCACTATGCCCATCCACAGAATTTACCAGTAGTGTTGAGCTTTAGTTATCTGCAATACATGCAGTCTGTGAAAACACCTAATGGAAAGTCTGAGTTGTCAGGGTTATACTTTATGACTGCCTAGATTGTCTAAAGTTCCATTCCCATGATTTACAGGTTCTGTATCTAGCATAATGTCAAAAATTAAGATAAGAATACTGCAACAAAGTGTTGGAAAATGGCTTGAATGGTATAGAAAACACGTTGATGGACCATTCCTTGCATTGCCTAAAATTAGGTAAATCAACAGACAGCTATTTTTCAAAATTCAACTTTTTAACCATCTCATAGTTATGAGAACATCAATAACTAAAAAATGTATGGACTAAAGAAAATAAAATCCAATACATTTTTTGTTTACTTGGGACCCTTAAATGTAAGTTTATTTCTGCACCCACCATGCCCCTCTTAAGGGAACGGAATCATACATACTACACTTGTTTCCAAGAGAAACGTTTAACACTTGGGGTTTCAGGGTGTACCAGAACACAAAGTAAAATTTTATTATTTTTATTTAATACTTAAAAACCAGTTAAATATATCTGACCACAACACAGATTTAATTGGATAGGTTCCTGCAGTTACTCTTCGACGCGTTTCAATGGCTTTTTTAAAAAGGAACCACAACCTTGCAACAATATTTCTGAAAGTATAACAAAACAATTTCACAATAAGTATCATTACAGTAACAAAATCTGCATGTGTTCAATATATCTTACATCTGAATGGTCGAGCACCTAACTGGTGGATAAGGACCCCCATAGTTGGAATCCCAACCAAACTGTCAAAAAGGTATGGGGTGGGAGGGACTGAAGCTTATCAGAAGTACATTGGTACACCTCACGTCCCTTCAAGGCACAGCTCCCCCGGAACCTAGCAAGACTGAAAAGAATATTTTGTTTCTTAATAAAGTCATCTCATACCTCGATTAACTTACATATATTTCTGATGTTGTAAATAAAGACCTGGGTTGTCAGAGAAGCATTTGGTAGCTGTACATGTTACTTATGTTTCAGGACAGAAGAAAGAGAAGATTAAGAAAGCAATCACAAGTGAAAAGAAGGAAATTGTCAAGAAATATAAGAATTTGTTCATGTAATTGATGATGATGATGATGAAAAAGTACAGCATGTCATAATGGACCGTCTAATCATTCTACAAAAGGCTACAGACTCTTCCAAGGAGAGAAAGGACACCAGCCAGATCCCTAATGTTCCTACAATAACCAACTTCCTCTCTTCCTAAAAGCCAAAGATGTCAACTTTAATGATGATTACACATTTTTGTTTCTGTAAAGCCCCCCATACACGTTCCGATTTTTTGTACAAATTTTGCCAGACCGACCGATCGGGTTGGGAGATTAATCGATCGGGAGATTAATCGGATTCGGAATTATGTACCCGACCGATCCCTGTTAATAAATAGGGTCGGGCTGATGGATCGGTGATAATTCCAATTCCGATTTTTCGTGCCAGCCGACCGACCATAACATTTTAGGTGAAAATCGGGTGACAGGATCGGACGAAAAATCGGTCGGGAGAATAATCGGAACGTGTATGGGGGGCTTTAGTCTGTGCACATTTTAGTATTTTGTCTGGTTTTGTACGCTAAGTTCAGGGGTCCTCAAACTACGGTGGATACCCAGCCTCAAGTACCGGCTTGCAGCCACAGACTGAAAGCTGCCCAGAAGCCTGTGAGGCACGATCGGGCGGCATGGCAGGTAAGAGAAAGCTGATTGACAGGCTCAGCACTGTTAGCCTTTGCTGCAACGCAGTGTTCCCGGTGCAGAGAATGCTTTAACTCTCTGTGATATGAAT
>CM070036.1:54513112-54541624 GCA_036250615.1 Ptychadena robeensis | reverse complement strand
TGACTGGTGTTATGGACTATTAAACCATTATTGCAGTTTTAAATGTTGTTATTTACTTCTCTACAATTTTTGTATATGTTATGCATTGTGTTATGGGATGGATGGTCTTTAAAGTCCCCCAGCCACTGCGCTCACAGAGGGAATCTTTCTAGCTGCTGAGGGTATCTAATCCCCTCCTCAGCCCTTATTTACATATTGTAATTTGGGATGATGGCCACCCACCCAAGGAATTAGAGATCAGATTTGATTTGCTGTGAATATTTGGAATGATTAATTTTACTTATATTTTTATAGGGAAATGTGCCATAACTACATGTACAACATTTGTGTGCTTCCATAATTAAATAAGTGCTGTAATGGACTGTTTTTTCTCAGAATAAATGACCGACAGATTAAACACAACACTGTTATTATTTTGAACGAGCCTTTCAATTAATACATGTTAGGTTTGTTGATTTTCTGTTACTTTACTTACTCACTAGTAAATAATTTGCCTCATAGAAGTATAAATTCTACCAAAAACAGGAATTTTGGAGGGCAGGTGAGGGATGTGTTGCTGCTAGACATGTACATATATAACTTTCAGCATGTTTTTGATGACCTCTTAAACTGAGGTGGATTTTTACATGTAAAGAATTGGCTTTATTGTCATAGCTGATTAGTTAATTGCATTTTTGTAGAATCCATGATTAATCCTCATTCATTGAGTCAGAGATTATATTTATAGAGTATAGAGTGTGGAACAAGACATGATAGGCCAGTAAGGGCTTGTTTCCATACGTCGGGACCCCTACGCTAAGCGTATACGCTTAGCGTAAGTCTATCTGTTACGTTGGGACATCCTGCTAAGCGTGTACGCTTAGCGGAGGGGTCCCAACGCAATGGAAACAAAGCCTAATAGTGAAAAAACATGAGCTTTAGATGTATTACATTGTTTGACGTTCTATATATATTTGTACCTTTATTTACATTTATCATAACAATGTTGTTCTTAATAAGCTGAGCATAAGTTATTTCACCAATACATAGCTTTTACATTCAATAGATTTTTTCAACATTAATAGTAGAGTGTTGTACCGTGTTAGCCATCACTGTGTCTTGAAAAAACATTAGTTTTTTTTTTTATAAATGTGAGCTTCTAAAACCAGAATTTTATTAGCCTGAAGAAGGGATCTACGATATCCCGAAAGCTTGCGTCTCTAATGACTTTAGTTAGCCAAAAAACGGCATCACTTGAAGTCCAAATTCTCTATATTAACAGGATATCAAAATGATCAAACAGAGCAACAAAAACAAAACATGTTGAGCTGTGTGGGTGTTGCAAAGTTGTATGCAAGCCCCCAAAATGGAAGAGCAGATTAGAACTTTACAGGAGCTGTAAGAACAAGGATAGGAAGTATTAAAGAAAGCGGTAACTTACTCTATAGGCTGCCAGGAACCTTTCATGAATAATCTGCACGTGGAGAGAACTTTTTCTTGCACTCTTGTACACCGTTTTCACGTAGTATATTATTCTGTGGTGGATAGTCACACTCCAAAGCTGGCCGTGGGTGACCGGTGGTTGTTAGTGGGTAGTTAATTCTTTACTGCCAGTTTTGGTTAGTACAGTAGAAAAGAGTGGGTCCCACTGCAAAAAAGGCTCTTGTGGAGAGGCGCCCATTTTTTTGATAATAATACTTTTTTTTTTTATTGTTAAAAAACAAAATCTAGGTTAAAACATGTATTTAAATTATGTGGTGTATTCAATTTGCATCTAAAGACATCAACACTGTCACTACATGTGTTTCGTGATTCCAGGTCACTTCACCAGGATAAATAAAAAAAATAATTTAAAAATTTGGTAGCCATTGGTCTTGAGACGTGAGGACCACAGGCCAAAAGCCTTTTTCCTACTATACTAACAAAACAAAAAAAACACAAGTTACATTGTGCAATTTCTCAATACAAACAAGGGGGCCTCTAATGACAATGCTGGAGGACAATACTTAGCTTTTAATAGTTACTTTTTTCTTTTGCAGCAATAAAGCTGGAATTCAACAAGAAAGAGGTTCCACAAATGTCTATGCCATTAGAAAAAATAATATAAAAACTTCCACAAAAGTATCCAGGAATAAGACTTTAAACATAGAAAAGTAAGTATCACCCCCTTTCTCTTTATCTTTCCTTTTAATGTTTTACTTTATTTTTTACTGTTTTAGTGCAGAAGGGGTTGTTTATTATACCTTGAAGATAGACAGCCATTTAACCAGGAAACATTCAAAACTCACCTTTCTGCACCATACTGCATTAGAGATACCATGCCAATGGCACACTTCACGCTCACCTGACCCAATTTATTTGTATTTTCCTTGAGCTCTACATTAAAATTTATACCAATACCCGATATTTCAGTTTACCCTCATGACCTTCTGCCAGGCGGGAAATAATACCAGATGAACAGTGAACCTCAATGACAATGTCAAAAGAAAAAGCCCTTGCTGCTGAAATATGGATGGAAAATAGATAGGGTTGCCCTCCGCCCTTAGCATTGAACTTCTTGCAGCACACATTTGTTAACACGTTGATATACATCACATAGATGTTTGATTAAGGCAATTTAAACTATGCCTGTTTGCAGATTATGTTCTTTTGATATTAATATCGCTGGATACAAGTCAATCACTCACAAACTCCTTTTCATATACTTGACACAAGATATCAGTTGACCTACAATTCCTTTATATAAAACGTCTAATATACCAAATTTTTCGCATTATAGGACAAATCTTTATCCATTCTCTCCTCTTTTTTCCCTTTTATTTTCTCTACAAGGCCAATGTAGATGTTAACTCTCAATTATGTGAGAATGCTACTTTTAGACTTATAAGTGTTGGTGTCTTTTACCTCTTGAACTGCCTATTATATTGGTTTGCATTTCGAAGGTCCATTCAAACTGGATTATACAAGCTGCAGTCTGGGCTCTGTTTTCACCAGTTGTATTGCCTTTTGTGCTGTTTAATTTAGTTAATGTTTTTTGTTTTAAAAATTGTTTGTTTTAAAACTCTAATAACAGTTTATATTAAGAAAAGCAAATGGTCGTGTAGAGTAAAAGATGGTACCATGGCTGTTATACATTCCTTGTAAGTTGCACAAATGTTTAAAAAATAACAAAAAAAACCCCACTTTCTCGAGACCAGTGTTAGTTAACAAAAATGTTATATATTAAAGATAAGATGACCAGTGTAAGCTAAGGTTTCAGGATGAATTCATTTTATATGACATACAATACATATAACATGAAAAAATATATTTTTTTTTATTACATCTGCTATGTGATAACTATATAGCTATTACATGGTATAATATCGTATTGATCACATACTTAACTTAATCATCTTTTCATTTAACTTAACATTTCTCACCACCTCCCATACCCACCCCTGAGAGAGGAAAAAAAGTGAAGTATTCCATAGATTGCTCCTACTGTATACGTGAGAATAAATCTAATGCAAGAGGAGAGTGTGGAGATTTCCATTTAGCTGCAGAATGAGCTTAATAAAAGCCTTCTACAAAATAAAAGGATTAATCACCTGTAAAAATATTACACATCGTTGATTCAAAAGTAAAGATTGTTACTTTTGTATTCATACTATACAGCTACTGTACTCTTTTGGCGAGCAGCGCACCTGCATTTCAAAGATGGGGTGGTGCAACACCACCAACACAGGAAAGAAACCTAGGCTGAGAACAGAAGTAAGGACATGGGCTAGAGAAGGACACAGGGTTCAGACATGTTCAGTTGCCTGATCAGATCTTAAAAGCTGGGTGTCAGTTTTGTTAAACCCAGAACACCTGGCTCCTCCTTAGTACTTCCTATATAAACCATGCCTCTGCACTTTCTCCTTGCCATATTATTGTGCTCTTGCCAATATCTTTCTCTTGCTGCTTTTACTTACTGTACCTTTGCTATTATCATCTGTGTACAGACCCTTGGCTGCTGACTACTGGACTACACTTTATGTTGCTCCCTTTGTTATCTGACACCTTTTGGATTTTGATCAAGTCTTGTTAGAGCTGCCATACACACCCCGACGGGTGTAGACAGACCTACTCCGATATGCACCGGAATGCAAAAAGTGATGACCTCATCACGTTTGCACCCTGGTGCATTATGGGGCCCCTTCAGTTGGCCGGCACCCTTTGTGTGCCAGCCCTTAGCTTCAATGAAGACGCCGGTCTTCATTGAAGCTAATGCCATCGGCTTCCATCGGCCAGAGATTATCGGACATGTCCGTTCTCTGGCCGGCCGAGCTGTGGTGCGACAGGGATCTGTCGCACCATGTGGGCACATGCCGATAAGCGGGCGATTTTTCCGCTAACCGACGGCGCAAGCGCGCGGGCCCGTCGGTCAGGTGAAAAATCGTCCGCTTATCGGCATGTGTATGGCAGGCATAAGTGACTACGCTTCTGATTACTCCCTGTGTATTACCACTGTTATTATTATTATTATTAACATTTATTTATATAGCGTCAGCATAATACGCAGCGCTGTACAATACATTAGAGTGGAGATACAACACAGTATAACACACAGGTACAGGTAATGACACAGGAGGAGTAGAGGATCCTGCCAGCAGGAGTAGGAGTAGATCCTGCCAGCACTTGTATTGTTGTTTCAGCATCTGGATTCTGAGTCTGAACCTAGATCGTTACACTGGGTATATATTGGAAGCAAAGATTTGACACCATTTTTGAATGTGATTATTAGCTTCATAGTCCCTGATCTCATGAATTCACCAGAAGACCTCATGTCAAGTACTACTTGCATGTGATTTCATAGGTGTTGAAGCAACCATGAGCCCTAAGCATAAGAAATTTCAGCAGATGTAGAAATTCTAATGCTGGCCTGCTATGATCAGCATTGTTAGAACATTAATATCAAGAAACAATTATCTAGTGTCTGTACAAGGATATGTTGTTCACTCCACCTCTGTACTCTCAAAACTAATTGTAATGTTTGGTAACATTACTAAATTGTATCTTCTTTTCATTAAATTTAATGAAACAAAAATCTATTGAAAATAAAGTCAAATCACTATTAATTCACATTATTATTTTATTAATAGAGAGTGCTCCCTCATTACCACTAATCATATGATTGGTGCACAGTAGAAATCCAGGTAAATGATTAATATCCCCATGATTATTGTTTACCTGGTCATGCACCAATAAAACATTGTAGGACTTTGTGTGCTCATTTAGTTGGTCTTCTGAATTCTAATTACTGATAATAATCCCTTTCCCTCTATCTTGCTGAAAAATAATATAACTGTCCATTTTATACTTGCTATACTTTCTGGACTACACAAAAATAACTTTATAACCAGTTCTAAAAATGAGCAGAGAAGAATCGCAGCGACAATCTATTTTGAAACTGTTTTCACGTTCGAGCTTTAGCAATGTAACCCAAGGGCATGTAGCAATAAAGCACAATTTGTTCAGGTATAAAGAAATCCGAAGTCTCCTAACACTAATGTGATATGTTTCTTTTCTTTATCCTGCAGCATTCCGTTTGAAATTCTCCTTAAGATCTTCTCCAATTTAGACCCTGTGTCCCTGATGTCTGCTGGATGTGTTAATAAGCAATTTTACATAATTTCCAATGACAAGTAAGGGAACACTATAGACATTGTGTGCTTTGAAATATATATTTACAATGTTATCCTGCTTATGGCATCCATGATTGTAGGGTATTATTACATATTGTAAAAGGTAAGTGGCTTAGCGAACAGCCATTTCTTCTTGCCTTGCAGGTAATATTATGAGAAGCCGATTAGATAAAATGTAATAGGATTCTGGCCTAAATTATTCATATTTGGATATACGTGCTTATACTGTTCTTTAAATCTTTTGAGTAATTATGACTAGGTGACTAATGTGAGATTTTCTGCAGAAAAACTGCAGATTTTTTTTTTTTAGTGCTCTAGATAGCTACTTTTAAAGCTAGCCATACACGTGTCGGATTCCATGTCCAATCGATTCATCATCCGATCGATTCCGGCGATTCTGCCGGGAATCGCAGGTGTGATCAATCGGCCAATTAAGAGTATCCATCGCAGCATACCACCTGGTCCGAGCGGATTCCGGCACGATTCTGTGTACGATTCCACCTCCGATTCCACCTCACAAATGGCAACTCCCCCTGATCCGGGCAGAATCGGATGAGAAAGACCAACATGTTGGTTCTCCATCGGATCCGATTCTGAGCCCCTGAACGATCGGACCTGATCGATCGGACAAGGTGGGCTGCATGCGATTCCGGCACGATCGTTTCGCGTGCACGCGCCCGGAATCGATCGTGCCGGAATCCGGTGCGAATCCGACACGTGTATGGGGGCCTTAAGGGATGTGTGTTAAAAGACAGCAAGGCAATAAAGCATCAGGTCAAAGGCTTACTGGTGTATGTGGCCAGTTTGTGTGGTCGTGCATCCTCTATATTCTCTTTCCTTGTCCAGCTGGTTTATACTAAATGCTGCAGAGAGGGATTACCCATAATAACTTTGCAGAAAATATAAAATTGTTGGCGTACAACTGTCAGCAGTAGGAGTGATGTCAGTAGCCTGAAAAACCATTAGGTGGTATATAGATCCGGGTGAAACTCACAGTGTAAAATGAAGTGGTGAGCATGAGGGGCAGGTGATGAAGTTGTGTGGGGGTTTGCAGCTCTTGAGGTGGAGCAGCGGTGTGGCAGGTAGGAACAGGAGTACAAATACATTGCTCACTACATGTGAGTGCATCAAAGGTAAGTTCTGTTGTTGGTAGAACAAAAAAACAAATAATGCACTCACAAAAAATAGAGGTACAATGTATAGTTAAGTAGGAGTGGTGATCTCCATGTCTCTCCAGCACCTTGGATATCGGGATGACCACCCTTCCTGGCTACAGATGACATCACCTCTTACTTACAGGTGCTGTAGGGTCGCCAACAGGGCGGTCTCTTCATAGTTCAATTCACATGATGGATATAATTGATGGATATACCTGATGATAGCAGCTCACAGGGTGGATTTGATTTAAATCAAACCGATTTTAAATCATGATTTAAATCACAATTTAAATCACTAGTCTGTAAGGCCCGATTTTAAATCAAACTGATTTAAATCAATAACTTTTGCTGGTATAACTTTTAAATGCGAGAAGGTGAAGATTTTTAGAACAACAACTTTTCATATTAGTTTTTTTATCCCCAGTTTAGGTTAATCAATCATATTTGGACAACTTTTCTGTTGCACTTAGTTTTGAGAACTGAAAAAGTAAACCAAGCATCTGTGATAATATCTTGTAGCAGAGAAACTGCCCAATAATCTTACGGAAACAGACAGAAATTGATGACATAAGCACATCACCCAAAATCTACCTTGAATAGACACGGTTCAGGGGACACAAAAGCAGATTTGGCTTATGAAATTACATATTGTACCCCCTGTCTTCAACGAAATGCGCGTTGGGCTGAAATTTGCGCCCATTTGGACTATTTTAATTGTCTAAGCACGTGTAGAGATATGTACATCCACAGCATTGGGCATTGATTTTGATTGATATGATGTCATTACTTCATCTTTTGCACTGTGTATAATAAATGTATTGCTTTTACATATTGAGTGGCCCGTCCCCTCGCCCTTGTCTATTCAAGGGGAAATTTTGGGTGATGTGTTTATGCCATCATCAACTTCTGTCTGTTGTTTTTGGGATGTTTTTTATGGAATTTATTTACCAAAACATTTAAACATATACAGCCTTATTCTACATAAACTAATCTTTATTCTTCATGGAATAACCTTGGGATGGTAATGTTTTTTCCTTAAAAAAGCATTTTATTTTAAAAAAATCAATATAAACCAAAAAAATCAGATTTAAATCAAAAAAATCAGATTTTTTTGATTTTTTTTTTTTTTAAATCATCGATTTTTATCCACCCTGGCAGCTCGTAATTCTAAGACCATATAACCACAACTATGTTAGCTTGGTGGGTTAAAACATAGAAAGAGGGCATAAAGGTCCCCATACACGCATAGATATGCTCTAGATCAATGGCCACTTCGAGCGGTGTAGGTGTTCACGGCCATTTATCTAGCTCCCATCTAATGCGGCCACTCCTGTCTTTGAGCAAGATCAACCAGACAGGTCTGTTGAACAGGTAATGGACATGTCCGTAAATCCTGGTCAAATGTCATTCCTTTGGATCAGGTCAGGCACCAAAAATGGTGCTCCTTGATCGAAGGTTGCCCAAGTGCGGTGACGTCATCTTGACGCAACCACGCTGCACTGGAATGGGAATTGAGAACCCACCACACTCTGTATGGGCACCTTAAGTCTTGTCCAGAAATAGGATTTTTTAGTCTTATTTCATTGTCTTTTTTTTTTTTTTTTTTTAAACACACAAGTTTATTTCAATGTATTATTAATACTGTCTTGTACTTACATAAAATCTATGATACGTTCTAGCTGATTGAATTGTTTTCTTATCTTTCTTCAGTGTTTTGTGGTATAAACTTTACATTTTTTACAAGAAAAAAAATCTGCGTTGGAAAAATGATTCTCCGTGTTCGCTCGAAAAAGGATTAAGTGACACTGCAATAACAGAAAAAGAGCCTGGATGGTGGAAGAAGAAGTATATCAGTGAACTTATAACTGGAAGAGATCAGAGATTTATTCAGATTTTAAAATCTGCAAAAAAACGCAATGCATTTGGTGTACCAGCTAACATGGAAAAGCCAGTGAAGTAAGCGCAGCACTCTGCTTGTTTACATATTAGATAGCATTAGGCAGATATTGTCATGTTGGGGCCCTAGTCTTTCAACATTTGAAAAAAAATCCTTCTTTTAATTGCTTAAACCTCCCCGGTGCCCAACCTGCAGCCCGGGGGGGGGGGGGCGTTGGGCGTTCTTTGGCAGCCCCCCTCAGTCATCCACTTGCAGCCCCCGAAACCTAACTGGTAATGCATAGGTCATAGGAACTCACCTGTGCGCCAATCCCCCGCTGACAGGTCCTCGTCTGAGATCTTTTTAAACAGGGTACAAACGGCTCGATATTCAAGCCGTCCGATGTACCCTGCAGCAGCGTGATGACATCATCACACTGCTATAAAGAAGAAATGAACGAGGAGAATCTCAAGGATCCCCCTCATTCAAAAGGATTTTTTTCCGGCTAAGCCAGGATGTAGGGACTTTGAGTCCACTTGATTGGTGAGGAAAAAGGTAGTAGCCCCCTGTATTAAAAGATTCTAAGGGTAAATAGATGGAAAAACAAGTCAAAAGAACAAATAGTCACATCTAGATCAACAGACCTATAATAGGTCACAAAATGGACTGCAGTAGTGATTCCAATAAATATAAGTATATGTATATGAGAAAGAGTCCTGTCTTAATCCATTTATTGGTACGATATAAAGTTTGATCACGAAGTAGTAGGTAGAGTTGCCATCATGTCCCCTAGTAGGACGCTTGGAGAATGATGCTTTCAAATGTGTGAGGATAGATGAGTTAGCCACAAAGCCTCAACGCGCGTTTCAAATTTGTATATATATATCTTCAGGAGGTATGGCTTTCCTGATCCCCTGTGGGGTAATAGGTAGAGTATCGTACACTGGTCCAGTAGCGTGAAGGTGGGAAAGAACGGGGGAGCACTGTTGAGGTATAGTGGGTAGTATATATGCACAGGTGCTTGTAAACATAGGTGTTTGGGATAAGGCTCTCCGTTCGGATTGCGGGAGATCCGAACGGAGAGCCTTATCCCAAACACCTATGTTTATAATTAAAATTTATAATTTAAATTGCAGCACATAACCTTTGACAATGTATATGACACCAAATGGCATTACCATACTACAGTGTTCCCTAAAGCTTGAAGTATCATTTAAAACAAGTTTATAACAAGTTTTATTTTAAAATGTCTTCTACATATGCTTGCTGTCATTTCTGACAAAAATGTCAGAAGTTGTTATGTGCGACCCTTTTAGTGATGCTAAGGGCCGCACTTGTGGCCCTCCATAATAACACATAATAATTACATTCTCCCTTTTGCGCCACTACACTTAGTATTGTATAGGAATGAATAGGAAAAAAGTCCTTGGATGAACATGATGTCACTGGTGACTCTAAATTACAAAGTATTTTAGAAGTAGTTTTCTAATTTGGCGATGCCCTAAAGTGCTGACATCACAATAATGTGCTTCTTGACATCAAAAACAAAACAGAGAAAATGGAATACATATACAGTCCAAGGACTTTTGTCATACGGTCATTTTATCTTTATGGAGACTTTTCCAACTGAAATCTGTGCTTTTCCTCAGAACAATGCAGCAGTCTATATAAAAATGTCCATCCCTTACAGTGAGGAAAATAAGTACTGGAAGTCTCATATATTTCATATATAGAAGAATTGTTTTTTTTTATAAAGCACCGTTTACCCCCCCCCCCCCCCATCTCTAAGAGGCTACCTGTACCACAAAAGCACAATAGGGAATTTGAGGTTTGAAGGTGCAACAATACACACAATCAGTTCCTTAACCTCCCTAGCGGTTTTAATATTGAGGCCGCTGCCCCTCCCGCCTCTTTGGCATAGCCAAAGCAATTGGTACGCAGCGATGCAGAATAACTATGGACTCACCTATAATAGGCGAGTATGCCCGATTGGGATATAAATTATACATACATACAACGATTCAGATACAAATTATACATACACTGATTTACATTCCTAAAACACCTGCACACAGAAATTGTAAAGGGAAGGGAGAGGGATCCCATACATACAAAGGGTATCTCCCCAACCATCTTGCTCTCCAGGAGTGCAGCAAATTACAAAGTGCAAGAATATATACAAAAAATTACTAGGTGCAAGAGTATATGTATAGATCACATGACAGATCGAAATATATATCGAAAGATATATAATTGTCTTGATGCGTTTCATGAGGACAAACAATATATATAGTAATATAAAGAAGCAACGTTTCATCATATATTGAAAGATATACAGGAAAATTAGTTATCAATTATGTTATCTTGACTATGTCATGTTAATTATGTAATTCTGACAAAGGTATGTCATTTGTAGCTAGAGACAGAATATCAAAAAAACTCACAAACCCAGTGCACTAAAGTCAGAGATTGATGTGGCTTGTGAGAGAAGTTAGTATTTGGTACCTTTGACGAAGATGACTAAGTACTTGATGGCATAACTCTTGCTGGCAACCCAGAGGTCTGATGTTTCTTGTAGTTGGCCACCAGGTTTGTACATCGCTCGGAAGGAATTTTATTCCACTTCTCTATACAGATGTTCTCCAAGTCAGTAAGGCTTAAAGGCAGTTGTTTAGCAACTCAAACCTTCCACGCTTTCCACAGATTTTCTATGGGGTTAAGGTCTAGGCTACTAAAGTACCAAAATATGCTTGTTTTAGGCCACTAATTTTCTGCTTTGACCATTTGTTTTGTGTCATTGTCATGCTGGAATATATATCCAGGACCTATTTTCAATGTTCTGGCTGAAGGAAGGAGATTCTTGATTTTCTCTTTGCAGCGAAAGGTGTTGGGGCCTTAACCTTCTGAGCGTTTAGCCTGAATTAACTCGGGCTGAATTTCATGCATCAGTTAACTAGAGTGACGCTCTAGATACCGCTGGATTGCTATGGCGGTCGGGAGCATCGGCATGTATGCCGATGCTTCCGGGCCCACCCCTGATCGCGTCACTGGTGACGCGAAGGGGGTGGGGGTAGGCGGCGCCATAGACCTCCGTGTAACTGGAGGGGCGTCGCCTTTTTTAAGCATAAGTCCGGCGTTTCCAGTGACGCTGGACTTATGTTTACAACCTCCAGCTGGGCAGGCAATCACAGTGAACCATATTGTGCTCCACTGCGATTGCCCATGCCACAGTTATAAAAAAAAAAGTGCCACGTGCGAAACGCTCAGAAGGTTAAGCAAAAAAACACTCCAAAAGCATTAGGGGTCACCTCCATGTTTGACGGTGAGGTTGGTGTTCTTGGGGTCATACATAACATTCATTTTCCTTCACACATAGCGTGTGAAGTTAATGACAAAGAGCTCATACATGATATTTTTTATGACTGGGAATAATCTTTTAATTGTTACAGTTACAAAAAAATAAAGTACTGTAGTTATAATGCCCATTGTGTTGTATGCCGAGGGTAGCATGAGGCAGCATCTAGCTTTCACTCTCTTTTATAACAGTCAATCCCCTTACTTGAGGACGACCAAACCCTGTTGTTTGGAGCCTAGAGAATTGACTGGTATCTATACAGTTTTTTTTTTAAGGAAAATTAAAGCAGCTTCAAATTAAACTGACTTAACTTGTGTGACATTGAATCTACTCTGGATTTTTAAACAGAGCTTGGGTTTGCATTTCAGTAACTATTTTCCGACATTAGTTTTTTACTGTTCTCAAAGTCTTTTTGTCATCTGTTGGCAGAATGTCTGGATTAAATTGGGCCCTCACATTTAAAGACATAAATGGAAAAGAAATCTTAATTGAGCAGTCTAATATTAGTTTCCGGCATACATCCCTTACAGTATATTGGAGTAGTTCTACTTGGCCTGCCTTTCACACCTTGGTCACACTTCAGCTACACGGCATTACACCGATTCAAACTGATTGTTTATATCCGCATAAACATGGGTACGTATTGCTTTCAGTTTGTATATAAACTTGAAATGATTGTGTTTAGCAGCAAAGTGCCGAATTGAATTTGCAATGCTGACAAGTATAAGAATTTTCAAAAGTGAGAATCTGGCCAGGTTTTAATGATTTCATTGTTGTTCGTTTCCCTATTTAACATGTTATCCCTCTATAGTCATCATGTTGACCACTGTATTTAAAGAAAATTTTTACTTTTCCTTTCAATATAGTGTACTGACATCCATACTCTCTACAAAAAACAAAAACCGAGAGGGGGATAGGGAGCTCTCATCCATCCTCTCCAGAATGGAGGCTCAAACTCTTGGATTTTTAAGGCACTTTTTTAGAAATCGATGGTTAATAATATCGTATATATAAGATTTTTATTAAAAAGAAGGTACATACATAATTGTTCACAAATGATGTCATCACTACATGATTATAGATGTCACATGATACAAAATACACTTGACAATTCACATAAAAATTGCTGTTCCATACAAATAATCTTTTACATAAGCAATTGCTTCATACTATTGCTGGGCATTATCTCGACGCGTTTTGCCGTATCCGCTTCCTCAGGAGATCCAACCCTATAAAATATGTAAAATCACTATTCACCATGCGTACTGACCACTGTATGCAGGATTGAAATTGAGGAGAAACTTTGCCATAGGGTCACCTGCTTTAAGTGGGAATTCCACTGTTCTTTGGAGAAGTTAGAAAGAGAAATTTTTACAAATGAAGTATGTTAAAAATTTTATAGTTTTTATTAGAATAATTGCTAGCTACTTTAAATACTTTAATACTCTCTCTTAGCATTTGCAGAAAAGTCAAATGACTAGTTGCTTGAAAGTAAATACACTTTTATTCGTCATACTCATCAATGACAAAAAATGATTTGCAAGACTAACCATTTTTGTTTGTTATAATACCAACAAGGCTTCGAAGGCTTTCGCTCATTGCAGAGTACAACTTTAAGGATTTCAAAGGAGTTAGCCGACTCATTGGACAAGACTCAATTATTAGACTCTTCTACCTTGATCCTGGTCTTATGGTTGGTTTATGGAAGGTAATATGTTTTTCCTTTATAATGATGAGAACAATTTTAAGAACAATTAATAATTTGGAATTTAAATACCCAAGTGCTCAAATAACTACACACATTATAAATTATAATTTCACTTTAAAATAGTCATTGAAAAAAGCATGCTTTTGTGCGTCTCAGAACCCCTCTTCAGGTTTAACCTTTAGGTTATGTCTCCACTGCTTTGTGTGATCCGTCGGGACCCCCTGCATTAAGCGCAGGGTTCCCAATGGAGCACATACACATTATGTGCCTGGCGCATCCTCTGTTTACATGGCATTGAGACAATCCACCGATGCAGGGGTTAATATAGTGCAGTAGGTTAACTCCTGCATCTGCAGATGTGTGAACTTAGGATCTGCCAGGCAGGTCATGTGTATGTACTCTGTCGGTTACCCCACCAAACACTGCGCTTAATCTAGGGGGTCCCGACAGTGCACACAACGCAGTGTAGACATAACTCTGAAGAAGGGATCTGAGACATACTGAAAGCTTTCTTTTTCAATAACTCCAGTTGGCCAATATGTGGTATCACTTAAACGCCAAACTCTCTAAATTATGGACAGCTAACAAGGTACAACACTCTACTGTCACTTTAAAATAACAAAGCCCAAACTTCAAGGAATAATCTTTCCTATGCTAGCCATACACAGCCCGATAAATAGCCCGATCAACCAAGCCCGATCGAAGTTTGCCGATAAAAAAAAATCGGCGTTTTCTCGGATGATCTAACAAAAATCCCACATAGGAAAAATTATTTTTGAACGATGTAACAGTTTTGATCGTACATCCTAGTCAGAGTTTATCGCCATTTTTGTCCTCCAATTTTTCATTCAATGGGAAGTAATAGTAATATCGGGGATGATCGGTGTTCATTTAGTCGGGCGCTACAAGAAAAGTAGAACAATGTAACCGGACCGATTAAAATTTTCCAACATGTCCGATCATGTGAGGGCTGATTTTCTGCTAAATTTTGATCGGGAAAGCTCTGTCGGACCATGTGGGCAAAACTCGATTTATGCCCGATTAACGAGAAACTTCGATCGTGCTTGGTTGATCGGGCTATTTATCGGGCTGTGTATGGCTAGCACTAGTTAGCATGAAGTTGTGTGGGTTAAGAAATAATGACATAAACTGCTATAATAATAAAAAATCAAAATTTTGTTTGTTTTAGAAATCCCGTGATATAGCCTTTGTGATGGCAACGCTACATTACCATCAGCTTCTTGAGAAGAGTTTTTGGGGAACAGCAAAAAGGTACAATGTTGTCCTAATGCATGTCTAATACTTATAATGTCCAATCATTGCAACCACAGCTAAAACTCAGCTCTCAAGGAATTTACTTTCTAATGTCTTATTTGCAGCATGGAGAATAGTCCAGGTATGGTGGTTTGGTATCTCAAATGATAAAAAACTAAGACTTGCATTTGTGGAAAAAAAGCTCTGAGGGTAATAAGCTCATCTAGTGTATGTAAAAACAACATGCATAGAGGCAATTAAATAGGATAAATATTAGGTTTCATTATGAGAAGATGGCCTAGTACCCTGCGTTTTGCCCTTTGGCCCTTATTGTAGGAAAGGAGTTGGTAGTAGGATACTCTCAAAGCTGCATAATGGTAATGGTAAGTTGTTTACATTCAGAGAGCATAAAGATGTTGACTGGACCAAACTATGCAAACTGTGTTAAGACAAGTATATCTTAAGCTTGTTTAGAAATATATTAAATTAGCATGTAGAACTATATGTTCATGTGTCATGTCATATATCCCTAACCTGTTTCCTTTTACTATATTTTTTTTCTAAAGCCCATACATTTTTCCTCCACATTCTCCAGTTCTTTGTGATATTGATCCAGAAAATGGGCTTCATGGGTACCAACTACATATTGATATGTATAGTGGAAGAAAAACTTATTTTAGCGGGATCTTCCGTGATTTATTCTGTCGAAGAGGTAAGAACCTACTTGTTAATCATTTCGTAATCCATGAATAAAACGTTTGTCAAAAATACATTGCTGAGTACTTTTATTTCTATCCACAGAAATCACAGTCTTGTCTACATCTTGTTACATACCCTACTTACTCAAATATAAACCAAGCTTTTGTAAACATTGCCAGTGGGCTCATTTTTACAGCAAACCCAGACAGCAGCATTTTAGGAGATGCAGGCTTTATGCATTGATAGTGTTTTGTGCCATTTCACCCCCTCCCCACTTTGCCGCATAATGGTGCTTCCATTAGCATGAGACAATTCCAATGTGACAGTTCTTAGACTGGAGCAACCCATCACTAGGCCATACCTGTCAAGATTTCCCTTATCTAATAAGAAAAAACTTACATCAAGTAGCGTTGTGGAGTGTCACTTCCAATATTTGGAAGGCGGAAGTGCCCTGGACAGTGTTTGGCTTTCCTGATGCCGGAAGTGACATGCACGATGGAATTCCAGCATCAGTTATGTGTAATGTTCACTTCTTTCTATTTACTGGCTGGCTAACTTAGCAGGGGGGGGGGGGGGGGGGGGGGGGGGGGGGCATTACTCTCCCGCCTAACTTCCTACCCTGCACATCATCTGGTGGGAACTTAGGAGGGTAATGCCCCCTCCCTCCTAAGTGAGCCAAATTTATAAATCCGAGAACTAGCTGAGGTCATATATGACTTTCTCAGCCAAAACGGGAAGTTTGTGGTTCATGCACTAGGCCTGACTATAGTCCCCTAATTAAGAACCTAAGAAAGGATCAGACTATAGAGAGATACTGTAACACCTGAGAGGGGATAATCATTGTAGGCTTTTGGGATGACCTTTAGCCTCAACCGCACTTTTAGTGCTCGTGGTGTGACGGGATCTCAAAGAAGAGCTTTTTAGATGTATGATGCAATGTTTTTTGTCTAATTTGCTGGGCTGAGAGGAATAGCAACATAGAAATAAGTTTGCTCTTTTCTTACATGTATTGTAAGGTTCAATACAAAAGCATAACGGTTTTCACTTTGAGACTACTGAGAGAGACCAAAGTACTGCACCTCTAAAATACATTATTATTATTTTATGTTGGGTAGTGTATACATTCCATTTTTTATATCTACTGTGTGGTATAAAGCAAGTTTTTAAAGCCTGAACTTATAGAATGGTGCTTCATAGTTTTTGTATTCCTTCTTCTTTAACTGCTCATGAATATGGGCACAGTAGTGAAGCCCACATATGCCCCCTTTACCACCTCCACCTGAATGGCAGTTACCTTGCAAGTATTCCTACTGAAGTGTTGCAATCAAATTATAGTTGACATGTGACATATTACTATTTAGAACTAGGTGCTCATCCTCTAATTTTTTATTTCTTAATTTGTGTTTTTTTCTTAATGTACTCATAGCTTGTTTTTAAGGTATTTTGGGCATTTATGTGCTTTCATAGAAGTTACCATGAGAGGGCGCTTGTGCTATAACCGTCTTCTTCTCTTGTGTCCTTAGATACAAGCCGTTCACTTACAGTATTTCAAGTATAAAATTGTCCTAGCAATCCTTTTCTTTTCTTTTTACCTTGTACATACTGAGCATAGGAAGTTTAGAAGAATAGCTTGAAACAGAAGTAAACAGGCTAAAAGGTTTTGTGAAAGCATATTTGAAAAAGATCTGTTCAAAGAACATGCATTTTACATCATGTGATGTTTTGTTTGGATCCAAGTCCTGGATGATAATATCATTCTTTTCCTGGTATTTCTTAGCACTAAGTGAATCACAACGATAAGATATTCTAAAGTCACATTGCTAGCTATTAAAGCTGACCTACCACTTTGGTATCTGCTTTCTCTCTGGTGCAGAGAATAAAGCAGATCCGAGGTTAAAGAACAAAAAATACTTTCCTTGTAAAAAATGTGGTGGTGCCTCTGACCCCTCCTGCGATGTGCGACCAGCTCAGGAAGAAAGTGGATTAAGGGAAAGTAGATTTCACTTCTGAACTCTGCCTCCTGTAATCCCTGTGTGCCCTGCGGCCAGCCAGGTCTGAAATCAGTAATGCTGAATCCAGTGGATTCAGATCTGGACTGATGGAGAGAGTGAGACCAGAAGAGTCTCACTTCTCCATCTTAGATGCTGGAGGATCAGACACTCCAGATATGTCGTCTCTGGAGCGAGGAAGAGGGAAACGTAAATATGAAATTTCTATCTACAGAGATCACTTTGCCTGGATCAAGACCCCATGTAGGTAAGTAAGTTTGTTTGTTAGGTCGCTAGAGGAGCCAAGGGCGTACAGCTTATCTAAAAGATGTTTATATACGCCAGTTACCGTATATACTTGTGTATTAGCAGAGTTTTTCAGCCTAAAAAATGGTCTGAAAAAGCTCCCCTCTGCTTTTACTTGATTTAGGGAGTCCAGTTAGTGTTCACTTACCTGTCCTGGGTCCCATGGGAGCTCCTTTTCAACTGGCAGCCTCTGTGAGCTCTGTGGTTTCCCGACTACAGCTGATCTAATGTAAACAAACTCCACACTGCCATCTGGTGGCCAGTTACTGTTACTGGTGGCCCATTGTAACCACGTAAAATTAAATAGGAATCCACAACCTATGATTCAAAAATGAAAATACGTTTCCATTCTATGTATTGGTCCCAATAATAATAAAAAGGCTATTTAAATGGAAATTTATTTTCATGCTTGAACATGTGAATTGCCTTGAAATTATTGTATTAACAATAAACCTGTACTCTCTTAACTTTATTAAGGGTGTGACACTAAAATTCCTCTGTTTTATTCATTCCTAGGGGCAATGGTGCTTTCTCTATATTTTACTCATTTAGAAAACTCCACTATCTGACTTTGCATTTGCCATCCTCTGCTTATACTCGAGTCAATAAATTTTTTCAGTTTTTGTCGATAAAAAATAGGCACCTCGGCTTATATAGTATAGTATATACGGTAAGTATAGACCAAACTCAACCAACCCTGTTTTATCTGGACTTTGCCTTGTGCGCAAGTTACGCTGAGAAAGATGACTCCTAAGTAAACTCCCTTTTCATTTTTGGCAACAGAATAGTTCTGAATGTCTTTGTGAATTTAATCATTCACAGACCTATCCCAACCTCCGAAAAAAATCAGAATGGTTACAATAAAGATGCTTAATTAGTTGTTGAACATTCATATTAGCTTGCAAATTGCCTGCACTGAAGTTGAGCCAACATTTGAAGCTATTTGTTACAGCTGGAAAAAGTCAAATTTGGCTCCTGGTCTGTTGGCCAAGCCAAAAAGCCAAGGAGATATTAGCTGCATTAGCACTAGCAGTACCCATTCTCTGAACACACTGATCAGATTATCGAGATACATATTTTATTTATTAGATTTTAGATATTGGATATCAATTAGATAGCATTAGTTGTGTATTTACATTAACATTCTGCATTGCAATAAATACATTTTGTGACACAGACTTGTATCCCATCCCATATGTAAATAGCTACTCATGAGTAAGTTCTTAGTACCAGATTGTAAAATGTGTCTCTTCATAAGTTGGTCAGCGTGTGCGTTTGCTAGAGTATAGAAACATGCTAAAGTTTCACACTGCACACTATGCACCTCCCTCCTGACACTGACCTCTTGGCTGGAAGAATATAGAGTGAATACTGCATGGTCCAGTCCTGCCTACTTTGCTGGAACATTCTGTATATTCACTTGATATCTGACTGGATGTCTCTGATAAAAAATTTTTGTTTCTTTTTTCTAATTTTATTCTAATCTTATGGTCCGGTGCATCTTCCAGTGTGAAAAATATGGTAAACCATGAGTACCCACTACATTTGACAAACTAGTATAAAGATGAAATGCGAACAACCACCTTTGCTGTGATATAAACCAAAGTTTACCATGATTTCCTCCCATCTTCAGCATCAGTGTTTCATTGCTGCAATCACTTTACACAGTCATCCTTATTTTGTAAAGTATGTAATCTGCTAAGGGAGCTGCTTCTTAATCACTGCTAAAATTTCTGCAAATGGGGGATTCACTCACAAATACTCTGCTTTATTGAGGATGGGTTAGGACACCTTACTTTCTGTAAATAGTCAGAATGTGTAAGGATTTTACATTGGGAAAAATAATAGTGTTGTACCTTTTTGGCACTGATCATTGCAGAAGAACGGCATCATTAATTTTATGCAGCCTTGTAGAAAAATGTTGACTTTCTTTGTTTACTGTCAGCTTTTATATCTGGACTGCAGATTTGTTATTGTTCAGTCCCTGCATCTCTATTATTTATGTATGTGTATTTAATTATCCATTTTACAGTCTGTATTTTTTATGTGTTTGCCTTTGTCTAGATTCTCCTGTTAATTACTGGTTTTATTAATTTACAAAATCCTGTTTCAGGAAATCTTTGTACTTTGACTGAAAATAACATTTCTTTTTTAAGCTACACAATTACCCTTGCAGTCATTTTATAATACTCAATATTTGACTTTATTCTTGCGGCTCACTGCCAACAGAGCTTTGACTGAATATCAAGCACGAGATTGTATTTCTCTTTTCTAGATTGCTGGTGTCTGCTTTTTGGTTAACCTTGACAGCTGCCCTTATCCTCCAAGTCTTTCAGCCTGAGATTTACACATTTTCAGACTGCGCACTGTGACGAGACCTTTCAAATGTTAAATAGTTCTAGATCCTAAAGCTCCATCATTGCACCATTTTATTTGTTAGAACTCTACTTCCTCACACAGTTTGCAGCAGGGCTTGTGCAGTCTCCTAATCACCAATGCTTAGGTTCAGTCATTAACTGCCCCCTACCACCCTCATGCATTTTGTATGGCCTGCTCTCCGGCAGCAGCTGGGGGGGTTCTACATCTCACCTGCTGCCGTTTATGAGTAGTTGGGGAATAGTAACTCCTTGCCGACATTTCTAAAAAGCAGGATACAATGAAATCCATAAAGTCTTCAACTGTATCCATAAGGTTGTAATGACATTTCTTATAGTCTAATTATATATATATTATAATATATATAATATATAATATAATATATATAATTTATATATATATAATTTAAATCGCACACCATAAAGTAGGGGACCTCTTCCCTACAATGTGACCTGGTAATATGGGTCTGTTGGTGGGTGTTCACTGAGCATCTTGTATGCCTGCCCCCTACCCTATGAAATGAGTACAGAGGTCTGCTGGGCCACTTACCAATTCCTAGGGGTTGCGAGAAATGTTCCTAGAAATATTGACTTATTATTATCATTTATTTATATAGCGCCAACATATTATGCAGTGCTGACCAATAAATTAGAGTGGAGATACAACACACAATAAAAAACGGTACAGGTAATGACACAGGAGAATAGAGGACCCCTGCCCGGTTGGGCTTACATCTAATAGGTTGGGAACAAAGTGTAACAATAGGTGGGGGGGGGGGTGGGAGACTGGTAATTAGTGGTGAGTTAGGAAACGAGAAGAATGCATAGGCCATACTGAAAGGTGGGTTTTTAGGCTTTTTTAAAAATTGCCAAAAGTAGAGCAACTCTAATGGGACAAAAAGAGAAGAGAGTCCAGAAGTAGGAGCAGCCCTAGAGAGTCCTGAAGCCTTTCTGTTATAGGTTATGAGTGGGGATGTCCTTAGTAGTCACTGAGGAGCAAGAGAGAGGGCGGTTAGGGGTGTATTTGTGTACCAGGTTGAGATGTAAGAGGAACAGGAGTGTGGAGTGATTTAAAAAAGCAAGGCACAGAACTTTTAATTTTATTCTCTGTACAAACTGGAAGCCAGTGAAGAGATTTGCAGAGAGGAGCAGCAGATGAGTACGGTTAAGATTGAATGAGTCTAGCAGCAACCATTCATATGTACTGAAGAGGTGACAGTTTTTTGTTAGAGGGAGACAAGAGAGGATGATGTTAGAGAGATGATGATAGCGTTACCATATTTTAATTGTGGTTCTGGGAGAGAAAGGGTGGATTTTGGAGATGGTAGTGGGAGGATCTAGCAACTTTCTGTATGTGGGAGAATTAAGGATAGTGACAGGGTCGAAGGGAAACACAAGGCTTTGGAATAGGGGAATATTATGGTAGTTTATTAAACTGTGTGATGTTGAAGGAGGAGGCTTGGAAGGTGATGAAGAAAATATGAGTACTGTTTTGCTCAGGTTGACTTTAAGGAATTGTCAGCCAATACATAATAAATGGCTTAGGCACTGAGAGATGTTGTCCAGACAGAGGAGTAAAGCCGGGGTGAGAGTAAATAATTTGGGTTATCTTCAGCATATAAATGGTATTGCAGACCAAAGGAAGAGAATAGTTTGCCAAGGGAGAAGTATAGAGGGAGAAAAGGAACCGGGCCAAGGACTGAACCTTGTGGGACGCCAACCAGGGAGGGGGGTGATAAGAAAGGACCATTGAAGGAGGTTTGGAAAGAGCGGTCATTCATTATGATGAGAACCACGAAAGAGCAGAGTCACGAATACCGACAGAGTCAAGGTCTTAGAAGAAGAGGGTGGTCACACAGTGTCACCCAAGGCAGGGAGAGATCCAACAGAAAAAGGAGGGAAAAGTTGCCTTATGCCTTGGCATTGAGCAAGTCTTGCAACTTTAGTGATGGCATGTCCTCAGTGGAATGAGAAGGTCGGAAGCCAGATTGGAGGGGGTCAAAGAGGGACTTGCAGTCAGATAGTTGGTGAGTCTTTTTGTAAACACGCGCGCATCGAGTATTTTGAAGCAAAAGGAAGAAGAGAGATAGGTCGGAGCTAGAGGAAGATAGAGGATCAAGCGATGGTTTCTTCTTCTTCAGTATGTGGGAGGACATAGGCACTGCAAGGATATGGAAGATACAGAGGAACAGGGAGATGTTTAATAGTTCAGTCAGTGCTGGGGCAGGGTGGAGAATGGGTCTTAAGAAGATCAGCGGGTAATAGGTCAAGTGGGCCAGGGGTAGGTATGAGAAAGAGCAAATCAAAGAGGTGACTTCCCCAACTGACACTGGGAAGTGAGTGTTAGTAAAGAGTTAACAGGAGGATGGGATTTTGTAAGGAGGGTAAGGGGTGAGGGGAAAGTTTTTCATAGCTGAAGTGGATGGAGAGAGTGGAGGTGAGGGAAAGAGTTACAGAGGATGGGATTGGAGGAGGGGGAAGTATTGGTGGTTGGCAGAAATATAATCGATTCGGAATGGACTTCAATTTTGTCCTTGAAAGTATGTGGCCAGTTCATTTGGGCAGAGAAGTTCAGTGGAGAGGAGGTGATGGTGTATAGAGAGAGTTTGAAGTGGAGAAGAGAAGCAGTGAGTTTAGATGCTTGTGAGGATATGATGGAGAAAGTCCGAGTTGTTTGGCAAAAGCAGTAAGCTCAGCATTGCTTGAGTTTGGTCTTGTAAAGGAGAAAGTCGTGCTTTGACCAGACTTTCTCCAATTACGCTCTACCTTGCGAACGGGGGGGGGGGGGGGGGTGGGGGGCCGTGGGGTGGCCCGGAAGCAAGTTTATTTAGCAGATTGAAGGGTGAGTTATAGTGAGAGCAAGCTTGGCGGGATGCGAGATGAGAGATAGTCGAAGCAAGTGATAGAAAAAGAGTCAGAGAATGCAGAGTGGTCCAGGTATGTAGAGGTCTCTGTGCCAGGTCCAGTTAGGGAGGTGCTGGGGTGGACAAAGGGCAAGAAGTATTCTATTGAAGGGTTAGGAGATGGTGGTCATTAGAGAGGGAAGGCAAGTGGGTCAGGTGGGTGGAGGCAGGAGTTTGGAGAATAGCAAGGTCAAGTGTGTGGCCAGCGAGGTGTGTGGGTTGTGGATGTGCTGGGGTCAGGTGCCAAGGTAGTCTGTTAAAGATAGGAGTTGGCAGATGGCGGGGTTTGCTGGTGGGGTAAGCCATGGCTAGATTAAGCTCACCAAGGATAAGAAGTGTAGGTCATGGCACGAAGTGTGGGAGCCAAGAGGTAAAGTTGTTGAGAATTGGGATGAAGGGCAGGGGGTGGGCGATAGATAAAAGCAAAAAAAGAGGGCATTGAAACAGGCGGATGGAGTGTACCTCGAATGAAGAGAAAGTGAGTGAGGGAGGGGACTATTAATGCAGACCTTCCATTCCCTGCCCTATTACACAAATCTTCCTCTGTTGTAATGTTCTCTGCGCCAGGGTCCTCCACAGTAATCCTCTCATTGTCAGAGTCTTAAGGCCCAGTCCTCTCCAAGGATCTTGGAAGTCCCAACAACGAATGAGCCCCTATGGGCCATAACTGGTGAAAATAGCAGTGCCGGTGCCCACATGTTGCCAGATTTAAATTGCACAGGTTAAATTAAGCTCAATTTCCATCACCTTTGGTAGATCAATTTCAAAAGAAAGGAGTTGATTTTCCAAACTTCCAATTAAATAATCGAGTTTACTGCTTCATCAAACAAACATCTACCTGCGTGTTGCCAACTTTAGAAATAGTAAAGGCAGAGAATCAGAACACCAACCAGTTAAGCAGTATTCCAGGTCAGCGGAAGCGTACCTAATCATTCGGTGGTCTACGGTGGATGAGTAGATCTTTTGCTGACAGTGGCAAAAAGTTGCCTGTTCTCTTTTTAACACAAAGAACTTATCTTTGTTACTTTGCTAACATTTTGATACTGCACTGTCACAGTGATGAGATTGTTTTCTTTTCTGAGACTTTGGAACAATGGCTCATTGGTAAAGACATTTCTGAAAAGTCTCTTCACATAATAATGAGTACATTTCACAATCATGAGCTTTTGTTATAGCTTCCAGGGCTACTCTAGGTTGCCTAGTTTTCAGAAGTGATACTTCTGCTTACTTCATGCAAAAATGGTTCTTTTATGAGTGCCCTGAGGTTTATCAGATATGGACACAGTGGGTTAATATAGCTTGGAGTTTTATGGATCTAGTAAAAAGGAAAAATGAATAGTCTAACAAATATTGAGCCTGGTATTTTTTTGAATGAAATCTATTAGTCTTTATTAAAGCTGCACTCTAGGTCCTGCAGTGTTTTCACCTTGTAGCTCACAGTGACAAGGTTACTTTTTAAGCCTATGTCCATGTAAATACTGTATAAACGCTCGAGCGTTGCCATCTTCACTGTACATCAACATATTTATGTTTAGTAAAAATACTTTTCTTACCTCCAATATATGGCTGTAGATGAGGTTAGTTTGTGGAAACCTATTGCTGTACAAAAAATATGTATGTTTATAGGCTCTTAAGCTAGTCATTAACGGGTCGATTATTTTGCGATTCAATCAATGATTCAATTCTATGCTGATCATCGATCCAATTTATCTAATCCAAACATCTAATTGATCGAACGTTGTACTACCACCAACAGCGATTCCTTTCATTATGTCTGTGCGCATGCTACTTAGTGCCATCACCTAGAAAATCTGTCAGATACTTGAACTATCTACAAACTTTTACCAACATGTCCGATCACTCAGATTTTTTGTTCAATATAGATCACTTTTGGTCAATCATACCAGGAACCATTTTCCATGCAATCGATAAAAAAATCTATGGTTTTAAGTCGATCTAATGGAAATTTCGAACCGTGTATGGCCAGCCTTACACACACTAGAGAATTATTGGCCAATACATTGCCCCTGTGCTAGAGGAGTGGGGATGGGGAGAACCTGATATACCCCCAGAAATCTGTGGCGATTCTCTAAATCGCGCAGCATTTTTGGGGTTCCCGCATAATCGTGGAAAGGGGAGGGGGTTTGCGCTATTGACCTCCATGTAATGGAGAGGAACCGGTCTCCCAGCCCACATCACCGGTGTCATTGATAATGCCAGTGACATGGGCAGGGGGAGGGTGGTAATTTGAAGCAGAGTACATTGTACTCCTATGTGATCTGTACGGGCAGAACGCTAGGGAGGTTAAACTTTAGATAAAATAGTCACAAATAGTAAGAAACCTATGTATCATTCACACTGTTGTATGCACCTTGCATTGATGACCGCAGTGAATTCAATGGTAAATGCAAGCAATGGCAAAATACATACACACAAATAAATACATAGGATTGTGGAGCCCTAAGCCACAATCATACCAGCTCAGAGGTAAGTCAAACTTTAATTTTACACATATATTTTTTATATATTAGGTTTTCAACCGCTTTAAGTTCTAAAATGTTTGTTTTGAGTTTCAGATGGTTTTCCTAGGGTTCTGCTTTAAAATAAATAAGCTGTTATTTAAAGTTTGCATCATTAGTGTTGTCAGTGTATAAAAAGTGAAGAAGCCTATTCTCTAAGTGTTTTAATTCTTCTTTTTATTTATATTGTCTAGTACTTTGCTTTTTCACATAAGGTCACACTGAGTTAAGTGATATGTGAAACAAAATGTGATCCTGTTTAAATTGCATTGTACAGGGAATATAATGTTGAACTTGATATTAATTAACTGTTAATAACAGATGGTCAGGGCATTGTTCAGTTGGAGCAATTTTGGCTTGAATCCAATAAGTAAATCAAAGGACATAATTAAGTATACCCACACTATGGATTCTTCTTCACAGGTACAGTTTTATATCAGAAAAAAGAAACATATTAGGCATCCATACACTTGTTATAGTTTGCATGTTGTTAAAGGTGTAAATGGAATCAATACGGTTTTCTGGGAGTCGCAAACAATCTCTTGATTTGAATATTATTCCAATAGGTTTTCTCATACACAATGACATAAAAATCAGGGTCTGTTGTTTGTTAACATTGCATTTCTCTTATTTGCTTACATATTGTCTATAAAATAAACCATTCAGAGTTTTTTGTTATTTTTATTCAGTAAGTGCAGAAAATAACTGTTAATTTTGCCAAAAATCTTGTGCTCTCTGTTTGAGCATAAGGAGAGGTTAGATGATAGAGAGGGAGATGTGGTGGATGATGACTGTGTTCTTTTCAATACATCAGAAATTGTGCTGGCATTTACAAAATGTGTTTGCTTTTTATTTTTGCCTCAATTTGCTTAAATTGAGAATACAAAAACAATTATAGCTTTTCCCCATCTGAGCTCTCCGTGGCATGTTCACAAATGTGTTACTGATAAATGTCTACGATGGAAATTCCCCTTCCTATTAAAAAGATATGCTCTTTGCTCTTGCATCTCTCAAACAGGAAATAAAAGGGAAATCTCCACAGAAAGTGTGAAGAGCCTGAACTGTTTAACATTTCTCTTTCAAGATCAATGTGAAAAATGCAAAAGAGATTTTAGTTTGTTTCTGTTTTTACCTCATGCATCAATTATTTAATATTGCTTAACTTTCTGTAATTTCCTAACATCATTTGCAATTTCTTTAATTTACAATTGACACATTTATTGTTAAGGTTGCACAGTTCTCCAGTATCATTTTAATTGATTTAATGCATATTATAAGATGACTCCAGTATCTGTTATTCCTCCACCAGTGGAGTGTCCGTTGGTTATGTCAATAAAGTGGCCAAGGTACATAAAGGCAATCAGCAGTAACATATTTGGGTATCCGCTGTCTGATACAGTGACAAACAATGAAAGTGTGAAAAGAGAAGAGGATAGGTGAGAAGAGCTAGTTGTAAAAGAAGAAGAGAATGGGCACAGGGGTGGGAGGGTAACTGTGGGGGAGAGGAGAGTGGGATAGAGATATGAATATAGTTTTGTCCATTTTATTGTCATTGTGCATTTTTTGTCTTTATAAATGCAGTTCGTGTCTGTGGTCAATTTTAAACCAAATTCATATTTTGGTTCATTTTGAATGTTTTGCAGAGTATATAAGAAATGGTCATATCAAAATGACGGCCATAGGTCTTAAAAACAACAGACAGCATGTCCCTCTTTTCGGCCAAGTGGATTTTTTATGGAACACCGAAGCATTTAGTGGCAGCATACAGGTAAAGATCATTTTTAAATGGCTTTCTTATCATACCTTCCATTTTTAAGGCTTCATTCACACAGATGTTTGAGAAAAGTGTAGTTTAATGATCTCCAGTCGCCCTTTGGCTGGAAGTTTTTGAGAATTCCCTAAGCATCTAAATTCTTCTAAAGCGAAGTGGTTTATAAAAATTTCAGAAGCTTGGTAAAAGCCAGGTCAGTTGAAAGCTTAGACAGGACCTGAAAAGTGCCAGTGGAGGGAAAGAGAAATTTTTATTGAGTGATTTGGTTTTGCTAGGTCAATGGTTTTCAAACTTTCCCTGCCCTTTTCTAGATCATTATTTTTAATTACTGAGGCCCCACCCCACAAAATTCACAAACTTTACAAAAAGAGAGAGACACACTGCAGTCCTACAGAGACATGCATTATTCACATATAAAAACACACACACAGACACACATTATACACACTTCCTGCATGCCCCTTGCTCAGGCTAATTGTCTGGCAGTGGTACGGGAAGGTGGGGGCACTGTGTGCATTCGTTAGAGGGAGGAAGAGAATAGGTAGGTTCTGGCTGGCAGAGTGAGTTCTCACTAGCTATCCCATTGGTGTGCCTCCTTGTAATACCTCTGTGCCCCTCTGTTTGGAAACCACTGGTGATATGTTCACACCCAGGCATTTTATATTTGAAACCATCCAAATGTGACATGAGGTGTTCAAAAACTGACCTGTATGTGCACAGCTTGATAAACGACAGCTCATTCTGTATTATTTAATTGCTCCTATGATATTTTAAGCTCATTTTTGGGCACCTAAACATGCTGAAAGCAACATGTACAGGCACATGTGTACAACGCACACAGAAAGGCAAAAAGGTATATAAACCTTTATAATCTAGTAATTTACCATTTCCTCTTACACTGGGCATCCAGCAATGGACACTCTTTGTCCCAACCCCAGCCTTGTTATTGGAAT
>CM070036.1:54492712-54513012 GCA_036250615.1 Ptychadena robeensis | reverse complement strand
TATCTCCTGGTACTCATCTGAGGAACTCACTAAAAAAGTTATGTGCACCCCTGCTTATACCAACTGTAAAGCAAAGAGGTTATGGTTTCCGGATGCTTTGGTGCAGCAGTATCTAGCCAGAGAGTCCTGGAGCGACCTAGTAAAAATTCATATCTTAATCCCATTCATATGCTGTGGGGTGACTTGAAATATCTCACATCTGAAATAATTCTGCATTTAGAAGTGGGGAAAACATTCATCAGACCAATGTCAGAGATTGGTAGAGTGCTAAAAAAGCAAAACTGGAGCTGTTTGAGCCAAAGGCGGTAATACTATCTATAAGGGCAGAAGTCGGGAACCTATGACTCACAAGCCAGATGTGGGTCTTTTGATGGCTGCATCTGTCTCGCTGCCAAATCTTAACCTTCCTAGGGGGTTGGGGACTTGTCATAAACCTCCATGTAAATAGAGGAGTGTCGGCTTCCCATCCCACATCACAGTGTCAGTGGATGGGGGCAGGAATTTTAAACATACATACCTTCCAGTCAACCTTCCTGTTTTGGCCGGGAAAGTTTTTTTTTATGTGCCAAATCCCAATTTCAACAAATCCTATATGTTTCCCAGATTTTTTAAATCGGATAATCTAGCAGGGAGAGGGCATTACTCTCACCCCGCACATTATCGGCACAAGCGGGGTGGGATATTAGTAGGGAGAGTAATGCCCTCTCCCTGCTTATTCAGCTGTGAACTAAATCTGATAACGGCAGTGATGCAGTGGTTCCCAAACTTTTGTTGCAAGGTCCCCCTTTTCTATTTAGAGACATTATCAAGCCCCCTCTCCCTATTCAAACACAGGTTAAGAATGAGGGCCAGCAACCCCCCCGGTATACCGTCGCGCCCCCAAGTTTGGGAACCACTGAAATACAGGAAGTGACCTCAGTAGCTCTCACTGACTTACATTTCAAAATATGTGCCGTTCATGGCTCTCATTTTTGTTGATATATTTAGTTTCATTAAGTCTTGTTGTCCAGGTTAACTTGTATTTGTTTAAAATTGGATATTAATATGTGAACAATTCGTAATAAGGAAATAGACACTGAGTTTTTCTTTCTTTTGAATACCTTTAGGATTCAACTATATGAACCAGAAAGCAAGTGAAATGCTACCTACTGTCTGAAGTAGCTATACTGGAGTTTTCACAGGAGGAATATAACTGATGCTTAAAGTTCAAGATTCAAGTTTTATGCATGCCGTTGTTTGTAAGAAAAGAGAATAATATGCGTAAATATGAGGACTTTCTTTATATTTAAAGAGTTCTACATTATAAGATGTTCTCTGCAGTGTTCAGCAATAGTAACCGCAGTCAACTTCACAAGGAAACTTCTATATGTAGTCTTACTATTTGAGCAAATTATCACTTTATTATAAAGCATATTCAATTGATAGCCTTCTGTTATCTTTTTATTTTTATTATGCCAGATCTGTGGATAATTTATTTGTGCCTTATTGTTATTTTTAAATGCTTAGATGTAGAAAGCATTTAAGCTTTTTGAAAGTAATTTTTCAATTTTGTGTAATTTTATGTTGACTTTTTTTGTGTTTCAAAAAGGTTTATTTATCTTTCACCTACTTTGTCCTTATGGTACAGTCTGCAGTACACTGTAAATGTAAATATCAAAAGAAAAAAAAAATTAGCCATGAAATGTTTATCCTGTTTTTTGTTTTATAATTAAGCTTACAGCTAAGGCTATGTTTCCACAGCTGTGCCTGACACACCCATAGACAATGAATTGAATCCATTTCCAGCAAATACCGATCAGTTTTCCCTTTTAAAAAAAGAGAAGTACCCATGAAGGTTATGGTGAGAAGGGATGAAAGGAATCAAAAAGCCCTCAACGCGAGCAGTGCATAGCACAATCAAGCCTTCTTAAAACAGAAGGTATTTACACGGCCCAATCCAGCACAAATCCCATAACTTTAGGTGGAAGCCCTTGTTTTGGGACAGTGGGCGAAGCCATGCATATTATTCCTTTTCGCCCCATCAGAAAGAAAGTCTTGCACAACATCACATCTGGTCCTTGGCAATCATCACTTCTGGGACCGCGAAGGAGCAGAAGAATGGGCAGAAGGTTCCCTCTGTCTGTAATGCATGCCTTCATATAGATGGGTTAGGGACCTTGGCGGACTCACTGATGCCGGGAAAACATAGCCTAAATTCCTAAAGGATTCAACTATATGAACCAGAAAGCAAGTGAAATGTTACCTACTGTCTAAAGTAACTATACTGGAGTTTTCACAGGAGGAAATGAAGAATATCACTGATGCTTGAATTTCAAGATTCAAGTTTTTTGTATGCCGTTGTTTGAAAGAAAAGAGAATCTGGTACCGGCAGATACTGCTTTCCCTTTTAAAAAAGAACGTTTTGCACAACATCACATATGGTCCTTCGCAATTATCACTTCCGGGACCGCGAAGGAGCAAAAGAATGGACAGAAGGCTCCCTCTGTCTGTAATGTATGCCTAAATTCAGAGTGGAAATTGTCTTGTAACTAACCAACTGAAATCGGCCTCATCTATGACCCTTTCAATCTAAATGATGTCAGTCAGGTTCAAAAAGGCAAGCAAATGTCAACGGTCAGTTCATGCTGTGCTTTCAGAACACTTTATATAGGAGTGCTGCAGGGCTGTTTTTACTCCCCTCTCTACCTGGCCATTTAAAGAACACATTGTGCTTTGCGAATACGTAGAGGTAGAGAACATAGATGAATAAATAACATTAGTGCTGTGCATGAGCTTTTATCTACAGCAGGCTAGAAGAACAGCAGTACAAAGCAACCTGGCCTATCCAAATGAAAGAAAAGTATTGATCTTAAAGTACAGTAAAATGATCCAGCATCGCAAACTCATTGTGTCTTGGAGTAAGGCTTCAATGATGTACAGTAAACTGAAAACTCATTAGTACTTTAAAGCAACACAGACTGAACTGAACATACCTGTTTCCCCCAAAAATAAGGCACCCTTAAATTTATGCCTCACGCTGAAATATAAGGCATCCCCCCTGAAAATAAGGCACCCCCGAAGAATACGGTACTGTACTGTTCTGGACAGGGGGGATCAGAGGGGGCAATCAAAACGACACAGGAGGATCAGAAGGGGTTACTAAAATGGGAATCCCCCCTCTGAGTCTCCTGTGCCAATTTGATTCCCTCCTCTGATCCCCCTGTGTCATTTTCAGTGATCCCCCCACTCTGATACCCCAGTGCCGTATTCTTTTTCATTTATTAATAAGACCTCCCCCGAAAAGAGGACGTAGGGCAATTTTTGGGAGCAAAAACTAATATAAGACATGCTCTGATTTTCGGGGAAACACAGTATCTAAGTACAATCATTATTGTACTGCTAGATATTGGTGTGAACATTTGTTGACATTATGGAAACCGCTTACATCTAGCCTAATAGATACTGTATCTTTTTTCATGTAATACAGACACTCGAAACAACTCACTGTGGCAAAATTGTTCGAGTGCACCCTTGTGATCCCACAGATATTACCAGTAGCATAGCAGGATTTGGGTGATACATTTGGTTAGATCTCCAACAAATCTTATTGGATCAGGACTTGAGACAAAAGACTTCAAAGTTCACATGTATAACGTTGGTGAGATCTGCTAAAAAGATCGTAGCCTAGGTTACAGCAGGTGTACAAGCCTAGTGCCTCTAATGGTAAATCCGGACCTTAACATCATCAAGTTATAATATACAAAAATCTCTGCTACCAAATGGTAGACCCTTGTCAGTTGTGATGCGTATCACAAAGACACACTATAAGAGTTCTCCAGGACAATATTGCTCCTATGGACAAAGGTTTAAACTGCCTTAACACTCCACCAACTCAACTAAGCATGTTGTTTTGGACTCCTGTACTAAAATTGTATATTGTGCATTAGGACAGCGGCATTGCTCCTACACCAGTTCATGCACATACACAAATATAAGTCATATTTAAAATATTATTCCGTAGCCCAGGAAAACAATTGTGTGTTAACTACAAAATTAGCTTTTCTCTCCTTTTTTAAAAATATTTACCAGTATAGTGAGACCAAGAACTTACAGTTCAACTGTAAAGTAGAGAATAAAGTATGACACATGAGGTATCAGGATATGTGAAAGTAGTATTGGCAACTTCCCAGCCAGTAAATTTGAAATGAGGAAAAAGGGTGTTGCACCTTGAGTGCTCCGAAAAGGAACCTCAGACCCTTAAGTCTGAGTTTCCCTTTCGGAGCACTCAAGGTGCAACCCCCTTTTTAAATTTATTTTTAAAGCTCCTAAGGTCCTTTTCACATATATGGTATGTGTTTTCAAACAGCAATACAGTTTGAGGTCCCTTGCATTTTGATACACATCCTCCCTGTGCACTAAATTCATTGGAAACACAAGCACACATAAAATGCATCCAGCTCTGAATTTCAATGCACTGCACAAGTCACATGGGTTTTCTAGCATTGTCCCAAATTGTTGCCAGTGTGAAAAAGCCCTAAAGCTGGCCATACATGCATCAATTTTTGTTTGATCGATCTCAGATTTGATCGGCTTGTGCTATATTGCTTGTTAGTCTAACATTGATGGATGGTACCACCACACAGTGTGATCGGTTCAAAACCAGTGGAATCCATCATCATACAATAAGATACAAAATTGATCAAAGAAAACCCAATAGAAAAAAAAAAAAAGGAATGGTCATCTCTACACTTACAACTGTGTACTAGTGAGGACGCACCACTGATTTACAGAGTGCTGAGAAATGGAATGATTTATGTTCAATGTAATACGCTGACTGACGGATCAATACAGGATTGCTGCTTCCAGCACAGCATATGTTATTTTCCTTGAATTAAGAATCTGCATAAATATAAAACAGACTTGTCACAACACAAGCTTTCATACAAGAGACAGGATGTGAAAACTGGATGATAATATATTTATATTGCATAGGCCAAGTCATTATACCTGCAAATTAGGATCATTTCATGCAAATCACTATGTAGCCTAAAAATAAAATAATGGGGTCTATTTTTAAAGAAATTATGCACCTAATCAGGTTTTCAACTTCTTGATTTGCTGGTTCTTATGTTTCCCCAGGTATTTATACACAAGCGTTACTTTTGAAGTCATGGATTTTATAGCAACAGGCATAACTGGTGAATTGGCACAAAGGCGGAAAACATGAAATATAAGAAAGCTTATATTACCTACAGTGCCTATAAAAAGTCAGGTTACTGTGCTGTACAAAAACAAGACAAAGATAAATCATTTCAGAACTTTTTCCACCTGTGACCTAATTGAAAAACAAACTAAAATCTTTTAGGAGGAGGGAAGAAAACAAAAAAACCTAAAACAATGTGGTTGCATACGTGTGCACACCCTCTTCTAACTGGGGATGTAGCTATGTTCAGAACTAAGCAATCACATTCAAAATCATGCTAAATTGGAGTCCGCATTAGTGATGAGCGGCATAGGCAATATTCGAATTCTCGCATATTCGCAAATAATTCTACTTATATTCGATTCTAGATTCACAAGTGAAATTACCTTCAAAATGAATGGTCACATGTGCTATTTATTTTCGATGCCCCTAAGAATCCTAATGGCGAATATTTGAAGTTGCGACTATGCGCCGCCATATTCGGGAAATTTGCAAATTCTCGAATAACAAAGAAAAACACCCAAGCCAGGCTACATTTTGCAAAAACACACCTGTTTTCCAAAAGCATGTGGGAAAAGGTGTTATGGTCTGATGAAACCAAGGTTGAACTTTTTGGCCATAATTCCAAAAGATATGTTTTGTGCAAAAACAATAATGCACATCAACAAAAGAACACCATACCCACATTGAAGCATGGTGGTGGAAGCATCATCGTCATGTTTTTCTTCAGCTGGAACTGGGGCCTTAGTTAACATAGAGGGAATTATGAACAGTTTCACATACCAGTCAGTATTGGCACAAAACGTTCAGGCTTCTGCTAGAAAGCTGAACATGAAGAGGAACTTCATCCTTCTGCATGACAACAACTCAACAAAGCATACATCCAAATCAACAAAGCAATGGCTTCACCAGAAGAAGATTCAAGTTTTGGAATGGCCCAACCAGAGCCCAGACAAAATGTGCCATGCTAATAGACTCATACCCAAAAAGACTCTGCTGTAATAAAATCAAAAGGTGCTTCAACAAAGTATTTGTTTAAGAGTGTGAACTCTTATGCAACTACACAATTTTCTATTAAATGTCAAAGCAGTTTGGTAAATTTCAAAGAAGTACTGGAATAGATAAAATGACCAAACAATGGGCTGCAATGTATTTTCAGTATATTTGCATTCCCCATTAATTGGTTTTTTAAAGCCTTAACCCCCTGGGCGGTTTCAGCTTTTCGAGACATTTTTTATGGCATGAAAAGCTGTTTTACCGGCAATCGTGGCGGAGTACACTGTACTCTGCCTTGCTTGCCAGTTCTCTGCCCAGCCATCTACACACCTCCGACGTCAAATAGACACCGGTGGTGTGTGGAGAGGAGAGCGGCGCCCCCTCCATTAACATGGAGGTCTATGTTAACTGAGTTCGGGCGAACCGCTAGGGAGGTTAATGTAATCATATGCACTTATTGTAATCATGGTTGTTAGGGCGGCACACTGCATGTGAAATTTGCCATTCATTAGACCATTTTGGCAAAAGTTGTACCATTCCCAGTTGTATGCGATGTGCAATATGTTAGTATGTGAATTTGCTATTCATTAGACCATTTTGGCAAAAGTTGTACCATTCCCACTTGTATGCAATGTGTAATATGTTGTATTGCATTACTGTAAAATGCACTGCTGCATGGATTATTGATGCTCTAGCATTTCCTATACTCTTGTATTCGGAATGTCAAAGAAAGGCTTTTGATAATGCATATAGTGTGGAATGTGAAACCCATGAACTTTGCATAGTGAATAATACACACAGAGTACATAATTTGAATGAGCCCTTAAGGTTTTAGTTCTACAAATAAGTGCTGATAATTGTAAACACTCTTGTCTTTGTTAAATGGTGTGTCTTAGCCCTCTTAGGCATTGTTTTCACTGCAGGGTTGGCACCAGAGCGACAGGAGCCGGCAGGCATGGGCAGCAAATCAGGGGGGCAGGCCTACATCTTTCTGCATCACAACGAATCACAAAGTATGCATGCAATTTAACAAAAGAATGGCTTCACCAGAAGGAGAATAACGTTTTGGAATGGCCCAGCCAGAGCCCAGATCTGATTGGGGTGATCTGAAGAGGGCTGTTCACAGGAGATGTCCTTACAATCTGACAGATTTAGAGTGTTTCTGCAAAGGAGAATCTTGCCAAGGCAAAATGTGCCATGCTGAAAGACTCATACCCATAGTTCTACAAAAAAGTGCTGATCATCGTAAACACTCTTGTCTTTGTTAAAAGGTGTCTCAGGCCTTGTTTCCACTGCAGGGTTGGCGCCAGAGCACTAGGAGCGGGTGGGTATGGGTGGCCAATCAGAGGGGCAGGCCTACATCTCACAGGTCAGGCTGCATAGGTAGGGGGCCCTAATTGAGCAGGCACGCCGACCTGGCTGGTCGAGCAGACAGTGGTCCCATGTTGGCAACACGGGGGTTCAATGGTGACACGTCAATTAAACATTAATGAGCGCGTCAGCGGGAAAGCCAGACCTGAGAAGCAACCAGCAGCTTCCCTGTTAAAAGGAACAGAGTTCCTTACCGCTGGTGCGGTGGTAGTGCATCCTAAAAGTGGGCAAGCTGCTGTTTGGGCAGCAGGGATGTGTCACTCTGATGTATCCATGCTGCCCTGTGTAAACATTGCCTAACTTTTCTGGACAGCTTGGATTGGCTCAGAAGGCTAAGAAAAAAAAGACTTAATAGGTAACTATTAATGCTGCAGATATACTGCAACTTGTGTGATTTATTTATTTATTTATTTGCACATCAATTCTTAAAAATTCTACTTCTGAGCCTTGTTAAAGTTATTGAATGTATTGTTTATTTGGTTACAGTATTAAACGTTGTGCCTTTAAGCTCTAGACTAATCTGGCTAATTTATTCTAATGTGATCTGAAAATGTACAGGATTTCCTAGCTTTGTTTATGTGGAAATATTGAGATAAAGTGTCTACATTGTTGTTTCTTTCCATGTTTAAAGCATATTTCTTGAAGCTTCATAATAACATAACATGTTTTACTAAAAGAAAAAAAAAACGCAACCAGAGGAAAAGATACATGGGAAATTATGCAGAAGAGATCTCATCACAATAATGAGATCATAAGTAGATCATGCAGAAAGAGTTTATGGAGGAAAGAGGCATTTGTGAATGACAGTAATAAATGAAGAGGAACAGGGGCAGAAGGAGAAGAAATTAATCTGAAACAAGCTGATGATCAGCAGGATGAGCTAAATCATGAGATAAGTGCTTGTGGAAACTGAAGAAGAGGTAATACATGAGATGGAAGAGAACACATAAGAGTTAGTGGAAATGGTAACACACAAGGTACGCTTAGATAAATATTGTAATGATTTGTAAATGGATAAAAACTGGATGGAAAAGGTCACATTAAAAACTCCCAGAGTTGGGATCCTTGGACTCCCCTTAAATGGGGTTGAATTTCATGCTTGACTGTGGTTTTTAGAGCAGACAGTTTACCAAGATATAGATAGTCTGCGTCAGTAACATTAATACAAAAAGAGGAGCTTAGGGGGAATCAGAAATAAGTCATATCAGAACAGTTATCAGAAAAAACATGGCTCCTGTAGAGGCATCTAAGGGAGAAATCAAAGTTAATCTAGGCACACATGGCTCGATTTTTTTAATAGATTCCAGCACATACGAAGACCGCAAGCATTCACAGCGCTCGATTGTGCTGGAACCCACTGAAAAATAGAGCCATCCAGCCTTTCTTCGAGCAGCATCAATGGATCCCACTAGAGGAAAGCTCTGTGGAAAAGGGAACCAACATGGTCGATTTCTATCACTTTGAATGAGGAAAGAGGGTCCCCATCCAAAGTATGGGAGGGGATTGCTGAAGCAGAAGTGCTGCGGCTCGATATCAAGGAAGTTTGTGCTCAGCATGATGATGTCATCGCGCTGTGCTCAAAGGACTCCTCGATTGTACGGGCATGTATGCCTAGCATTAGATAGCCAATACATTACACAACTATGACATTTATCACACTATAAGCCACACAAAATTTTTGAGGAGGAAAACAAGAAAAAAATATTTCATAAGATATACAGAATAATAGTTTAAAGTGGACCTACCACCAGAAATCTATGTTTTTATAAATGACACTAGAAGTGCCAATAATAGGGAGGAATGCAGTAAAAAAAACTCAAAAACGTTCCTGTAATGACCATTTTAACAAGATTACCACACAGCTCCCCTCACTTCCTGGTTCACTGAAGGCAACACATGAAACACATGGGGGTGCAATATCGCGGGTGGCCACTGGGGTGGGGGCGTTCAGTGATCTTCTATGGGAATTTTCAAAGCAGATCATCCTGTGACGTGCTGCCTATTTCTGCCTACAATGAACCAGGAAGTGAGAAGAGCTGCCAAATTATCTTCTTAAATTGCTCATTACAGGTAAGTTTTTGGGGGTTTTCACTGCATTTCACCCTATTATTGGCACTTCTAGTGTCATTCATGAAAACATAGATTCCTGGTGGTAGGTCCTCTTTAACTATAATGTGTCTTTTATTATTATGAGAGCCCAACCATTTGAACTTTAAACCAAGCATTTGTTGTGAGGACAGAGGAGAATGCTGAAACCTGTGGTTCTCCCGCACAGTTGGTTGGGAGGACAGTAAAACCTGTTTGAGGACAGTATGGAATGCTGACACTTGTAGTTCGTCAGCACAGATGGTATTTTGAGGGCAGTTTACTCTGGCAGACCAGCCTCTATCCTGCCCAACACTATTCCGCATGTAGATACATGGAAAAAAGACACACAGATAGGCACATGTGATACACAGGCATATACACACACCATGGAATCTTCGAATGAAACACCACCATGGGAATCTGATTTGTGGTCAATTTTCACAGGAACTGATCGCCAAAATGGCCGAGTCAACAAAATCCATTGAAAAACCGACATGTCGGATCAATGTCCAATCTGATTTTTTGTCGTTTTCAATTTTGTTTGGTCGATTGTTCAGGGTGGGCAGCACTCGATTGATCGCCAATCGATCGCCATGAACACACAGTGATCGATCAGGCAAAAATCTGGTGCAGAGTCAAACCGTGTATGGTAGCCGTAAGGCCCCCATACACGTGTCGGATTCGCACCGGATTCCGGCACGATCGATTCCGGGCGCGTGCACGCGAAACGATCGTGCCGGAATCGCATGCAGCCCACCTTGTCCGATGGTTCGCGTCCGATTGATCAGGGGCTCAGAATCGGATCCGACGGAGAACATGTGATTCTGTCCGAAAGACATTTTCCTCCTGATTTGGGGGGTGGGAGTGCAATTATAGTGCAAAGTATGGTGATTTAAAACATAAACTTAATAAAAATTATCTGGTTATGTAGACATGTATTTTTTAGCTGAACTTGAAAGAATGACTATATTAATTCAATTATTTGTAGCTTAAATGTTATTTCTACAAATCCAGCAATTAATGATTTCTAATTCAAACAGAAAATGTTAATCAAGCAGTACGTTTTCTGTTTGTTTTTTGAATGCCTTCTGTCGCGTTCAGAGGGTCGTTTGGTCGTTAAACGACCCCATTGACTTTAATGGTGAAGCTCTGAAAGCGACTGCAGCAAGTTTGCAATGCTTTTTTCACTCTTTTTTCAGTCTTTAAAAAAAATAAATAAACGACCTGGGAGTGGCTTTCCAACCTTTCCAGGCACTCTACAGGGTCAGATGACCTCCTGTGGCTGCTTGAAGCCCCCTCCCCCCCTGGACGTTTTTCAGTCTTTAAAGCTAGAGTACATTTTGTACAAAGGTCTTTGCTTTAAAGCTTCATTAGAGCCTTTCTGCCACTGAAGAGCATCTAGGAAGCTTTAAATGCGTCCTTCAAATAACAACAGTGTAAACTTAGCCAGTCTTGGCTCCTTCCTCTATCATCTGCTATTGTTATGCTTAAAATGTACATTTACAACACTCAGTGTTATCTCACTGATCGAAACAGTTTCTTGAGAATCCTCAATAGACAAAAGTCTGAGAAAACTATTCAGCCCACTGCAAATGCACCTTCTTCTGTAATACCTTGTAATTTGGGGAGTTCCAGACTTTAAAGTTAGGAATTCCATTTTAGTGATATTAATTAAGTGCTAAAAGAGGTGTTCCAATCAAGTTTCTTGATGTGTGCTACAAAGTTTGAGGTGCATGCCTACACCAGACTCAACCATGCATTAGCACCGCACTGCTCCTTACTGGGTGCAGTTTGCCTAATAACCTAATACAGTGGTGGGCAACTGAGTTGATATGGAGGGCCTCAGCATCACTAAAGGGCCGCACATAACTTTTTCAATCTATACTGACTTGTATAAGCATTTTATAATGTGGAAATGACAACAGGCCGAGCTAGAACAAAATGTATTTTAAATGATACTTTAGGCATTGGGTAACACTGTAGTATGGTGATGCACATTTTGATTCAGATGTTATATGATACAATATGAGTTCCTATGCATGAACAGTTAGGTTTCAGGGGCCACAAGTAGAGGACTAAGGGGGGCCGCCGAAAAACACCCAAAGGGCCGCATGCGGCCCCCGGGCCGCAGGTTGGGCACCTAGGACCTAATATGTCAGTCTACAACATACATACATACTGACCATTCCATTCCATAACAAATAATAAAGTGGTATATATGACTAAAGCTAGGCAAGCTAGGCACGGTTCAATTTTAGCACAATCAATTTTAGATCATGATCTTTTCATCGGACATCGATCATAATCAAAACCAAAGTAGTACCACATGGAAGGTTTGATCTTACTACGATTGTCATACGACCAAAATCTGCGATTTTAGTTTCGATCAGAAAACACAGCAAAGAGTCATATATACATGTGTTCATTGAATACAATTGATCTGACCAACAGAAAAATCGGCGAAAATTTTCCAAACTGTCCGATAACATTTCGTTCGCTATCGAAAAATTTTCGATGATCAAACCATGTGGGCAGTGTACCATTTAAGTTCAATCAGTGTAAACATTGATTGTTTTAGGTTAATCGAATGCTAAAATGCAACCATGTATGCCTAGCTTTAAGGTACCCTGCAGATTTAGATTTCTCTGTCAGATTTCCTTTAGATCTTATTTTGTTTTACCAAAACCATGTAATACCATGTTTCCCCGAATAAAACAGTTTTTGCTCCCAAAGATGCCCTATGTCTTATTTTGGGGGATGTCTTATCTTTCCATATAGAAGAATATGGCACTGGGTTATCAGGGTGGGATGGATCACTTAAAATGACACAGGGGGATCAGAGGGGGAAATCAAAATGGCACAGGAGACTCAGAGGGGGGGGGGGGGTAACCATTTTAGTAAACCCTTCTGATCCTCCTGTGTCATTTAGATTGCCCCCTCTGATCCCCCTGTCCAGAGTTACAGTACCGTATCTTCGGGGGTGCCTTATTTTTGGGGGGATGCCTTATATTTCAGCGTGAGGCAAAAAATGTAAGGGTGTCTTATTTTGGGAGGATGCTTTATATTCGGGGAAACAGGGTATGAGGGACTAGACCATCAAGTCTACCTGTGTATAGTTATTGGTAGATCTAAAGTATATGTGACAGAGAGATCTAAAGGTGTATGACCTGCTTTATTTAACAAATTCTGGACATAGGGCCTATGAATTTGACTGAAAAGTGTGAAATGCTGTAAGGGGTTACATAATCTGTCCTGTGTTAGCTGTTAGACAAGAATCTTAAGGTAGCCATACATGGGTCGATTTGTCACTGATCGGATCGGGAATCGATGGAACACCACCTTAGGAATCCGATTTGTGGTTGATTTGGACTTGAGCCGATCTCCAAAATGGCCGATTCCACAAAATCCATTGATTGGAAAGGCATAGGGAGCTATGGGTCCACCATCCTACTTCGATAGCCAAACAATCGACCAAAAAAACAACATGTCGGTTCAATGTCCGATCAGATTTTTAGTCGATTCTGATTCTGTTTGGTCGATCGTTCAGTGTGGGCAGAACTTGATTGATCGCCGCTCGATCTCGTGAACACGCGTGGTGATTGATCGGTCAAAAATTTAGTGAAAAATCGGGAGCCTTTACACAGGGTATTTTGGGGGTAGAAGTAATAATTCTTCAGAGGTAGTGCTGTGAAGGCTTAGAAGAGGGTTGGGTGAGCTAACAAGATATTTTGAAAACAAACTTGAAGCACCTTAAGTTGCCAAGTTTTATTTATCACAACGCTGCCTTCAGTGTAGTATTTTCATCCATTTCTAAAGAATGATGGCGATTACTGGATGTCATTTTAAGCACCATGTAGTTCAGGCTTGTCAACTTTTTACATTTTTATCTGGTGCATTAACATCAAACCTGACCCACATTTGTAGCTTATCTTTCTGGCCAGACACACTATTTACTGCTCATTTCTCTAGATATTTGTCCTTGCATAATAATCCAAGTACAAATGTGCAGTAACATGTTTTTATAGGATCACATGTGCGAATTTTACATACTTACATTCATGCTCTATCCCTAGACTCACATTTGTATCACTATTATTACTATTATTGTTGCCGGAAATACTATTTGTATTATTATTTCTATTATTAAAGTTATATTCTTCAATACAATTACTCCCTCACTAAGGAAAATGCATTGTATCCTAAAAATAAATGATCTAACTGGCTATAAAAGGCAAGAAGTTGAAAACTGAACATTAAAAAGTAAATGACCAAACTTGGTTGGGTAGTCAGGCTTTACCATTCCTGTGCTGTGGTTGTTTCTTACTTAACCCCCCCCCCCCTGGCGTTCCTGCCGAAACCAGCCCATCCAGTGCTGACCTCTTTGAATTTCACTGGGACAAGCTCGGGTCGCCTGGCAGAGATCGGAGCCCCGGCAGCGCGAACTCACTGATCCACATTGCTCTGGTGGCTCTGATCTACTGAAGAGGCTTCTGGAGAGAGGATCCCCCCCACCCTCCTTCTTGCAGTGCCGTTGTGACGTCACATCTGGGTGGCGGTGGGAGATTTAAAAGTAAATCACACAAAAACTGTTTTCTTCTGAGAGAGGTGAGAGAGGGTGCCAAAGGGAATTGTACTGGTGATAACTGTATCCAATCCATTTCAAAGTAAAAAAAAACACGAAACACATTTCCAATTGAATACATTTTTTTATTATAAACAAAAATAAACACATACTGTTTTGAAATCTTTCATACAAAAAAGGTATTTTAGAGATGTTATCATTCAAAAGATGCCTTTTATTTATTTTGTGTTTTTATGTAATTTTTTTACATAATTGTTTGTTTCAAACATTTTTATAGTCAGGATGTCTACTAGACCCTTGTACGGACATCTTTTTTGAAGTTACAGGTCTACAACATAAAAAACATGATTCCATTAAAGTCTATGGTTCAGTTTTGGTATGCAAATCTGGACCTCAGAAAAGCACTAGGAATGTCATAACAAAATGGGGTCTTTATTCAAGTGGCTCTAAGTTATAAGTTATACCTTAGATTTATTTTTTGCTATAACATCATAATAAGTATAGACTAGACTAATATGTTTTAGCCATATCTTATATACTATAGGTTCAGCAAAAGGTACTGGGAACAACAAAACTTCAACCTGGCTGAAGGCATAAATGAAAGCAGACTTATTTGAATTTCACTCAAGAAACATACACAGGCATCAAGTGACCACCAAACCCAATGGCAAAATGAGACTGGTTCAGTGCATATCAAGAACAGTTCAAAACAGACGCATACAGGCAGGACTGATGTCATGCAAAGCCACACAAATCCCTTGATCTGTAAGAAGCAAAGAAAAGTCAAGCTAAGGTTTGGGGAGACCATCTTCTTCCATGAGTCCATTTTGAGCAGATATGTCATTGTGAAGGACACGTTAATAATGCCATATACAAGGTTATCCTAGAAAAACATTGGCGTCCTTCTGCTAGGACAATGCTCTGTGACTCAGAGGATTTGTTTTCCCAGCAGGGCAATCAAGGTCTTAATGGAGGATCACCAAATAAAGTCTATCTTGGCCAGTCCAATCTCCAGAATTGAACATTATTGATAAACTGTGGATTAAGAGAAAGATGGATGGCCACACACCATTAAGCAAAGCTGAGCTGTTTGATTTTTTGCAGAAGGAGTAATATGCATTTACCTAACAGAATGGTGAACCACTGATGGAGAACATACCAAAATGCATTAAAGCTGTGATTGCAAATTGGGATTATTAGAGCAAGTACTGATTTCTGAATATAGTCAAAACGTTATTGCTATTTTGTGAACAGGGGGTTTGTTTTCTTTGAATTATTCAAGTTCTGAAAATACAGCATAATTTCAGTTCTTTAGATAGATCGTTTCCTTTAAAAGTATGCTCTAAAACATTTTTTTATTTGAAAATTAGGGCAAATATTGTAATCAGTTCCTCAAAACTTAGGCAACCCTGTTTAAGTACCCTCTACTTAGGCAACCTTGTTTAAGTACCCTCTACTCATTCTCTGCGAAAATAGATATTGTGAGACCATTGTTTGCCAATTTCTGCAATAGAATGTTTACGTTTACAATACAAAGCCTCTTTTTTTTTATTCCTTTTTAACCCAGTAGTTGATTATTCATTTTTACACAGTCTAGAAAATGTATCAATTCATCATTGTAATGTATCAATGTGTTTCCGACCCAGACTGGGGGGACTTGGGACCGGGCGGTCCTTAGAGGTTCTTTGTGCGGTCCCTTTGTCAGATTAAGAAACCATTGTGGTCTACGTATAAAAAAGTTGGCCCACCTCTGGGCTAGACCATCCTTAAGTAGAATAAAGAGTCACATGACACCGAGAATGGATGTCTAATTAGGCAAAATGTTTAACGTTTTTTATTATCAGAGACATTAAGGGTTAATTTACACAGTCGGTTCTCTTGGTTTTTTTTTTTTAGCGTTTAAACACTGGATAAACTATAAGTAATTAATTAAACGATTGTCTATGAGAGTAAAGTTGCAGCCACAAAAGGGTGTCTGAAGAGTGATAACACGGTTAATAAACTATTGTATGAATTGAGACAATTGGTTATGTGTTGATTTATTTTAAAGGGACAGCAAATTTACAGCGTTATACAAACTATGCACTGATTACTTTGTAACAAAGTGCCATATCAGGTGTACTTACATACTGTATAAACCTACAAAACTTTACTTTAAAAGAACTGGAGAATGGTGAGATCTGATCCTGGGGATTATTTTGGAAATTGCAGAAGAGGCAATGCTTGAGCTTGGCAGATTTGGATGTTGAGCACCTTACATGCTATAGGCCTGAATGATGAATATAATCATACTTGCTTTATGGGTCAGTGATCTAACTTCCAATTTGTTTTTCCAGACTCCAAATATGATTGAATATCCCTTCTTGTCTAGAAGACAGCTAGAATTACTGTGTTAGAATGACAGGCGTAACTGATTTGTTTTTATGTTACATGCCCCTCTATACTGGCTTTTCATTGTGTTGTTTCTATCTATTTGGAGGGAATGCCTTTGGTATTTTTAGGACTAAATCATTATTGTGGTATTAATAATGTTTCCTAAATATATGCTAACTCTGCAAGATATTTAGTATAAATGTATTGTAGAATATAATAATACGCCTATACCTTTTTTAATTTTAGAAATACAAAAAATGTACAAAGAGACACAGGAAGCTGGGGCTAGAGAGATGCAGAGTGCTGAGGCAAGAGGGGACAGAAATGGAAGCAGAGCATTGGGACCAAGAGGAATGCACAGCCTTAAGGTACCCATACACTGGTGAGTTTTACATTTTCTCAACAATCGATTGCCATGAGAGTTCACAACAATCGATCGTTCGGGAATCGAATGCTGCTCACCTTGAACAATTGACAGGGATCCCGAATGTCCATAAATCCCTGTTTGATACTTTTTACCTTGGATTAGGTAAACCCCCGATCGCTATCCAAAGTATCAGCCAAGGATTGACCCAAAGGGCCAAGGCATGTATTCCGGCCCAGTGGCGCCAGACAGAGAGCCCTACGATGACACACTGGTTTACGAGAATTTCTGAAATTACACATATGTAGGGACCTCACCTGGTCATACATGTCAAGTTTCCTCATCGGAGACCCGGGGGGTGTACAGGAAATGACGTCAGTGACGTCACTTCCGGTACATGGATTGTGACGCCCGGTCTTTTGGCTGCTCAAGCGTTACTCTCCCTGCTAATGTCCAACCCGCTTGTACTGATAATGTGCGAGGTGGGACATTAGCAGAGAGAGTTACACCCCCTCCCTGCTAGAACAGCTCGATTTCAAGAACACAGGAAAAATCCGGGATTTTTTGAAATCGGGATTTGGCCGGGAAAGCCACATAAAAACGTGACTTTCCCGGCCAAAACGGGAGACCTGACAGGTATGCACCTGGTCGGCCTGGGGTCAACACGCCCGTCTTCAAAGACAATGGTTTCATTGGGACTATTTTTCATGCTCTGGTGACTACGATGCTTTTTTGACCCGCAGTGGTGTTCCCCCCCCTTTCTCCTTCCCTTCTGATTGTTCCCTCTATTTGTCTTGTGTGGAATGTGTGAATAAATGTTGTTGTTTTTTTTAACCTGTATTTTGTTCATGGTATATTAAAATTTTGGGTATGATTTCATTTCTGTGGTTCCGTTAGTCACAGTGAATGTTGCTGTACATAGGGCTGGTTATACCGGCTGGCCATTGTACAGGCTTGCTTATACTCGATGAGTGGCCTCAGGGCCTATGTTTGTTGGATTTGGAATTAATACCCGGGGCACTCATATCTGTTACTTTAATTTGAGTTGTATTGGTTTTTTTGTCCTTAATAAAAATTTGAATTGAAAAAAAAAGGATTGACCCAAATGGGTGCGCATTATTTGTAAATTTTTGAGTAAGCATGACGATGGGATTGGTCGTACCCCAATCATTTAGGAATTGATGCATGTATGGCAAGCTTTAGGGACTGAGAGAGAGTTAGGGCCAGAGATGGATGCAGAACACTGAGGTAAGAGAGGGATCCAGAGGAGACAGAAATGAGATAGAATGAGAGATATAGGGAGAGACATACTGTACATAGCTGTGGTCAAACAGGTAGGTAGAGACAGCTTTATTAGGATTTTCTTAAGGTTGCTGTGGAATGGCAATACGGACTAGTTTGTGCTGGGAACATTGCCACGTCTGTTTCTTACTACTACTATCTCTACAAAAGTACATTTGCTGTGTATTTCTGTGCCTTAGCTGTGGAATTTCCCACCCTAGACGTATATTCAAGTAATTTTTGTAAGTTTTGTTTTGTAAAATTAGATGTACAGGTTTAGGATCAACCACGACAAGACGAGATCAACCACGACGTGCTTCTATAACTACTTTATTTGTAACTGCAAGAAAACAAATCACGGAACAGATCCCGATCCCAACAGGCCGATCAAGTCCTTCTTTACTCTTGTTAGGGCCTGTCGCTCAGCCAACTGCAACTACAGGTCCTCCCGGCCAGGACAGTCCTTGACTTTCTTGGAGGCCCGCTGGGAGCGTCCAGGAGTTGCTTGCCCGCCACCAGTCGGGCCCGGATAACAAGGAACTCTCCACCCCACTAGAGCAGCGTACGGGGGCTGGCCCCAACAGCTGCCACACGTACTGCAACTGGGTCTGATCGAAGTAGCGCAGGCTATAAGGTCTACCGGCTGCCTGCACACCTATATAGACGGTGGAGTGCTGTTTTCCTGGAGACCGCTAGTGTGCCCAGCTGCTGCCGTCTCATCAGGAATCGCACCTCTGGACTGCCCCTTCCCGTCCGGGGGAGCGTATATATATACTCCGGGGACCTTGGGGGCTGATGGGAATTCTTCTTAAAGGGGCCAGTGTCCCGGTAGTGACTACACTACATAGGTACCTCTGTTTATATTTGGGTTTAGCTTATACTTGATTATAAAAGGTAATTAAGACTTAATAATGATTTTCAAGCAGGGCACTGCGTCTGCATCTTTATCTGTTTATTTTCTGCTTTACAAATATTAAATCCTTTACTCCATCACATCATCATTCAGGTGATCATTCTGAAATGTACATAACACATTGTGTTGAAAAATTACATCTCAGAAATGAGCTGCAGTGACAGAAGTATTACAGAAATACTAAGAATATCTAGGTTTTAGAAGCAGACAAGGTTTATATTCTGTAATCATGAGAAGGTGAATCAATGTTCTTCAGTCTCAGAAAATTGAGTCGTTTAAATTAATCTGCCCATATTTTAAATTAAATAGCTGCCCCAGGGGCAAGGATTCATTTGTGACTCTGGTCAAAAAAATTTAATTATTTCTACCCAGAACTGACCTCATACCTCTTAAATTTCTCTCTACACCCACTCCATAGCTTTTATTTATTGCTGACAATGATTAGTTATATAGGTGTTAAAGAAGATTTAGTGATATGTTTAACTCTTCATTTCATTCATTTTTAGAACTGTAAGATGTTAATTTGGACTGTTCAGTGCTGGCAGTGCCTTTCACTAACTAAATTGCTGGACGGTACCCAGTGGATTAAGTCTGTTAATTATGACCAGCTTCTAAGGTTTCATATGCTAAGAAACTGGTCTAATGCACTGGAAGTAAATTTAATGTGTATTGATTATAAATAAACTAAATGTTAAAACCATACATTACGTACTTCAACATTTCCTTGTTAAAAGCCACAGTGAACAATTTATATACTCATATTTGCCAGATTGGAATGTAAAATTGTATAATTGGACTCGCTTTCCAGAGACATATGTTTGACTTTCAAATATAAAAATAGTGTAGCATAATGTAGCATGTCTTTAAAATGCAGATTATATTACATAATTTAAATTTCCTTTTTTTAGTAGTATATGGAACTATTTATGTATATTATGGGAATCCTGAAATAATTTCCAGGGAATGGCAATATTTGTCAAAAGAAGTGAAAGATTGTAAAGGAGGATGGGAAGGAGCCAACAGTTGAGACAAAAGTTGACCCCCACTCCTCCAATCCCATCCTCCTGTAACTCTTCCCTCACCCCCATTCCTCCAATCTGGAGGGCAGAGAGCGAAGCAGATGAGGTGACTTCCTCCAGAATGACAGGGG
>CM070036.1:54481634-54492687 GCA_036250615.1 Ptychadena robeensis | reverse complement strand
AATAATAATAATAATGATGCTTAGTTACTTATCAGGCAATTTTAAGATGAACAATGTGAAGAGGTTCTTCACTTTTTTTCAAAAAGTATGTTCTCTTTAGAGTACAAACTGCCATATATAGTTACCATAAGGGCCAGGCAAGTTACCAGGAGCTCATTTCTATATTAAGCCAGTAGGGAAGGAATGAAATATGCTCCAATAAGAGGTATTGGACATATTGTCTGGACACCTGTCTCTGATTGAAGCTGCAATGGAACACATTGGGCAAGTAATGATCCATCTCAAAAACACACAAAACGTCTAACCTTACAGTGGGACTAGTCCTGCCCTGTAGGGTTGCAATATTTGTTTTATATCCACACGCATGCATATAGTAACTTTATTTACCTCTGCCCTTCACATAACATTCTCCTCTTGATCCAATGCTCCGATGTCTGGATCCTACCAAGTCATGTACGGCTATTTTTTATGGAGCTGCCAGGTGAGCTTTTTGTTAAGGCGGGAAATACGCCTTTCATTGGAGCTGCCAGTCGTGGTCCTTACTGTTCTTGCTGGTAATTGCTTCACCACGTATTTTAACTGTAAAATGCCAGCACTGTAACTGGCCACTGTAAGTCTTGTATTTCTATTAAAAGAGAACAGGATATACCTTATTGTTAAAGGCAAAACCTGTATTTGAAAAGTAACACATGTAATTACAGATAACATGAAACAAAGAGTAATATTTAGCATTGCTAAGCAACCTATTTCTTAATTATTTTTGATGCTCCCTATAGTAGAGAAATTCCATTACTATTGCTTGCCACAATTTGAACAGAATTTCCAATAGAACATTGCTCTGCAAAATATTATGTAGTTATGGCAATAATGGCAATAGGATCCAAAGCAGGTTGCTGTCTTTAAAAAAGGGGTTTTGACACATGCACAACAATATATGTCAAATTACATTACTTTCAAAGCATAATATTATAATTAAATTCCAGGCACTATGTTGACTCAATATATTGAAATAGGACATTTTAGTGTTGTAACCCATCAATTATACTGCACTTGGCCAGAGTCACCTTCAGATATTAGGACAATCCCCAAACACAAATAACATGCTTAACGATAATGAAGCAAAGCATTCGTGCTGATGGACCATGAAATTGGACTCTAGGACATGAAGCCATTTATTTGTGGTGCAATATCACATAAAATGGTGCCCCAGTATTTTCTTGCTCAGCTGCTATGATGCTGCAGTTGTTATATGACCAGACAGTAAATACAGCTGTATTTGAAAGCAAGGTGCATTGCTTTGGCCTAAACTAAAGGTACCTTAAATTGAAACGCTTAACACTGATATATTCTTTTTTACAGTGAGATAAGTACAGTTAAGCCCCTCATACACCTTAAGAACGATCCATACAATTTCCATTAGATCTACCAACAACTGTGTAGTATAGTGGCCTCCCTGATAGAAGACATAGTGATTGGAAGGATGAGAAAGGTCCTCATATTACAGTGTTTTGGTAGAACAAAAGTTGATTGTACAGAAATTGTATGGAAAGATTGTAAGGTGTATGGGGGCCTTTAAAGTCATGTATTGTCTGATTAATTATAATGGTTTACTACAGATAAAATAGAAAGTCGAACGAATGCAAACATAAACGTGTTTTTAGGTCTGCCCTATGTTATTTAACTACTTTTAAAAAGTCAGTCCCCACCATTAAGCTGTTTTTGTGTTGATTTGAGGCAACTTCCACGTCTCCTTTAAGCTACAAAGACAACAGATAAAAGTGTTACCTGGTCAGTAGATATTTTTCTCTTATTTACCGAAAAGGAAAGTTACCGTATGTTAAGCTAGCCATACATGTTCCGATTCCATGGCCAACCGATCACCCATCCGATCGTTTCCGCGATGCCAGAGGGAATCGGATGTCCAATCGATCGCCCAATTAAGTCTGTCCCTACCACCCTGGGCCACCGATTCCTGGACGATTCCGTGCCCGATCAATCACTTCACAAATGGCAACTCCCCCTGATGTGTGCTGAATCGGATCAGAAAGACCAACATGTTGGTTCTCTGGCAGATCCGATTCTGGGCCCCCGATCGATCGGACGTGATCGATCGGGCAAGGTGGGCTTCACGCGATTCCGGGACGATCGATTAGCGTGCACGTGCCCGGAATCAATCGTCCCGGAATCCCTTGGGAATCGGACCCGTGTATGGGGACCTTTAAGTGTTAATAATTTAACCCCCTGGTTTGGAAACAGTTGTGGTTTGTCACAGTGGTATAGTGATGTCTTTTTTTTTACTATGAAAGGAATATAATGAACATGTGTAATTTGCTACATACATCATTATCAAGATTTCAGTATTATATCAAAAATACATGTTGTAAAGTTGTCCATTTTGTTTGGCACAGTACACATTGCCAAATTTCCATTTTTGCAAACTACACATTGTCAAGATTCTTATGAAAAGTGATACATTAAAACAAATGCAGCATAAAGCAGCTAGGCCAATAAATAGTAAAGCCAGCAATAGTATACGGTTTAGAGGGGGCAGGCTTAGAGAAGGTGCTGGTAAGTATCGGAAGGCAGCATCATTTATTGTTAAGAATAAGGAATGGTGTTACAGCTCTGTAAGAGCCTGTCATGACACCAAGCAGAAGTGCTCATAGGAGCACTTCTGTACCAAAGTTATTTGAGAAAACAAGGGAAATTATAACTTGAATATGACTTGTTCTCTGCACTTGAAGAGTTAGCATAGCAGTTTGAAGGTCTGGGTGATTGTCATTGAAGAAATGGAAAATTTTACCATACCCACAAGTACCATTGCATTACACCAACAGTATTAAGTAAGCTGAAAGACAGCAAGGGTGTGGGGAAAGTGAGCACACATTGGGGAAGGACCTCAGCTGGGCAAGCTAGCTATTTCATTTTAGAAATAGACGTTTAATGAATATATCTATGATGAGAGTAAGGTGAGAAATAAGGTTGTGGTAACCAGAAACATCATATACATTTTATTGAATATACTATTATTCTTATAAGTATGTCTTTGTTTATCTATCATCATTTCAAACTTTCTTTTAAACTTTCATTAAAGCGCCTGGATTAAAAAAAGTTCCATGGAAGAATAGAGTTAAAAATATGACTCCGAAACTGCGAAGGAACTTCTTAGGGGAATCTTTAAAACAGGGCAAGAATGTGGCACAAACAAGACTCATAGAGGAGACTATCCTCAGAATCTCAGTGACCAGGTGCAGGGAGCATTACGTTCATGGAAAGTAATTAAAGATAGAAAAAGAACTTAAAAAAAGAAAGCATTCATATAATGTAAAATAGGCCTTACTATTTCTCTGCTGACTAGCAATTAACTGATGAAAGTACACTTTTGATTAATTTCATTAGGTCACTGGTAATAATTGTCTGACTGTGCACTTCCCTATGAAATAAACCGTTAAAGTAATTTTCAGGTATAAAGGTAGACGCTCAAGGGGATATCTTAGCTGGTGCATAAAGCACAAAAGAGTCTAAAGAAGGGGAAATGGGAAGCCTGGTTTTTGTCTAAAGATGACAAACTTGTGCTCAATAATTTATGTACTTAAATGTATTAAATCTCATAATATACTGCTTTATCAGTATTATAGAATGCTGTTTAATTTTAATAATTTTATTATTTCTATATGACGACATTTTTGAATTTGTATCATTAAAACATTTAATTGAAAATATGTATACATCGCTGAATACCGTGCTCCCAGGACAGTAGGACACTATAGCAAATACATGTATTTCAATAACCCATGCATTTTTTTTGTAATGGGAAGTGTATACAGCCTAATCCTTGTTAATCATTTCCAAGATAAATTCAGGAAAGCCATTTTTCCCCCTTCCCCTGCCTTTACTGTTGATTTACAACCTTTGCTATCCTTAGAGATTACAAAGCTTAAATAAATTAGATTTCAGAACTCTAGCCATTTGCTTCACCTTGACATGCTATCCCAGTCAAGTCATGATAAAGCACCATTGCAGCTCTGGAAAAAGAAATACTGAACAAATAGATCTTTTTTTTTCCACAGCAGACCTGTCTTTAAAGCAATCAGAGAAAAATATGACTGTGGGTGTTAAGGTCGTAATATCTGCCCTTCAATGAAAAAAAAATGAGATCATTTGTGTTTTAATGTGTTAATTGATGGATATTACCTATAAAAATCCCTATATACTACCCAACCACACATGGCCTCAATTTGTATATAAACATGGTAATGTCAACATATAGAATCTTTCTCCTTAGAATACTATGTATCTGATTACAAATATTACCACTGACTTCCATACTTTAAGTGAGGGTTACCAGCTTAAAGAATAACAGCCATGAAAATGAATAAAGCCAATTTTTTGTCAAAATATGTATTGTGCAATATTTCTTATAATGCAGATCTACGCATTTAGTAACAGCTCAGAGGTAATCAAATATATGCTTATTGTTTTCTTGAGAAAAGTCTTGTTTTTTGGCTTTTGCGACAACATTAAACTCAAGCTAGTCTTCTTAAACCAGCATGTGGAATTAGTTGCCTGTCACTGTAAGGCATTTGATAAGCTGACAAGGAAAATGGGCGCACTTAGAGTGACAGCACATTTTCTATACAGTAGGCTAAGCCAGCAGATTGTGCACATGCCTCTATACACATTCTGCCTCTGAAATGCTTCTGTCCAAGGCTCAATTTTATAGAATATATTGTATTTCAGGTACATAGAAGAGCTAAATGGCCAAGTGGTCTTGCAGTGCTGATACAGATGATGTGGTAGTAAAGGCTTGTGGAGCCCACATCAAATAGATTATAAAAAAATTGTAAAACTATATTTTAAAATAACGTTGTAACATTCTAGTATACATTCTGCCATGCACCTTTTATAAAACTGCTTCCAAAAGTGGTACGGAAAATACAAACTTATGTGAGGGGAGATGACAACAAGGTCTTGTGATGAGTCGGAGGACGCCAACACAGGACAGCACAGGCACAGCTGGAGAAGGTAAGCTGCTCCAAGTGTGGCTTGGAAAAACCACTATTACGGTAGTAATGGAAATCTACTCCGAGCCACACTCGGGAATACCATTTTAGGGAGGTGAATAAAAACTCTAGTCTCAGAAAAAGTTAATGTAGCTGTAAGGAGTAATTTGCAAACTGTTGAACCAGCCAGACAGAAACGTTATTTGTGTCCACCCTTCCTAAGCATCCTTTGAGATGCTGATGTATTGGTAGCCAAACTGCACCCAAACATTCATATGATGAGGGTAAGGTTAGAATAAGAGTCACAAAATGTCACAAATTGTCTTATTGCAAAGATGGCATCTTTCATTAAACATTACACATAGTCTGTGTTAACGACCATCAGGAAGACAGTTCGTTGGAGAACCCAAGCAGCTTTTGCTGGAACATGAGCATAAGGCTGCAAAAATTATTCATAAATCATTTGTACTGAGACAGAACAAAGGATGAAAAAAGGGGTTTAACATTTGTAAATAATAAAGAAAAAACAAAAAACATTGATAAATAACATCTACTTTTGGATTCTGTCAGCATAGGGCTAGGTGTCCACTGCTTCACTTTCCCTGCATTGGACTCAAGTCCACCATGAGAGAAAGTGGCTTTTACGGATCTTTGTAATGCTATTTAATAGGGTGCATTCCTACTGATGTTGTGGAAATGCGCCCTGAACAGTGCACAATCCGCCCCCAAATAATTTTCCCTGCGCTGGAAACCAGTGGACACATGGCCTAGATCTCATTCTTAAGGCACACGGAAGGCATACTACCCATTGAGGTGCCTATTATCTGTGTCCTAGGCAGTTTCAGTATATCTCAGAATAGGTCCCCTCATGCATGTGAGTAAAACATGCCCAATGCTGCAGGTCCATAGACCAAATGTCACAAAATGGCATCTCGCCTAGCACTGGCTTGGCTGGGCCTGATTGTTTTGGCTAAAAATGTTACATTAAAACACTTTTAAAACACACAACTGTCAACAGTGATCACACAGTAGGAGATATGTCAGTGGCCAGAAAGACTATTAGGTGGTGTATAGAACCAAGTGGAATTCATTGTAAAATACACGTAATACAATGGTAAATGGTTGTGTATGACAGGTGGGTAATAAAGTTGTGTGGTGGTGTGCAGATCCCAAAATAGAAGGAGAGTGTGGCTCCCTGTAAAAGACGAATACGAACAGGGACATGTGGCTCACTACTTAGTGCAACAAAGTAAAGTTTTGTTGTTGGTAAAGGAAAAGATTAAATAATGAAAAAACAAAAATTTAAGTAAAATGCAGGCTTAGCAAGGAGTAGTGATGTCCTACAGGGGCAGGCTTTACCATGTGTGCATGTCTCTCCAGCATTCAGCATGAATACCAGGATGGCGTCTGGTTAGGAATATCATAATTTCCTGGTTATGAGTTCTGTCTAAAAATTGCAGAAATGCAATCCTAAGGCGTAATTAACCTTCTGGGCGTTCATCCTGCTCACCCGTAGTGATGACGCTGAAAAGTCATGGGGACACCATTGACCACCATGTTATGGAGGCAATGTTCACATTTAAAAAAAGCTCGCTGTGCGCGAAATGTCCAGGGTAAATGTGCTCCAATCAATGGAAAGAAAAAGGTAGATTCCAAGATCGCTACTTACCTAGACATTTATATACCATGCAAGCCAATCATTATTATCTGGTCTACAAGGGCTTCTTTTATTATGAGCTGTTTTCCTGAAGTTGCCCCGGGGTTGTGTTCTGTGCTTGGTTGCATATAGTGCTTAGTGGAGTTGAAAACTGATAACGATCTGTCACTGCGCTTTGCCCATTTTTATTGCTTGTAGTAAAAAATGCCTCCTAGATTGCCTGGAAGTCATCCCTTTAGTAAAGCAGAACATCATTTCAGTTCCATTATGTGATGAAATTGTACATTTATATTGGGACTTGAATTGTAGTTACATCTTGACTTACAACATAATGGAAAAGATGAAAGATTGAGCTGAGGAAATCCCTTGATGTCTATTCATTGTGAAATTGTAATATTATGATTTGTCAATCAAATGATTTCTTCAAGAAGGTATAGATAGCGAACACAAACCACATCTAGCTGTCCGGAGTATAGAGATAATATAAAATATCACACAGAGGAGGTTACTGCCACACGTTTCTTTTTCAGTCTTTATAGTTTTCTCTAGTCTGTTTAGCGGCAGTCATTTTCCAGTTGTAGAAATAATGATAGTCGTGGGATAGAACATAATTATATAGGAGTCCTTGTTGAGAAGCTTAAACTGACTCGAAGTTACCATTTGCTAAGATTATGTGATGGTTCCTGCAGAGTCGGGTTGAATGCATGTATTTTGTCTGCAGGTGTTATACTAGCTTGTCGTGTCTGACAGTGTAACAAGACTGACGCTGCTTTTGCTTAATTTTATTTATGAGATTGCATTGGTTTTTAAAAAACACAACAGCTTTTCCTTTTTCCCTGACACATTCACAATTAGTTACAATAAACATCATTAAAATGCCATCTGCAGTAAAGCTTAACATTTGTTTTATCCTTAAGCGCAAATTGTTAACACAATTCCAAATATCAAATTGATGGCGTAGAGATGGCTGAAAATCTATTCTTTTTTCTAATCTTTCGCCAGGCAGCGTGTGCAAGATGTCCTGACGTAGTTGACCACAGAATGCTTCAGGTGATGATGAATTATCGGCAGATAACACAGCAGACTCCATATGCGTCTCATCATTTTAGCCACTTGGGAATAGTCAAGTCATTTGAAATCTAATGACCATGCCAAGTCCTCATCAACATTGACAGCCTTCTTTTTCTTAATTTTAGAACCAGGACATTCAGGATTTAATTAACTGGCACATAAAAGGGTAAGATTATTATATTTTTTAATAAGCAGACATAGCTAAAATATAAATATCAATGCAGCAATCTGAAATTTCTGCAGAAACCATATCGTTTTCCCCTGGTTATAAATAATCCACAAGAACAGAGAATGAGAGAGATTAGCATTTCAATGGTGTTCTGGAGTTTCGGTTTCCTGTCTGTTGATGTTTCTTGGCAAAGTATTTGACATTCTGTAGTGCTTGGGTAAGGTAATTCACTGTAAAATACTCAGCCTTGTATATGTCATGCTAGATAAACTACAATAAATCTAGGGCAATGTTATTTTTCTTTAAGCACTCTCACAAAGGGGTATTATGAAGAAAAAAGTAATTAGCCCATCAAAGTAAATTTTATGTTAAAATGTACTTTACACAGTCTTTCAGTCCTGAAGATAGCTCTTAGTGATGGACGAACATCAGCTGCGGCTGTTCGCGAAGAGGCGAATCGAACATCTGCAAATACCCACCGTTCGCGTGTTCGGAGCGAACCTCCATTGACTTTAATGGAGGGCGAACTTCTCAAACCTTCAGGTCATATTTGTAGCCACAATACCAATAAAAAAAAGTCAAAAGGGTGCAACCACCTGGACGGTGTCATGCCAAATGGGGATCAATGGCTAAAATTCTCCCTCAAAATATGGATTTTTTTAAGATGCTGTTTTCTTCAGGTCTAATGGTCAGAAATCTCATCTAGATTAAAGATTTTGCCAAAAGTTACCTGACAGCACCTTCTGCAGCCCATCACATTTAGTCAGATCTCTCTGCAATGCATAATACAGCATACCCCACCCCCAGAGAAGGACTTTTGTGGCTCAGTAATGATGAACTACATGTAACATCTTAGCAATAGCTACAGATCACTGGATGGAGTATAATAGCAAAGTAGCTAGGCTATCCCTCAATCAGCAGCAGCTCTCCCTATCTATCTAGTACTGGAGACATAGGATAAATGTAAAATGGCCACCGGGCTGCTTCTTTTATAGGGGGGGGGTGTCCTCCAGGACTGAAAATGGGCTGTACTGTCCCACCTGACTATAGGGTGAGAGGGTTGATGTTAAGGTATAGGGGGCGGGTCGAACACCCATAATGTTCGCCGGCATTGCGAACTGCAAACATGTCCGCCAGGCGAACCTTTTGTCCATCACTAATAACTGTCTATGTGTTAAGCAGGCCATAGATCGCCTGTAACTACAGAGGTGCCCAACTTGACAGATCGACTCAAAAAGCCCTGCCAGAGGATCAGGGCGATCCTTCCTGTCTGTATTTTTCTGGCCCATTCTGATACTTTGGATGCGGACCAGAGTCCCCATCCAAAGTATCTGAGTGCAATCTGACAAGAATCCCTATGTTAGTGGCACACACAGGATTCCCATCAGTTCCATGGACGACTCATCTCAGCGTGGTGATGCCAAAACCCTGTTATATGTCGCCGGCAAGACGGCCAGCAATCGACGTGTCTATGGCCAGCTTAAGACCATATGACATGACGCAGCAGATGTGATCCAACAGTTTGCCCATGCATCTGTAGCAAGCCAGTCACATACCATGGGATGTATCCTTTATTGTAGGTTAAGGAGTTTTAGGTTTATGGCTCTTTATACATAGGAAACCTTCTGGGCGTTCATAGGAATATACATAGAAATTCTGAATTTGCAATCTAATCGCAAAGCACCTAAACATTGTATTTTCCCCCAAATTGCTAGAGGTGTAGAGAAGGGTTGGAGGAATGTTACAAAAAAGAAAGCACTTGCACTTGCAGTAGAAATGTTTTGAATAAATTGAATTTTCCACTTTGAATTTGCACGTGCAGGAAAAACACTTTCTTTTATTTCCCCCCAATCTTTCTTTATATCACCAGACATTTCGTGATGATACCATGTTTAGGGGCCTTATATGCAACTCACAAATTCAGCAAGTCTACTAATTACACCAGACAACCATATGACATCGGATTTAGCCCCACAACCAGGAGAGTGTTGATATAGAATATTCTAGATAAGGGGTTTCAAACTCAAATACTCAGTGTGCCAAAATAAATTTTTTGGACAGCTTTGATATTTATTGTAAAAATGTTTGCAATTATAGTTTTTTCATTTCATCAGATATAACAACGAACACAGCAACTCTATGGAGGTCAGTGAAAAGGGGCACTGGTTCACTAACAAGTGGAGTGGGATGTATAGGTGGGCAGGGGTGCATTAACAAATTTGCTATGGGGCCCAGACATTTCTATACCCCTGGATTTGTGGAGGTCTATCAGTATTTTCCTGATAGAGAATTGAACACAACTTCAGTTTTCCTTAGGTCAATGTTTTTCTCCTGCTGTACCTGACTTAATGAGAAGTTAATATTTAAAAAGAAATATTGAAAAATGTTGGATAAGAGTACTGCATAGAGTACTGCAGACCCTGTCTAAGCAGAGGGGTTTGGAAGAGATACTTCTGTTGTATATTTTTTAATGATTAAAGTGTTGTTTTAATTGTCAGTCTCAATGCTCAAAGTGCACGCATGCAATATCCCTGTAGTTACTAAAAAGGTTAGTAGAGGGAGTCAGCAAATTTCTCTTCTGTCAGGTTGTCTCAGGAGAAAGGAAGGATAATCAGCCCTGAATATCCAATATCCTCGCTGATTAATCCTTCAATTTATACATTTCTACAGAAGAACGTAAAGTACATTTTTTAGTCAGCCCAGATACGCTAGTGGAAAATAGGTTCATTCAAATTTATTTGGCCACTGAAATATATGTCTTCTGCAAGAGGAGAACAAAACATAAAGCTTTAGTAACCAATTTAACCTCATTGGGGCAATATAGTTGAGAGTGTTTCAATATTTTCTGTAACATAGTAGACATTTATAAATCTATACAATCAAGAAAAGATTTAGGTATTCTCTTAACATTATTATTCAAAATAATACAGTGGCTTGCAAAATAACTTTTCCACATTACAGCCACAAACATGAATCAATTTTATTGGAATTCCATGTGAAAGACCAACACAAAGTGGTGAACATGTGAGAAGTTGAACAACAATAAAACATGATTCCAAACATTTTTTACAAATAAATAACTGGAAAGTGGGGTGTGCGCAGGGCCGGGACAAGGTCCACCAACAACAGAGGCTGAGCTGCCCAAGTGCGCCC
>CM070036.1:54425877-54438502 GCA_036250615.1 Ptychadena robeensis | reverse complement strand
GTGCCCCTCTATAATAAAATCTAATGTAAAAGATCCTATTGAACACAGAGTTTGACCTCTCTGCTGGTGTCCCTACAACACTGGTAACTAGGAAGTTTTATCATCTGTTCAAAGAAGTGATGTCATCCTTTTATCCACACAGCTAAACACACACACTGCAAATCCTACCCTTATAGGAGATCACTATTCCCTGCTAAGCCATGCATTACACCTTTATGATTGTGAATGCATTACTTTTATTTATTTATTAACTATTAAAAGAACTTAACTTTGTTGCACTAGGTTGTGCACCCCGTGCCCTTATACTTATCTGGATGTATGTTCTTGTCTAGGGCATGTACGAGTTAAGCTAGCCAGACACATATCGATTTTTGCACAATCAACCATCGATTTGATCAGGATGTTCAATATTTTGATTGAATATCAATCATACCTATATTGAATGTATACACCCAATTTCCGTTCGACCAAACATGATCATATGTGCTTTAACAAACTATCAATCGTGCAAAAATCTATACATGTATAGCTATGTTAAGTCACAAAATTACATACAGTTGCAAGTAAAAGTATGTGAACCCTTTGGGATTACTAGGAGTTTTGCATGAATTGGTCATAAAATGTGCTCTGATCTTCATCTAAGTCACACCAATAGGAAAACACAGTCTGCTTAAAATAATACTACACAAACATCATATGTTTTCATGTGTGTTCATATGTTTTTATTGAACATAACTAATGTAAACATTTACAGTTCACGGTGGGATAAGTATGTGAACCCCTAGCCTTATGACTTCTCCAATAGCTAATTGCAGCCAGGAGTGAGCCAACCTTGAGTACAATCAGTGTAATGATATTGGATGTGTTGCTGAAAGCTGTCCTGCCCTTTAAAAACACACACCAGATTTGGGTTTACTGGTTTCAAGAAGCGCTGTCTGATGTGAACCATGCTTTGCAGAAAAGAGCTCTCAGAAGACCTACGATGAAGAACTGTTGACTTGCATGAAGCTGGAAAGGGTTACAAAAGTATCTCCAAAAGCTTTGATGTTCATATGTCTACGGTAAGACAGACTGTCTACAAATGGAGAACGTTTGGCACTGTTGCTACTCTCTCTAGGCGTGGTCGTCCTGTAAAGATAACTGCCAGAGCACAGCGCAAAATGCTTAATGAGGTAAAGAAGAATCTTAGAGTGTCAGCTAAAGACTTACAGAAATCTCTGTCACATGCTTACATTTTTGTTGACACATCTGCAATAAAGACTTCATTAAAGAAGAATGGAGTACATGGGAGGACACCACGGAGGAAGTTATTGCTGTCCAAAAAAAAGTATTGCAGAGCGTTTGAAGTTTGCAAAAGAGCACCTGGATGTTCCACAGCACTACTGGCAAAATATTCTGTGGACAGATGAAACCAAACTTAAGTTCTTGGAGGCTAGCCACCTCATTTTGGCCTAGCAGGATGCTGTTTCAGCTTTGTTGTTTTGTTACTCGTTTTTGATATGGGGACTTGGCTGAACCTAGATGCTGACCCCCCTTACTTCTTTATCATCGCCTGCCCATTATTTAACCAAAATTAAGTTGTTTGGCAAAACACACAAAACTATGTGTGGAAAAAAAGGCACAGCACACCAACATCAAAACCTCATCCCCACTGTAAAACATGGCAGAGGGAGTACCATGGTTTGGGGCTGTTTTGCTGTCTCAGGGCCTGGACAGATTGTTGTCATTGATGAAAAAATAACTTCCAGAGTTTATCAAGGCATTTTGTAGAAAAACATAAGACCATCTGTCCTCCAACTGAGCTCCACAGAGGATGGGTGATGCAACGGGACAATGACTCAAAGAATACAAGTCGTTCAACAAAAGAATGGCTTCAACAGAACAAAATTCGCCTTCTGGAGTGGCCTAGTCAGAGTCCTGACCTCAAGCCAATTGAAATGCTGTAGCATGACCCTAAAATAGTGATTCACACCAGACATTCCAAGAATATTGCTACACTGAAACAGTTTTGTATAGAGGTGTGGTCCAAAATTACTCCAGATCATTGTGCAGGTCTGATCTGCAACTGCAGGAAACGTTTGGTTGAGGTTATTGCTGCCAAAGGAGGGTCAACCAGTTATTAAGTCCAAAGGTTCAAATACATTTTCCACCCTGCACTGTGAATGTTTACATGTTATGTTCAATAAAAACATGAAAACATATAATGTTTGTATAGTACTATTTTAAGCAGACTGTTTTTCTATGGGTGTGACTTAGATGAAGATCAGAGCACATATTATGACCAATTCATGCAAAGCTCTGCTTAATCCCACACGGTTCACATACTTTTTCTTACAACTGTATGTGTATCTGGCTTATGTCTGGGGACACAATAACTGCCCAATCTTTTATGCACTGGTCCCTTTCTCCCTTGAAAAAGTCAGATGAGATTGTCAGCAGCAGACTCAATGTGACCTTTTGATTTTAACTTTGTATCCAACTTTGTTCCTATGAAATCACTGATGAATGATTGGAGGAAAACAAAATGTAGTTGGAGATCAAGCAAGAAGGAAGGTGCCACAGTTGGATGATGCCTATGATTAAAAACATTTTTATAAATACTCAAACCAATATATATTTATGAATAACCATATAAGTCTGAATACTGCCTTTAAAGTCCCTAAGTCCCCCATCCATATTGGAACGGAGAGGGAAACATTTTCTATTTTTCTTTATATATATCTAGTTGGGATGTGGCAAATCAGCATAATTGGGCCCATTTACTCCCTTTTTCCCTTATTCCAATATTTATGAATAACCAGTTTGCAGGAGAATGTAAAACACAAATGGTTAAATGTACTTTTGAACAGCTGAATTGAATAGATACACTAGATTAAATGTAAATAAATAGTAGATACAATAACAAAACAATCTTAAATCCACTTTCTCTGAGCATGTGAATTGATCTCCTCCTCGCTATTATTTTCCAGCACTGTTTGCATTAAAAATAAATTTTATTACATATTAATGATTTTAGAACTGCATTGACACTGACTCCCAACTGTAGCTGTAATGCATAGGTAGTTAAATTGATTAATGTTTTTCTATATCTATTTACAGCACAAAAGTTATATAATAAAATATATAATATTAATATAATTATAATAATATTAATATTTTTTAAGGTAACCTATTTTTACTCAAATGATTTGTGTAAATAGAATACAACCATATTTTAAACAACAAAAATTATTAGGGCTAGTTTCCACATGGCTGTTCGACCACACTCCATGTTATGTTGTTTAGCATGCGGTTGCACGCAGACAGCTGTGCGATAGGATGCGGACCTTGGGCATGCCCCTTGTCCAGGGATGCGGTAGGGCGTGGCATCTGCACGACAACGTGGTAGGGGGCGTTCATAACTGCATTGCCACCACGCACATCCGCACACGGCCACACAAGTGGAGCCTGCCCGATGCTTTGCCTGTGGGTGCAGTCCATAGTGGCTGCAGCCGCGCGGAACAGCTTAAGTTGAAACAAGCCCTTAATGTCCTGCTAGGAAATAAAAACATGATTACAAATAAAAACAAAACCTCAATTTCCCAGAATTGTACAACCACAGAACCAATAATGACATATTAAAAAATAAATACAATAAGCCAATAAATCCCTAATCAAATCTGAGTTAAACATACAAATGATTAAAAGCACGATGTGATCAAATGTTTCCTCAGGTTTGCCATAGTAAGATGGAAAAGGCCTCTGATTAAAATTGCTGTCAATCAGCAGTAGCTAGGTCCATATTTACATTTTAATTGATGGAATAATAGCGTTTCTTGTAAAAATGTTACAGTCCAACAGGCCCTGTTGGATTTATTCAAGTTAATAGCTTGAACACGGTGGACTAATCCCTCAGAGGCTCTGAGACTCTCAAGAAGCAGCTAGGTACCGCCTGCCTTTTACACAAAGCAAGAGATCTTGCGTGTTTATAAAGCAGATGTCAAGTTTAAGTTTCACATAAATGCCACTCAGAATTTTGAAAGTGATCTTGGGATTAAAATATAAAGTCCTTGAAAAGAACAAGAAAAGTCAAACAAAATATTTCCTAAGGCAGTGATAGGCATTGGCTTATAATTTTTCTATACATTATGAAGAAAGCAGTATTTTATCAAGGTAACCAATAAGCATACCATACTAAAATGCTATATGAAAAAAATAATACTGTTGTTTTAGGAAAGAGAATTCTTGAAATAATAATAAATAGTAGAATGTTTTTGTTATCATTAAAACTGATAAGTAGCAAGGGTTTGTAATGACATTTTAGAAATATAAGATGTTATTACTTTCTTGGTAAATGGCATTGGAAGAGTCAGGTGTGGTTCACTGGGATTCTAATATTGTAATATAATATTATATATAATATAATATATAATTATAATATAACACTGCGAGGCCAAAGCAAGCTTTTGGGATGTCTCAGATACTTTCTCCAGGCTTAATTAAGCCTGAAGAAGGGATCTGAGACATCCCGAAAGCTTGCTTTTTTAATGACTTCAGTTAGTCAATAAAGGGAATCATTTGGACTTCAAACTATGTGTATTTAATGATGGCCAACACAGTACAGCACCCTAGCATTGAAGACCTTCAGAAAATCTACAAATTATATTTCAACTGTGTAATTAGTGAATGCACAAACAATATTACTTCTGCCTCTACATATTAAGCTTGGCTTGATGAAGAACTTTATGAAGGCGATGGCTAAAAACATGCACAAGGTTATCAATACCCGGTTCACAAATGTGGGATGTGGAAACATCTCAGATCTGTTAAACTGAGGAAACTAATATTTGTCGGTCCCAATAAAGGGGCCCTGTTGCGCAATAAATGGTTGGAACACTCTTTCACACAGCCAAAGAAAAGCATTTAAGTGAAAACTTCCTTTGTAACCATCCAGTACATGCAAAACTCGTGTTGAGAAACTTCTGAAGGCATACCATGAAGCAGGGTGCCATTATAGATCCACTTCTTGCTTTCTCATGTAGATTTCTTTTCAGAAAACTGTGGTTTGTTCATTGATTAGTGATGACTAATGGGAATGTTCTCTTTTCTTCTCCCAGTGAGTACTACAGGTGTTCAACCCGCCATGTTCGCTTGCGAGAAAAAGATATTCATTATTCGTCCACCGGCGGGATCAGGAGCAGAAAGATCCTGCCAAAGGAAAAATATTTTCACTAAAGACCGGCTAGAGAACCCGGTCTTCTAGTGAAAAAATCTGTGACGTCATGTGCGGTAATCGGAATAAGGAACTGTGGGTTCCAGATACCGGAAGTGACGTCAGTGACATCAGGTTTTTCCTATTTAAATTCCCTGCGAGCAGGCGGACGTTGGACTTTTCTAAAGACCTGGCTGATGTTCAGTCATCACTATAAGTGATGAACAAGGTGAGCATTTTCATCTAGACATCCAGGTAGTAGACACTCATTAACAAGGTTTCTAGAATGAAAGTATGATAGTTGACTTCTATTGGATGCTATATGGTGATATTTCAAACACAGTGTATAAAAGAAAATCATACTGAAAGCATTTCTGAGCATATATGCCAAAACATGATTCACTATAGAAATGTGCCCACAGTGTGTTCCTGAAACATAATTTTACATGTAAAAGGAAAAATTTACCATAAAAATACATACAGATCTGAAATCAGCTTGAAATCTGATCTAGAAAATATCTATTTGCTTTCTGATGGTTATTTTGTTGAACCTGTGTAATCAGGCGATAAAAGTTAAACAACAAAAAGTTTAATCTTTGATGACCAGCTTTAAAATCATTCACTGTACTGAATAATGTAATGTTCTTGGCCTGCTAATAAGGTCACACCACATATCAGAATGCTCTTTATTCTTCTGTGTGGATTGATGATGACCCACATACCTAGTTTATTTTAATAGATGAATTCCCCATGTAATAATAAATTCTAGCCAAGCTGTCCATATGTTTTTCAGATAGTAAGTATCAATCAAGCATATCTGTAATGAATGCATGCTTAACATTGAAGGAATACTATTCTGTGAAAAATACTTTGGCTGGTCCTTCCCCATAGGAATCAACTTCTTTTTTTAGTCTTATCATGTACATACATAAAGCGAATTAACTATATCTTAGACAGTGCCTGCAATGGAGTGGAAAATGGAACCGAGATTGTGTTTTTTACTAAATTGCTTTAGCCAAGACATTTTTGTTGCCAGAAAAGAGATATGATGTTTTTATGATGTATTTATTTAGCTGGCTAATAACCAATTGACATGTTTGACATTTGTAAGCACATAATTTGAGGCAGTTTGGATATAATAAGTGCTAGTAATAGCTCTAAAATGAAATCTACATGAGTTATTATTCCATGCAATTATCTATTTTGCTGTTTGCTTCATTTTCTAGAGTTATTATGAATTTGTACAATGCTCTCATCTTCTATGGCTTTGTACCAGGTGTTACTGTGGCAGGGTGCTAGAAGCTAGAAAAGGGTTTAATGTATATGCTCTGTCGTCCTGGTAGTTAAACAGTTAATTATTAATGTTTTATTTTTTGAACATTCTAGCACCTGCTAGAATCTGTAAGCAGTTATCGATATTCGTGCTGTCCGATGTACCCTGCAGCAGCGTGTTCACGCTGCTGTCAGATGTCGGCTCTGCTCTCTGCCTGGCAGCTGAAGCTTTGCCCGGAGACCAGCAGTCTCTAAGCAAAGCATCGGACATCGGCCATAATTACGGTCATGTCCGATAAAGCTGTTTTTGAGCTTGATTGATTTGTCCCGCTCTAAAACAGCGGTGGCCGCAGATTATATGGGTCAGATAGATGGCTGTGAGCGCGTACAGCACTCGAAACGGCCATCAATTTGACCCATATCCCCACGTCTGTACCCTGCTTAACTGTATGTAATGTGCCAGCCCATTTGGGAGCTGGATAGCTTCTAGAAGGACACCAAGAAGCTGTTGACATCTGACAAAAGTGGGCGCCACCTTGGGTAAATCCGGCAGACACCTGCTTAACCTCTTCCTTGCCCCTCACCTGTTACATTACAACCAATGGTAAGCAACACTGATGGATGCAAGGGAAATGAGTGCAATTGATAAAACTTACACAGTACATTCATAATCATACCACAGAACTCCTTATGTCCATGATACATTGGTAATTTTATAATAGCAAATAATTTGCATTGATCCTCTTTTTTTTATATAGAATTGCAAAAAAGATGACCCATTTACTGGATGATGACCTGGAGCATAGGGAGTAATAAGAGCTTCAATAGAGGTACTGTGAGGGCCATGAGCATACCTGTCAACTTCGACGGTCGGGAATAAGGAATGTGGCGTTGCTTCCGGTATTTCGACCCGACTCTTCCACATTCCAATAACAATAATGTTCCCTCCTATTTAGTACCTGCCTAACTTAGGAGGGAGAGGGCGTTACTGTCCCTAGTAATGTCCACCCTGCACATCATCTGAACAACCGGGTGTGCCCCCTCCCTCCTAAGTTAGCTCGATTTCAAAATACCATGGGGCCCCGCATTTTCATTACCCTAATCCATGCCAAGTCTTATGTGCTCCTCCTGCACGCTTAGGGAAATCTAGAGTGCCAATACAGGAGATCCACTATACCTGTTACTTCCTTCACCATATAAGCCTGGAGGATGCATGGCTGCCACGCCTGTAATAGCATCAGTTATATGGACTGCTGGGTTCCTTGCTTGTGCTTCTTGTGAATCTTTAAAATGACCCTTACTATGTACCTAGATTCCTCTACTGTTTAACCCCTTGGATGCTGCATCTGTTGGACTGTATTCCTGTGTATAACCCTTACTATGTACACAGTCTACTCCTCAGGGGTCCCAGGAGGTTTTCATTAGTCTCAGCTGTCAGGTGGGATACATTGTGTGCCTAAGTCTTGGGGCAATCAATCATGTCATGTCTCCTGTTCAAGCAGGAGATTGGGATATCCTACCTGATCTGCAAACTGGTGATCCCTCAAGGTACACAGTGAAGCAGGGGTCAAACGTAAACACAAAATGGGCCAAAATTAAAAACTTAGACAAATTAATGGGCCAGCTTTGATATTTATTGAAACATTTTCTTCAAATGAGGACTGATTTTGAGTGCAAATATTCATGCAAATATCGGCACTTCAAGAATTCACAAAGATCTCTAATATAGTGCGATATCTTCGTAATCTCGAATATTCCAGAGTCTGGAAAAGCTTCTATGCATTGCACATTGCTACTATGCATTGCACATGCACAAGTGCCGATTTTCACAATGAATTACTTCTATGAGTGTTATCTCATGTGGTGATTACACTGCAGCTGCTATTTCACATTCTGTCACTAGATGTCGCCATGACAACACTTCCTAACATGCACATGTACAAGTGCAGATTTCTGCAATAAAGGTATAATGATGAGATTACAAATTGTCAAACTAACTGTGAATATTAGGTAAAAAAGTTGCAATAGTTTGCGAATTTGAATATTGCCTATGCTGCTGACGGTTTTTCTTATCATCTAATATAACAATGAATCTTTTCATATAGAAACCATCTTAAGTTTTGCTTAAACATTAAATCTGGGACTAGCAAAGAATAATACTATAACACATGTGACACCCAATGTCAAAAGACACATCTGTCTTATTCATTTCTGTAATAAAATTAAAAAAAATCTCTCTGCCCAAATATAGTTACACTGCGGGGCAGAGTTGGACATTCCTGCTGCACAGTATTGATACACTGATATCTTGTCTCAGACAGTATTTTGACTGGCAATTAGTGATGGCCGAACTGTTCGCCCATCTTCTCGCCGGCGAGCAGTGCGGGTGTTCGACCCGCTCCGTTCGCCAGCGAGAAGATGATCTCTATTCTTCCTCCGGCAGGATCACAACCTGTGTGATCGTGCCGGAGGAAGAATCTTTTCACTAGAAGACCGGGCATAAAGCCGGTCTCCTAGTGAAAAAACCGGGTCGGAGCAGGAAGTGACGTCAGTGATGTCACATCCGGCTCCCGGAACCAGGAACTATGCGTTTTTCCGATTCAAATTCCCCGCCTAGAGGCGGGGAATTTGAATCTGTCCGCGAACAGGCGGATGGCGGACGTCTTTAGAAGTCCGACCCGCCCGTTCGCGGACAGTCCTGGCCGATGTTCGGCCATCACTACTGGCAATGTATAGTTTGGATATGACAGTACAACCCTATTACACTTGCACTTTTTACTCTTGAATGCATGTAATTGTCACAGAGTTTTGCTGAATTACCCTTTATAAGTGAACTGTGTGTGATTTTGTTAACCTTTACTTAAAAACCCCAATAAAAGACTGTAACAGAAAAAAAAATATTCTCCTAAAATTGTTTTTTTCCTCTATATAAGTTTTAAATGTGAAAGATATTTGGATTATCTATGCATTCAAGCTTTGTGTTTCTATAATAACATTTCATATTGATATATACAGCATCTTAAAACATTGCTGTTGAATTTAAACGATACAACACCCAAGGGACCAAACTAGATCTTTGTTACTGAATCTTAAATTGTTGTTTTGCATAATCTGGAGGTTTTATGACCAGGGCATCAGATGTACCTGATTCATGAATTAATGTCATAGTTTTCATGTTTCATAGAAATTTGGAATCATAGAATAATTGTAAGGTGCTCTCCCATTGAAGACTATTGCCAAGATGTTGAAGCAGAAACTTAGAACTACAATGGTATAATGAATAATCTATTTCAAGGTCATTTACTTAGATGACAGCTTTGACATTTAATGCTTGACAAATGAAATGTTTCACCGGAGTAGCATAAAATCCTAAAATGTGCTGCTGTCGAGAAAATTGAAAGAGTCAAATGACAGAGGAACATTTAAAATTCCATTTGATTAAAGTAAAATAAATATGTTTTATAGTTTGTGTACTCCATATGACTATGAGAAATAGAACTCTTACATACATCCTTTACAAGAGACAGATATTTCTTGACCACAGTATATAAACTAACAATTTGTTTATTGTGTTATTATAAAATTGTATTACTTTTCTTAGAAATGGATGTTGTATGAATAGTTTGCCAGAGCTCCAAGGCCAGCATCATCATACCCAGAATAAATAACTGAGAGGACACTTTTGGACTTCTACGTGCATTCCTCAGGCATTGTTACAAGTGCATTAGCATGTTTTTCTTTTGATGAAATTATTGAGCAGTAAAGTAATATTCCAGAATTTATCCCGTGCGACTCTAGAGATGATGGTATGCTGTGTATGAACAGATGGGGGAAGCAGGTGAACTGTGCAAGATGGAAAATAAAACTTCTTATGTGCTAATCCATGCAGCACACCCATTTGTATGGCTCTTTGCTTCTGTTATATACATTAAAATTCTGTCAGATACATAAAATGTAAATATATCATGATGGAACATTCCTTATGTTTTTTATTACATTTAAAGGTGAAGACACCAGAATAATTCTTATCAGACAACTTAATTTATAATCTTCATTATGCTATGTAATGTGCCATTGCAGATCGATCATCCAACTGTAATACACCTATTGTCTATAACAACTGTCCAGGAAAGGCCCTGTTTAGATTAGAGTTGTGGTACTTCTCACATACTGTGTTTGTTTAATGTCCTGGTAGCTTCTGATGCAAAAAGAAAGTTTCAGTCAGAAGTCATGTCATGCTACGCTACATGATCTATGGAGTGGGAGCCAACTTGAGGACATTAAGCTCATCAATACAATTTGCATTATAACCAGTAACCAGTCTTTTGTAAAATGGCTATGAATTCCTGGTAGAACAATCAGTAATGAAGGTATAACGCATGTACTGCTTTATGGAACAGATGACAATGACAGAATTACCACATTTTTCGGACTATCAGTACAGTTTTTTCCATTATCAAAAATCAATGGGAAAATGTATTTGCATCTTCTTGTCCGAATATATAATAAAAAGCATGGGCATTGCAGCTCTGCATCACAGGAGGCTGACATTTGTTCCATTTCTTCCAGCCATGCCAGAAGGCTACTGGCAAGAGAAATATCTTAACTGTATTAGCACTAGCAGTACCTATTCTCTGAGCACACTGAGCAACTTATGAAGAAACACATTTTAACAACTTACCCATGAGCAGCTTTTACATATGGGAGGAGAGATGAGTCTTTTATTACTGCAATACAGAATGCTATTGTAAATACAAAACTCAAAATCAAAATAACATCAACCAACTCAGCTATTACTGTTGTAACAACAAAGAAACACCATTAGCCAGCACACTCTAGCAACACCGCTTAGTCCAAATGTTTGTAAAGGATAACGTTGACTTTTCTGTGTTCTGCTGCTGCCCTCATAGATGATTCAACCACTGGGTGGAGGAAATCCAGGCGCGTCCTCCGCTTATTCCAAAGAAAAAATCCACACTCCCAGGTCCCTAGATTTGCCTTACTGACGTCCAACATACTTCATGAAACAGCACAACGCAGTCCTGCCCATATTGAAGGCCCCTCTCTAATGCATTTCACTACTCAGAGCTTATTCATATTACTGTTGTCAACTCAGTCTTTTGTTGTGAATACATAATGTGACTGCTTGGCTAGAGCAATATGGAGTGAATACTGCATGGTCCAGCCCTACCTACTTTGCTGAAACTTGTTGTCACTTTGTATGTAAATGGCAGTGCCTCTGGCTCTTTATCTTTTGTTATTTTCTCTCCAAAACTATAGGGTGCATCTTATAGTGCGCAAAATGCGATAATTGTAAGTGAAGTGGGGAAATGACATGGGTTTTCTTATTGTAATAATAAATTAAATAAATATTATATATTATAATATGTATATGCGACTATAAGACGCACCGGACCATAAGACGCACCCAGTTTTTAGGGCAGAAAATCCAGAAAAAAAAGATTTAATAAGTTTTCACATCAATTGGGATAATGCAATGAATTTAATGGATGCAATATTCAATTCAGCCACAGGTGTCACTAGCAGCAGTACACTCTCAGCACAACACGTCACACTACACTGATCTGTTCAGTGTTCTGTGCATTTCTGCACCCCCTGCACCCCGGCCGAGCCATCCATAGCCGAACTGAACACAGCCCACAGCTCTCCTCTGTGTTCTCCTTGGTGGGGATGCAGGGGATGCGGCATTTAGATGGAAGAGCCGGACATTCTGAAATGACAGCTGCCGCAGCTCTCTGTCGGTGGAGCTGGTGGGAAGCCAATGTGTGACCACCGGTGGCCGTTTGGCCGCAGGTGGTCGCACATTCAGACCATAAGACGCAGGCACTCCCCCCCCTCCATTTTGGGGGTGAAAAAGTGCGTCTTATGGTCCGAAAAATACGGTATATCTAATATCATAAAAGTATAGTAACATGTATTGAGCATATTGGTACTGTGCTCTATTAAATACAATGCGTTCACTAATACAAAATTAGCCAAGAATATACTAGGGTATAAAGGAATTTATTCGTTAGGGACACAATTTTTTTCTAGCAACCATAGCGGTCTTTTACAAATGATGTTGCATTGCACTCTCTAGCAGTCACCTAAAAATAAGCAATACTGTTTTTAGTTTTAAGCACCTTATTAGTAGTGATGGAG
>CM070036.1:54385203-54416673 GCA_036250615.1 Ptychadena robeensis | reverse complement strand
TGCGGCAACCCCAGGAATTAAAAAAAAAACCTTCGCCACAATAGTGTTGGGAAAGTTGTTTCAAGGGGTCACACCTGGTCAATGACATGACAGAGGGGAATCCTGGCAAACTTCCAAGACATTTTTTTTCAACAAATAAATCCGCACCAGGAGTTTCTACAATGATAGTCAATGGGAAAATAAAGTGCAATGAGTGATTAACCCTTAGACCGTGTTTGATTGGACTTATCCCTTTGTATGACCCTGCCACCAAACCACTGGACTTTGCATCTGTCACTGTTTCTGAACTCACTCCCTAGAGGTCGTCTTGGAGGATTTCCAACCCGGTCTCAGTTCTCAGGTGAGGTACCGCAGGTCCTGGGGGAAACCGAAGTCGGGTAGGGCATACGCTTGTCTACCGTTCAGGCGGGGCTTGTCTATAGTTTGAAGACCCAGCGGAGATTGGGTATCAACCTGACCTGGGATCGTGATCCCGCGGATCATACAACAATTATTCAAAAAAACCGATCACTTTTGGTCTGATCACTATGAAGCAATCGCCTTCTCATCGGGGTGTGCACACCATGGTCAACCAACTCTATGAGGTGATCAATTCATGTGATACCAAGCCCCTTCCACACGACATAAGGTAGACGATCACGAAGGGAGTTGGCACATGTAGTGCCTTTTTAATTGCATGCAGCCACAGCCAGAGGCCAGAAAATTAGGCAAGTACCTTGCCGAAAAATTTGTCATGTACATTGACAGAAAAATTAGGTATGGTAGCCAGCTGTAGCGCCGCTGTTGTAGCAGCGGCAGAAAAATTTATGTTTTTCCAGGCATAATGGACAAGAAAACATTGCGGCTTGAACCCTAGTTTGGTGGCGGAGGATTCATTAAGTCATCCGAGCAGCGTGGGACCATTTTTAGGCCAAGGCATGTAATCAGGCCTTTTGCTAGGCAAACGTAATCCCCCACTGTCGTCCTTGGAACCATCCTGTTCATTTAAGGAAGGTGAGTAATCCACACTTTTTGACCGAGGCGACTTCGCTTCTCTCACTTGCGACCTGCAGCACTGAAGGTCCTTCGACAGGACACTAAAGCGGACAGCCAGAAGTAAGCAAACTGAGGATAGTCTGCCACAGTCAAGTTCCCACCAGTAGTCAAGGGGATTAATACGCTATCTCAAAGTGTAATATCCGAGTTAAGGCAGGGTAGTCTGCGATCTGTCGGTCAAGTCGTTCGCAGGAGGATCCCGAAGCGCTTGGAGTGAGTAGGACTTAAAAGCTCTGCATGTCCTCCATCACACACGTTGTGAAGCGCACCTGTCTTGGCCGCGTGGTATGATAACAGGAAGGATTAGTAGTCACTCTCACTAGTGAGGCCGTTGTGCTGTGACATCGCCCTAAAAGCGGTGTAAGCAGATTTGTAGCTTACTCTCAACGCTGCATTCTTCAGACCTCACCGATAAAACCGAGTAAAATTTCCACTACTTTGCTATATATCGGGGTCTAGTAGTGGGGGCCACCAAGTAACAGACGTTCCCTTCATTCCTTTGATACGGAGGATCACTCAAAAAGGCACGACAGCATAAAGAGACCTATTGGCACTGCAGGGGAGGGATGACCGAGCTACTCCATTTCCAGTTTCCTCTCCTCACGATGTCATGAGGGTTTGTTTCCCGCCCCGCCAGCCACGGATACATCACCACGGGGCTCCCAGATAAGTGGTGACCACAAGGGAGCAACGTGGGATGCCTGTGAGGTTGGTCTTCCTCCTGCTCAAAGGCGCACATTCCTCTTCTGACTCCTCTTTCCAGCAGTTGCCGCACGGTCCGGCAAGCGGGGGCTGTAAGGGCTTTGTTTTTGGTGGTGGATGTTGACCTCATAACGTTGCGTCCTCTTCGACAACTGATCCACAAGCCTGCTCCAGCACTCTTCGTAGGAGCACACTCCAGGGGAAGGAGGCAAAATGCGGATGGGTCGCTGGATGTGCCTTCGCTGCGACTTACAAGGTTTAGTAACCTCTTCAAAAGGACGCTGAGCCCTACAGGCATTGCGCCAACAATGAGCGTCCAGTAAGGTGGCAAAAACTACCCCGTCAGCAGAAGGCGTGTGCCCAGCACCGACGGGATAACAGATACGCGGATTGACCAGCTTTTTCTTGATTGGAAGACACCTCACTATTTCCCTGGGCTATCACCTATCCCTATATATCCCTAATACCAGAACTCTACCTCAACCTCCTAACATCTTTGACCAGAACTGTCTTAAGCTGGCCATAGACACGGCAATTCACAGCCGTAGTTGCAGGAGATTGACCTGAGTCCCCATCCAAAGCATCTGCCTGCAATCTGACGGGAATCCCTGTGTTAGTGGCACACACAGGATTGCTGTCAGTTCTGCAGAAGACTCATCACAGCATTGTGACATCACCACGCTGTAATGAGTCGCCTACAAGATCGCCGGCAATCGTCGTGTCTATGGCCGGCTTAAGTCACTTTCCTTGCCACCAAGGACTAGAGTCTTCTGCAGATTTTCTCTCTCTAATGGTGGACGTGAAGACACCCTCTGAGGTTCTTGGTTGCAGCACCCTGCATGTAAGTACTAAGACACATTGTGGCAGAGTGGATAGTTCACTTTCTGGTCACTCTCTTGTCTTCTTTTATTCTCTGTTTACATTTCAGGCTTGTGGTGTCTGTTCCTACTCTATGTTTTACAACCTTTAGTAGGCAGTTATGTAGCCCCACCAATTCCTTCGTCTCTTTTTGACTTGTCCTCACCATAGGCTTTCTACCATGCCCTCTGTCATCCTAGGTGATTTATTCCTATTAATAACATCAACCTCACTACCTCTAAACTTTGCTTACTTGCCCTTTTAGGCATCCCTAATGCCAGAGGATTTCACTCTTCATCTATTTTCTGTAACTTTGTTTTGCTTACATGCATGTAGACCCTATCCTATTCATTGTCTACACAGTGGAAACAGGACCAAATTCTCAATTTCACTTTCTGACCACAGCCTTGCTACAGCCACCCTATTTTCACACAGATGTGTGGACACCTGGAAAAGTGTGTGTGGACACAAGCTACCTGTAAACATTTTAGGAAAATATCTCTAGAGCATCACATGCCCGCAATTATTGGCCAAGAGATGCAAAGTTTTGAATCGCCACGTTTGAAACCAGTACTTAATACAAAATTAAGAGGATTCATGTCAACCTCAGCATTATTTAAGCCCTATAAAGCATAGATATTTATTGAAACGGAAAATAATACTACAACTTTAACATGGTATATCAAAATATCTTACATGTTTATCCTGCTTACTGAATAGTCCAATTAAACTACATTAAAATTCCAGGAATGCCTGTATATTAAAGAACCAGAGCACCTCTGAAAGGGATTGTTTTAGTCAGTAAACAATTTATTGTAAGCAGTTAAACATGTAAATCTTCTTGTGGCTAGAATGGTCTAAATGAGTCTGTGCAGTATTTTAAAAACCCACATATTGACTAAACGCGCTCAAGTACTTGACCTATGCAATTTAAATGAACCCCCTATTTACTTTGCAGCACTATCTGACTGCTCCGTTACCTCTTGCTAAATATTTATCTCAGTTGTAAATTCACAAGCCATTATTCAATAGTGAAATATAGTTGTTGTTAAAAGCACTGTATGCCAAAAAAAGGACAAACGTTATAAATATTCTTAAACTATGGTTGATACAGCATTAATTAAATCAAGTAATGCATGGAGTGACGCAATAAGCCTTGATTTAAAGATTTCTTGGGTGTGAGTTGACTAGACTGGCATTAGTGCTAGAAAGCTATTTACATAAAAAATGAAAGAACACCTCTTTGTTGATTAGGTGGTAAGGTGTTACTTTGTAAATCAGTTCTTTAAACTAACCTTCAATCTTGAAAGGTAAGCAAATTTAATTTTTTTTCTAAATATACATACATTGTATATACGTAACTTCAGATAAACATTCATGAACTGGGGCAAATAAAGTTGGACATTTAATAATATTCAAAGCTTTTTCACAAAACTTGACATGACACATGAGCCCTGCTGGTATAAGCAATGAAGAGAGGGATAGATGAACTGCCATCTATCCCTCTCTCCGTTGGAACTGCAATCACTGCAGCTTCAATGGACACAGGCAGCCAGAGTGGAGAGGAAGAGCAGAGAACACTGGGTGGCCTCCTGCCCCTCTCCTCCTGATCAGTGAAGAGATGACGTAATGTGCTGTGTGTGTGTACTGCTGCTAGTGACATCTACTTGTTGAATTTGATATTGCATTAATTTAATCAATTGCATTAACCCAATTGATGTTAACACTTTTATATATCAAATATTTTTTCCTGGTTTTCCTGCTTTAAAAACTGGGTGTGTCATATGGTCTGGTGCATCTCAGAGTCTGGAAAATATGGTATATATGTATTTTTGAATATTAAATCAAATCAGGCCTATTAAATCCCAGACCCATTTTCGATACATGGTACCAAAACTAGAATACTTATTCTGACACATGATGATTAGATAATAATTAGGCTTTTTATAGAGCATTTGAAGGTAAAGCAAAAAACCTTGAAGCACTTTTAAAAATAGAAACATGTAGAAATGGTTTTGAATACCATGTTTGAGGTACTTAGCATACGTTTCGTGTATACATATAAAGACACCAATCAGGCACAAATCCTTTTCATATACTGTAGTCAGGCTAATGGGCAATGATTTCTTTTTGGTTTGAAGACATAATACGTAATGATTAATACTCTGTCATTTTATAAATTACGTTTCTATAGTTTTATTTATTGTAGAATATTTTATGTCATTATTTTCATATGTTAAACTTGATGACATTTAAATTCACTTATTATTCACACCTACCTATTTATAGCTGATAATTTGATGGAATAAGGATGGCATTTTGTGCCTGCATTTCTACAATTGTTGTTAGATATTCACAAAGGAAAAAAGACATCATTAAAGCAACACTAGTAACGTGCTCTGATCTAGTGTGTCTTTTCAGGTCTCTTGTTATAATTAGAACAAATGACCTTAAAACTTCTGTATTTATTAGAAAACCTAACATGAAGTGTCAGCACCAGCCAAGAGACATGGTAACTAATTTTTTTCAGTCTACTCTTCTGTTTTTTGTAGAGATACTTTAATGAACTATCCAAAAGTAATAATGCATATGTGGTAAGCTTTGATTCCTCCTTCCCAGTGGCACATACTTGTCTTTCCTTCTTTAACTAGATGTTCTATTATACCACTATGAGTGAGGGATATTATCCAGAACTTCATTATATGGTAGACCATGTGACTCACTCCATAGTAATGCACTGGGCCAATAACCATAGCCCCGTTTATGATGCTATACCACCTGACTGCACGTGACAGCTTCTTCTACCAAATGATGGGACACAGGTAAAAAAGACCTTTTCAAATTTCCCTGTGTGAAATTGATATTTCCTTGCAATTCAAATTCCATTCATAGGCTAGGTGTTGTCTTCTAGGAGGAGTCAACTCTGTAGTCAGAGACTATGGGTGTACACAATCTCTGTCTCTGATTGGTGGGGACAGGATGGGAGGTGATTTGTATATAAATTTAGACTTTAGTGACTGGCGACCCAACTTTATACAATTAACATAATTGTACACTGTTCTAAGTACACCTCTCCTCATCACTTTATTTCACACCTTAGTAATAGAACAAGAGTTTGCTGCAGGATACAAAAGTGTCTTAAAGCCATCTAATATATTGGGACTTAATTAGTAATGGCCGAACAGGCTGGATCAGACTTTAAAAAATGTCAAACGTCCGCCTGTTCACGGAGATGCGTCTCTACCCGGTCTCTAGTGAAAATAATTCTTTATCCGGCCGGACCAAGCGCAGAAAGGTACAATTATAGACGTCTTCTACAATTATAGACGTCTTCTATAAATGTTCCAGCCGCGAAGGGGGCGGAAACGTTTAACCTTCGCGCGGAATTGTCCTCCCGGCCATCACTAGACTCAATATAATGAGACTCACCCACATAACAGATTAGCTCCTCTCGGTTGCTGTATTAAGCTCTTATTTTATTGTTCTTTGCTTTAATTTATTTAAAAAATACGTGCTTATTTTCACACAACTTAAAGAGAAATAATGTGCGGTACCCATAGCAACCTAAGCAGATACCATCTGTCATTAGTATCCCCTAAGGTGTTTAAGGCTGATCTGTGATTGGCTGCCTGCAACTCATTATGTAAGTTTTTATTAAACTTTATCTAGGCACATTATGTTTAAATGGTTGTGCAGAAATAGCAATAAACATTATTTTAAGAGTTTTTGATATAGAATGTTTATCTAGAAATTCTTCTTCATTGATTATTTTCATTGAACTTCTTTTTACTCTAGGCATTTTTTTTACAATTGTCATTCATAACAAGCCACCTGCCATGTGTTCTCTGTGGCTGCAGAGTTATATGAAACATGCACAAGTCTTTAAACAAAATTCATTAAAGATTCATACAACTCAAAAGGAAAGAACTGATGTCCCTTAGGGTAGTAGCACTCTGATCTTATTGCAGTGTCAAAAAAGATGAATTTCTGAGTGCCATTGTCAAGCTCCAAAGGTTAATGCTTCCTCTCTTCAACTTTATAAAAATTCAATTAGCTTCCATTGCAGCTTAAATATTGTGTAAGTTATCTTTCTAACTGAATTGGTAATCACGCCTTGGTTTTAAATGTTTACTCCACCAAAATTTTTTTAATAATATCTGAAACAATCTATTAGTATGTAATGATGCATATAGTGAATATATTTATGATCAAGTGATGTGTTCTGAATATTATATTTTTATTCATCATAATAGTTCACATTTAACTCAAGAAGAGTATAAAAAAACAATAGAGAGAACAAACAATGTGAAAATTATAATAATACATAGCAGGCCTAAACACAAAACCTCAAATCAGAAATATGACCATACCAAAAGGATCAGGGTGACAGCACTAAGTAGGTGCTGTTGTCACAGTAGCAGTAATAGGCTATATTTTCAGTGAGAAACAACATGTCTTTTATATGTCATTGCCTACTTTTATTTTGAGAATACAAACTATGCTGAATCCCCCTTAACTTGTCCAGGATCAGCAATTTCTGTGTTTGCCAAACTGAAGGCAAATTGCAACTATTCCTGGCTTTTAGAGTTGGCATTTACTTGTCATGTTTATGTACTTGTCATGTTAAGTACGGTACATTTTTGTGGCATAGTTTGGTAAGTGATATAGAAAATTAGTTCATTCTTAGCTATTTTTGTGGATACTGTTTTGTGATTTAATGTCACTTCTCCAGGATGTAAAGATTTGTGTTTAGGTTTGTACACACACCACAAACCTTTACATCCTGAAGAAGTGACACGTTAAGTCACAAAAAATGTTGATGTCCTTGCTTTTATCTACCTCCAAAAATAATTAATAACCACAAAAATACTCAAGAATTACCATTGAGAAAGGAAACCACAGAAACTATTGGGCCACACTAGTAAGTAACCCATCAAAAACAGTTTAAAATTTGACCACCAACTATTAACTAACTAGTAGTTCACTCCTAACCAGATTCTTGCTTTTTTTTACTTCTCTCAAATAATCGTTGCCAATACCCGGATGTTTCCGAGAACAATTAACACTTTCCATAATAGAGAATTGGAATCATAAAGATAGTGATTTTTGGTCGTTGATTGTGTCCCCAAAATAAAGAGAGGTAGGGGATCGCATCCTGGTGTTGAAGAAAAGAGAGGTTCGGTGGATACACAAGTTGTTCACATTATAATGGATAAAATAGGACAGGATAATGATTCATATCTGTTCTAGTAGAATTGTGCATCAGAAATTTAATGTGGAATATTTATCTTATTGATTACTTTTTCATGTTGATGGCAGCATCATGCTCTGTGGGTGTTTTTCAGCAGCAGGAACTTGGAGAATTGTCAGAATAAAGGGAAAGGTGACTGCAGCAATGTACAGAGACATCCTGGATGAACACCTACTTCAGAACACTCTTGTATCATCTATCAACAGGCCAACGACCCTAAGCCAAGCCAGAGTCCAGAACATCACTGGAGAGATCTTAAAAAAAGTTGCACACCAACACTTGCCATCTGATGGAGCTTGAGGTGTGCTGCAATTTGAAAGATGCTGCAGTGTAATTTGATGATAAAGGGAAATCATTTTTTTACACCCAACAACAGGTAGAGAATATAAAATGTTTGGACATTTTACATGTTAGTCATGCTTTGTGATTTATATTCTAATTTTCCCTTGTAGGTTTATTAATGTAGGAGAGACTACCCAGAAGATTAGGGCTCATATTTCACACAATATAATTGTGTGAAACAAATGTACAGGTTTCCCAACATTTTACTGAAATGAATCATAAAAATAGTGAGTTATGATTTTTGGTCGTGGATTGTGTCCCCAAAATAAAGAGAGGGCTGGGATTGCATCCTGATGTTGAAGAAAAGAGAGGTTCGGTGGATACACAAGTTGTTCACATTATAATGGATAGAATAGGACAGGATAATGATTCATATCTGTTCTTGTAGAATTGTGCATGAGAACTTTAATGTGGAATATTTATCTTATTGATTACTTTTTTCCAAATGTATACAAAGATTTTGTGTGTTATAATTTAGATTACTTTATTTCACTTTGATTATGCATGGAATTTTCATATTTTTCACTGATGAAGGGGAAATGTATTGTGTCTCACTTCATGTTATCCAAGTGGTTCATTAAATGATCAATGTGAGGACACGGGAGGTGTTTCTGGTCCTATTTTTTTTGGATTCATATATACTTTAAGGACATCGTGAGAGAACATCCTAAATGTCGGCCACATTTGGACTTTAAATCATGGGTTTATGCAGCTCATCCCATTGGTATATATGGTATATATATGGTATATATATATATATATATATATATACAAAATCTAGTACACTTCAGTCAATGTACACTTCAGTCAATGCTCCTGAAAAATGCTTTGTGAAAGCTTAATACATCACCCAAAGCTAGCAGCCTCTCTGAAAGAAAGAAAGGGGTCTGGTTCAAAAGATTGGGAAATGTGAGTGGATAAATAATTTAGCAATGCCAGAAAAGACCTAGATATCAAAGGGTCAGGATTGGGTGATTATGATTCTCTGTGGTACCATGATCAGATCAAGCTATCAGGTTTATAACCATAAAAGGCCTCATATGCTTTATAGTACACCTGACTGGAGTTCTATTACATTCCTAGTAAAATCCACAAGGTGAAGATAAAAGGAAAGTACCTAACACATTTGTAAAATAAATTTTAAAAAAATAACATTAAATGGAAACAAGATTTATTGTTTTCCATAGTGATGATTAAAATGTATATTATGATTTTATAATAAAGTATATGTGTATCATAATTGCTTTGCCTTTTATATTTATTTTTGGAATTGTGTGTTACTTCAGTAGGGGATAAATTGTGCTTTTACAAAAAGCACAGAAAAGTCTAAGTTAATTGCAAAGCCCTTGAACATGGTATCATCACCAAAATTGCTGTAAATGTAGTAATGGGTTGTGGGCACATTACAAAAAAGAAAAAATATTGTTCTAGCACATGAAGTTTTTGCATTAATTAAGTTTTGACTTGATTCTGAACTTAATTGTTGCAAAAACTACATATGCTATAGCATTTTTGTAACGTTTCCAGCTTCAGCAATCTTAGGGATGACTTATTTTTCAAAGGCTTTTCGATTAACATCTAAATACACTATTTGAGATGTTGCGACCATCTCTATTACTGCTTGGAAAATATCTGTGATTCTGACATTTTTTTGCTTTGGCTGTGGCTGAACATAGCACAGAAGCACATACTGACATGGTCAGTTTTCTTCCTAGGCTAAAAGAAGAGGGGATATTTTGTTCCATGTTTATGCACAACGGCCTGCATGTCTTGTACTCTGTTTTCAGTCCAAAATGTGTGTTTGGTCCCATTACCTGTAGAATGTTGGAATACTCAAGCCATTACATATAGGTAACTTAGCTTCCCACTGCATGTGACTGGCTGTCCCTGCGATGGAGTGCGAGGCATGTGGAAGAGTCACATAACTGTATAATATACTTTTAAATTGTAATGTGTATAGATTGTTTATAAAAGATGACTTTCTGTTTGATAGCTGTAAGCCAAATCTGCCCTGCAATGGAGAATATGCAGCACCTCTGTATGATAAATTTTTTGTGATATGGAGACAAAAGTCTGCCTAGCAACGAAGAAATAACTCTTTTATGCTCGTAAGTAACTGCACTTAATATAAGGACAGAAATCAATTCCTCTGCTGAAAGGCAGTTAACTCCACAGCATACAGCCATAAATGCCCTGGTATACAGGAATAAATGTCAGTTAGAACAAGAAATTGTGATGCATGATGAAATTAGTACATCAAAGATGTACAGATCATTACTTCGCTGAGAAGAACAGGCCCAAGCTGCGAGCTTCACAACAACATCAAAAGCTTCCAACTGAAGCAATTAATTTTACAGTGTTACAATCATGTATTCAAAAGCTAAAACCTATCTATGTACCTGAAATATGCCTCATGTTACTAATTTGGATATAATTTATAGTGGGTAGCAGAGTGACTTAATGGTTAGCACTATTTCCATATTCTCATTTTGTTCCCATCAGGGAAGCAATGTTAGTATGTTCTACATGTTCCATGGCTGAATCAGGTTCTTCCAGTTACTCCGATATCCTCTCACGACCCTAATACCATCCGGGAGAGTAATAGGTTTTCATACAAATTGATCCTTGAGAATGAATTTGTACACACAGACATTCAACAGTTATTAGTCATTAGTCTGAATGCTTCTCTGGGGGTAAGGTTGATATGAACAGCCCATGCACTTGGTTAAACATTTCATTATCTGGTGATGCTCTATAAATGAATAGCTAGCATAGCCATAAATCCCAATCCAACTCAAATAGCAGCTCTATTTGTTTTCTTTTTGATTTTAACATAGAGGTTATAATTAGATCTTCTCATTCAGTACTCTAGTTGACAGATATTGCTCACCTAGTAACTAGTGTCCTGTTGTGTACATTCGCTGGTGCTAACCAGGTTGGACCACTTTGCTTTGTATAACTGCCATAGGTTTTCATGTCATTAATTCAACATGGTTGTGTAGATTCCTCATGAATTTTGGACCATATTGACATGATATTGTGGCAGATTATTTTTACTTGCACATCTATAATGCACATATCCCCTCTACAGCATCCCTTTTACAATTTAGGGTCAAGCCGAGGCCAGTAGCTGATAATGTCAAGTTAGCAATAGAGCAAGAGGAAGAGAAGTCGACTAGTCAGCAGCCAAGGGTTGGTCACGGATAATGATAATGAAGGCACAAGAAGCAAGAGCAATAAATTGGCAGGAGCACAATAATCTGGCAATGAGGTAGTGAAAGTACATGGTTTATATAGGAAGTACATTGGAGGGGCCAGGGTTCATCTAGAAACTGGGTAACAAAGAATCTATATACAAGGGATCCAACAAGCTACAAAGTCAGGCATTCAGGTTTCTCAGCAGACAGAGTTGTAGCCAGACATTGAAGCATCAGCGGGATCCATATAATCCCAAAGGCGCAAAACTGGACTGAGTTTTCCTTACTCTGGGAGCCATTTAAGAATTTTATGAAACCATTTTAAAAGTATTGGGGTTTTGTGTAATTCTGGAGGTTGTCATCAGAAAATGGGATCACAATGGTCATACAAAGATGAACATTGTCAGCAACAACACTCAAGTATGCAGTGGCATTTATATCCTGCTTAGTTGATCTTTGGATTTCAAAGAATGTCAAATGCATACCCTGCACAGCATTGCATCACCAGCTGATACAAAGGGAAATGTATATATGTTTTGAATTTGTTGATCTCAAATTCTGACCCCACCCTCTGGGGCTCTTTAGGCCAAGCAAATATTTTCAAATTTTCTGCATTTTTCCTGAACCCGTGCCAACTGTACCCTCAACTGCATTAGCCTGTAGTTCCTACTGTGGTTTCCTGCTTTTGTTTTAAGGTTTTAAAACCTTTAAGATGCTATAGCCATGCCACTGTCTTTCCGATTTAAGAGCTTCATGAGATGTTAAATCAATTCCATTTTATTAATACAATTCATTCTCAAGAACACAACAAAAGACTGTAAAACCGAGTTTGAGTCAGTTGAGTTTAACCTCCTGGGTAGTTAGCCTAACTCTGGGTGAGTTTGTTTACTAACAATATTCACCCGAGCCGAGTACTTGAGCATACTCACCCTCCTGGTGGAAGCCTGAAGCATTGTTTTGCAAGAGCCGGTGGCAGCGCCATTGACCTCCATGAAATGGACACGTGTGCCAGATTTTATCACAACTTGCGTAATGCCCAGGAGATGAAAGACTGCATATTGAAAACAAAAACTTTGCTTAGTGTGCCTTTTTTGTAAGCATTTCAAGGAAAAGATTAGTTAATCTACACACTGCTAACCTGTGGAATTAAAAGATGATTTTGCTTACATTCCCTGATTTTGGAGCCACATCTGTTGTTTCAATTGCTTATATTTCAATTCCTTTATTTTCTCTGCTGATTCTAAAATATGAGGAGGCATGCAACAGGCCAGATGTTGGTGTCTATACCCCAGGAGGTTAAAAAGGAAACCATTTAAAAGGAACAACAGATGCATCAAGTGATCACAGTGCATATCAAAAATGATTGATTTTTTATCTCTGGCCTCCAACAAATGTTTCTTTAGTTTATGAATAAACACATCTCTGAGAAGATTGCATAAAAAGAAATGTTCAGCAATCCAAAACCTGCTGGTTGTTTCACATTTTTTGATTGTGTGCAAAATATGATGATTTAAATTCAATCCTAAGCACCATGTGTCGATGTGTAAAAGTACATTATGCTGGTTCAGACTGATTGGCTTTGAAACGACACCACACAATGAATCAGCAGACAGACTGATTGCAATTAAAATTCTCCTTTGTATTAAAAAAAGTACTGGAAAGAAAAGGTAAAATACAAATTACAACACATATTCAGATTTTAGATTCAACCCTTTTAGTACTAAGTAGAAAGTGAAGAGAAATATTTAAAAGGAGAAATAACAAGACACAACAAAGCCCATCCCCCCGCAGGGTGCACTGGTGAAAATTGCTGCTTTCTTGGACTGCAATCCTTTTAAGAGCCTTAGGAATATTGCATTGAACAATCACTACCTACACTACTCAGCATCCTGTGGATTGGAACCTGTGATCTTAACAATGGCTCTCTCTAGAGTGATATGTGCCAATTATGTAAAACCAATTGAATTTATCATATGTAGACTCCAATTCAATTTATCATATGTAGACTCCAATCAAGATGTAGAAACATTTCCGCAGCATTCAATAGAAACAGGAGATAATTGAGCTACATTGTTGTTGCAAAAGGTATGAATTCTTATCCTTCCTTACTCTTACTTAGGAGCATTAAAAGGGATATTGATAAAGCTGGGCATAGACGGGTCATTTCCTGTCGACTTCTCAGTAGACCGACTGGCCGTGATGACACAACACTCACCTGTCAGCAGTTCAGATGCTGGAAACTGCTACACACAAAAAAAACTAAAACATGCTTACCTCCACCTTTAGTTCTTAGATCCTGGAGAAGTAAAGCTACTTCTGCCATTGCTGCCCCCCCCCCTCCACTCCACCTCCTCTCCAAGAGAGACTATGCTGTCTCCTCTCTGTCAGAGCTAGAGAGCTCCCTGGGGGAGGGGTGAATTGGCTGCTTAATGATGAGATGTGTCTCTCTCATCACTGATAACACCACAAGACACAAGACAAGTTACTACATGGGACAGATGCTTCGGCACAACGTAAGGCAGTTGGAAGGGCACACTCGGAAAAAGTGCCCCTCCTGCTGTTAGGATTTTTTTTTTTTTACAATTATGGATCTCAGCAGTATCGGCAAATCTGCAGCCAATACTGCTGAGTGACCCAGGTGGTAGGTCCGCTTTAAGCAAAAGTTGCAGATGTGTGTATCAGCAGTTGGAAAAATAAAAGTGCACTGAGCTATCTTTCTTGTAAAGGGAAAGCTGTATGGTAAATCTATATGTATCTATATCTATATAAATCTATAAGTACAAGGTATAATCGAGTAGGCAATTCGAGTTCCAGGATGCGTGGGGAGTGAAGCAGAGGCAGAGGGAAGAACTGCCCATGGTCAGATTTTCCCTCACTGACAGCTTCCCTTCTTGAACTCAAGCTCAGTTCCCCACCTCCCCGAACTGACTGAACTGCAGATGCAAAGCTAGCAGCTCCCACACTGTTGTTTTGGCAGACATGCTTAACGAATGTGAATCTTTCTGTCTAAAAACTGCACTGCATAAAATGGCCCTAAGTCTTTGGAGGGGGAAGTAGTCTTTCTTTTCTAAAGAGCCTCACCACGGGGCATTGTCTTGCAAACATCTAAAAGTGAATTCTACGTCTTGATACCCATGATCCCAGAACACATCTGTATAGATACTAGATTTTCATTGTCTCCTGTACAGTTGTTTGATTTTCCTTAGCACAGCCCCCTGGTATAATTTACATTAAACATGAAGTGTTTAGGCCTACAGCAAGGTAAAATCCATAGAGACCAACATTTTCCAAAGCAATACTATGGCTATGACAATACTTTGCAAACACAGTGTTTATAAAAATCATAGTCCGTGACACAAGCCTATTATATTTGCGTTATGGAGGACTTTTCTGTTTGTAAATAAATGTGCAAAGCTGCTACAGATAATTGCGGCAGATAATTACTAAATCATCCTTTGTAATGTCTGAGAAAACCTATAATTGCTCGTGTACAATCAATACATTGCTTAAATGAGTTAGTGAATACCTATTAATTATATTAACTGCATACAATACACTTGCAGCTTACAAAAAGTAAACATGATACATCGGAAACATTTTTATTTCCTGTAGCTTTAGATGTTGGTTCATCAGTTGCTATTTGCAAAACATTTAAAGCAAATACAGGAAAAAAAGGGGAGGGGGAAACAGGAAACTGCAGCTTATTCACCACATTCAAAGAATATACTAATAATTGTGTAGGTTGGGAGAACTAAACCTAGAGGGGGGTGGCCAACACCTACGGATTTTAAAGTCCGTAGGGGTTGGCCACCCCCCTCTGGGTTTAGTTCTCCCAACCTACAAAATTAAAGCAAGTACATTCTAAGAAACTTGCCAACTTTGCAAGCATTCATGTATGGCAAAGCACAATGGATAGTTAACATTGGCATTTTTCATTTCAATATTATGTTTTGCCGAATCTTGTCCTTCCTTGTAACTGCTGCTAGCATTTAATGAAACAAATGGGATGTAATGTGCTGTCTCTTGACATGTGTGAGAAAAGTGAGAAAAGGAAATAGTATGTTGGTGAACTTGGCAACAGTGGTGAAGGAATGTAAGCAGTAACAAACCGCTTACAAACCCCTCCCCCCAAAAAAAGAAAAAAAAATTCAATGCAATTCTATTCAATACTTAAATACAGAGCAAATATGAACATAGAGGAACAACCATGATGGTTATGGTAAAAGGGGATGGAAAGAATCAAAAAGCGCTCAACTGAAGCAGTGCATACTGCATAACACAGTCAAGCCTTCTTAAAACAGAAGGTATTTTCATGCCCTTCTCACCACCTTCATAGTGGTTCCTCTATGTTCAGCTCCCAAGCCCCACACCATAGAGCCACGGTTTCCATGCACTGCACTGATGATGGCCAACAATCCTGAAACAGCTGAAAGCTGTTTGGAATAAATGGCTCTGTACCATAGGGCTATATTTGCACTGCACACCAGCAGTTCTGGATATGCATTTGGCTAATGGGGTGTAACAGAATAATTTGCTACAACCACTTTACCAAAGAGAGGATTTCCCTTAACTGGGATTTGTGAAGTATTGGAGCATGTAAATACCTTCTGTTTTAAGAAAGCTTGACTGTGCTATGCACTGCTTGAGTTTTTGATTCCTTTAATTCCTTCTCACCATGACCTTCATGGTTGTTACTCCACATATAATGTTACAGCCTTATTCCTAAATGGGTTAAATTAATTTTCTTTCTTAGAATTCTACACACCCCATCAACACCCCATGATGATGTGAAAAAGGTTTATTTGAGATTTTGGCAAATTTATTTAAAAACATTGAGAGTGTTTTGGAAAGGCACACATCTGTTGCATATATATGTGATATATAATGTCACACAGTTGACAGTTCATGGCAGGGTACAGTATGAAGTCAGACTAAGTATGAAGTCAAAGAAATTGTCTGTAGACCTCCTAGGACCAGCATTGTCTCCAGACACAAATCTGGAAAAGATTGCAGAAAATTTTCTGCTGCTTTGAATGAGCACAGTGGCCTTCATAATCTGTGAGTGGAAGAAACTAAAAACCACCAAGACTCTTCCTGTGGAGAAAGGAGAACCTTTCAGAAAGAGTGTCTTAGTAAAAGGCACATGGCAGCCTGCCTGAAGGACTCTCAGGCCATGAAAACCATAATAATATGATCTGATTGATGAAAGATTGAACTCTTTCAATAAGGAGGAATCCAGACACCACTTAATACTATGCCAATACCAACCCTACAGTGAAGCACGGTGGTGGCAGCATCATGGCTGAACTGGGAGACTTGTCATGATAAAGAGAAAGATGACTGCAATAATGTACAGAGATATCCTGGATAAGAACTTGCTCCTCAGTGCTCTTAAACTCAGGATGGGGAGACAGTTCATCTTAAACGATATCAAAGGAGTGGCTTCAGAACAACTCTGTGAATGTCCCTCTGTCCCCAGCCAGAGCCCCGACTTGAATCCAATTGAACGTCTCTGAAGAGATCTTTCTGGATGTTCTGTATATGTTAACATTACGATTAAGCCTAATTGCAGGCAAAATGCATCACCAGAAAAAGCTAAGCATCAGGAGGGTGACAATAAATTTGTTGGAGTTTTAGTCAAAGTGTGGGACTCCTGTCTGCCTTTTTAAACTATTTTGATTTTTTTAACCAGCATCAGTTCTCCTGTGAGTATTCAAAATGTGGATTTGTCAGCATCCAGTGTGCCTCTCTAGTCTGAGATCCTTTTTTGTGATGCCACTATGCTCTGGTGTGGACATAATCACTATCCCTTCAATTTCTAGCAATTCCTAGCTGTAAAAATTGCAGCTGTGGAGCTGCTTCTGTGAAAAATGGACAGCCTGGCACAATGATTTAAAAACTGTTCTGTAATGAAATGAAGAGATACAGAATAACAGCTTTACTTTTCTACCTACTGTTATATTCTTTTGAGGTTTAGACACATCTCTTTTAGAGTTGAGCGCAAATATTCTATTTGTGAATATATTCAGGGAATATTGGCTATTCGAGAATTAGCAAATTTCGCGAATATGACGGCGGATATATGCAATTTCGAATATTCGCAATTTTCTGCATTGGGATGCTTATGGCAGTGTTTTTCAACCTTTTTTGGGCAAAGGCACACTTGTTTCATGAAAAAAACCGGAGGGCACCGACGATACACATAATCGCGGCGCACTTCCGGTCCCCGCCGGAAGTACGTCATCAGCAGGTGCTCCTCTGGAACGCAGATGCACACCAGCAGAGCAAAAACACCGCCCCTGGTCTGTGGGGACGCGTGTTGCTAAGCAACCGCATCCTCACAGAGCCAGTCCGTGTATAACACAGATCGGCTGTATAAGTCTTATAGTATAAGACTTATACAGCCGATCCGTGTTGTGAGGATGCGGTTGCTTAGCCCTCCTATCTAGCTGCCTCTTATAGTATAAGACTTATACTATAAGAGGCAGCTAGATAGGAGAGCCGATGGTGGGGTCAAAAACCCACGGCACACCAGGCAACATCTCGCGGCACACTAGTGTGCCCCGGAACAGTGATTGAAAAACACTGGCTTATGGCCATGGATTGCGAATATATATTCGCAATGTGATAATAAATACCATTCAGTTTGAAGGTAATTGCGAGACAAGAAATATTGCTCTTATATTTTCACAATGCGCTCGCAATTATTGAATTCATGAATACTGAATCGAATTCGAATACTGAACTGAATTTGAATATTGCCTATGCCACTCATAACTAATCTCTTTTAGTATTGTGAATAAGAGCAATCAGTTTACCCTAAGGGGAAATGCTGGAAAGGTAACAGAGGAAGCGACAGCTTGTTTAAATAATTCTAGGCTAGGCAAAGTTAAAGCATCTAATTTCATGTGGAAGGCAACCAATCATTTTATAATAATTTAATTATGCAAGAATAAAGATGAACATTTGTCAATACAATACACCACATTGCACAAATTCCCACTTTACAGTATGTCCAGTGCAGTTTTTTGCTATGTCCAGGGTCCCAGGTTCAAATCCCAGCCTGGGCACTAACTGCAAGCAGTTTACATGTTCTTCCTGTGTTGTTTTGATGTGTGTGGGTTTCCTCTGGCTGCTCTGATTTCCCACACTCCAAAGCTGCTAGGTTAACTGTCTCCCCCCATAGTGATATGACTATAAAATGCTAGGTAAAGCGCTGTGTAATATGTTGGCGCTACATAAACACATGATTATAATAATGTTGGAACGTTATCCAAGAGTATGAGCCATATACTACCAAAATATCTTAATGTGAAGACTCCCTTGTGGTGTTTAATTTACTGCACTTATTTACAAATCTTCTTTACTGTACTTTTTTTTACCATTTTGCAAAAAGGTATAATTCTATAGGTACAGTGGTTTAAAATATATGGTGCAGTGTGTGGGTAGAAAAATGAAATATTAATAAAAAGCTAAAATGTGTTAAACAGAAACACTGATGTGGGAGCCTAAAAACAATGGGAGAATAAGGTAAAGAAATCATAGGTTCACAAAATATATGTTTAACAAATATATGGTGCAGTGGGTAAATTGAAAAATAAAAAAATGAATAGTAAAAATCTGAAATGTGTAACATTTGTTGGCTCCTGGCAAAATATGGGGCATAGAAATAAAAGGGTTGTGGCCCAATTGTAGGTTCAACAAATATTGATTTAGTGACTTTTTTTGCTTATGATCTGATCTTAGATGCTGACTGATGTGTCCTCACTTGCCAGTCTAAATAACTTCTGCACAGTACTATAGACGCACTGACAGGAGTCATGGCAACAATTTCTATTGACAGGGGATGCTCTTTTAATAGCATTATCGCTGCACAATGTTAATTAGAAAATGATATCAACAGTGTTAAACTAATCAAATAAGATTTTAAAAGTGGAACTGAAATAAGTATTTCAACACTATTGTTAAATTTAAATGGTGTTTTTTCCCATGTCAGTATACTCTTTTATGTGCTATAATTTCATAAAGCTGACACAGTTAAATACCGTATATATAGATAATGTTACGGTGACAGATATTTCTTGTCACTGCAGTTTTACTATAACAGCGGAATGGATAAGATATGAGTTGCAAATGCTGTTTCTGCACTTTCCCAGTAACCTCTCTGTCTTTGCTTACCCATCAGCTTTTTTTTCCCCTTTCAAAGGCATAGTAATGTACTTTAAGCTTATTTCTAATCTCCTTGTCAGCGCTTTTACCTATAATATAAGACAATCTGATTTCAAGAATGAACTCATTAGAATCCATATTGATACGCTTTGCTTAACCGTGGCTTATGAAGCTAAAAGTTAAAGCTAACGTTTACACAGGTAGAATGTTTTACAGCTTTATTCATAGTGTATTGTAGTGTATTTGAACTGGTTCCAATATCATTTTGTAATATGCAGCTAGGGAGTGAACATACAGCAGGTTAGCCAGTTTATCAAACAGCAGTATTAGCAACTTTCCTGTTATACATAAGCACCCATCTGCTGCAAAGCTCACCAAGCTTTTTTATATTGGGTAATTTCTGAGATCTTTTGTTTTTAAATAATAAACTTGATTTTAGAGTATTTTGTTTTGCAAACAGTCATTTAGAAAAAACATAATTTGGATTAGTGGGATAATTATGAAGCAGTGTATGCCATTAATTTTGTGTACTATACTGTATGTGTAGGTGTGCCACCTCTATGTATTTATATGACCTTTTAGAAGTATATGTCTCCCAATGACAACATATTCATCTGCTTTTTCTTTTAGAAAGGTGGTAAATTCTGTACCCACACACTAGGAGGAGCCTTGTTGGGAATGTGAAAGCCCTGGGGCACCTTTGGGAAAGAAAAACTATGTAGAGTATGGTGAGTGTAATCAAATTGAGCAAAATACACTATATGGGCAAAAGTTTAGCTTCTTTGGGCTACTACACCAACAAAAACATATCTTATTCTAAATCCATAAACACCAATATGGTGTCCTACCACCCTGCACATAGACATTTTGTATCTGAAAATGTCAGGCATTGATGTTATAACAAAAGCCCTGTTTTTTGGGGGTTTATTGTCATTCACCCAAAAGTGTTTGATGAGGGGTCAGTGCCCTCTGTGGGCAAGTCAAATTATTCTATACCAAACTCAACTATCAGTGTCTGTGCATCTTGCTTTGTGTGCTTACTAAGGCACAGTAAAATGGAAAAGGGGCTTGCCCAAACTCTACCCTCAAAATTGGAAATATAGAATTTAACAAAATGCGTTGGTATGCTGAATTGTTAACATTTCCCTATGTTGGAAATAGTTAAATTCTAACATACAATTTTAGATCCAGGTACTTCTGTTGCATGCAAATCCAGTTGTGGTATGGTATTCCATCTGATACTTGGTATTGCACTCAATTTGATATAATGGGATGTAAGGCTTGAACAAAGCTTCACACCAATGCAATCACATTCCAATGTTTGTGCTAAGGATAATGCCAGATGAAGTTTGGAACTAGAGACGGTTGTAAAATTTCTACTAGCTGACTTTATGAGTCCCTGAACATGATTTTATCACCAAAACTATGTCCAAAGTTCCCACAACCTTTCTCTACGTCTCTAAAAATGTTGGTGATGATTAGTGATGAGTAGTGATGAGCGGCATAGGCAATATTCGAATTTGCGATATTTTGTGAATAATTCTACTTATATTCGATTCTATATTCACGATTTGCAATTACAATCGCCTCGATTAATTACCTTTAAAATGAATGGTCACATGTGCTATTTATTTTCGCATTGCGAATATATATGCGCAATCCATGCCCATAAGCATCCTAATGCGAATATTCAAAATTGCGAATATCCTCTGACATATTCGTGAAATTTGCTAATTCTCGAATAGCCGATATTCGCCAAAATATATTCGAAATTCAAATATTCTAGCTCAACACTAGTGATGAGCAGCATAAGCAATATTCAAATTCGCAACATTTTGCTAATAAAAATATATATTGCAATTAACTCATGAAGTCAGGTCGCTACCCCTGCAGTTTATGAGGTCTGATTCTTCACAAAATTATGAGACAGTTTAGATTTTGAAGAATTTAAGTAGGAAACACAAGGTTGGGTTAGCCCTGTTAGTTCAACCGCTTAGTACGTTATCACTTTAAGGAGAAATGACTTTTAACCTGCTGAAAAGGTATGCCAGTTTTGAAATGCCGTTTCCCATTTATGATCTTATTAAAGAAAATTATATTTAAAAAAAAGTATATCTTGCCATTCAATATTAGGTCATATTTGTTTTTTTTCATCAGTTGAATGCATTATAAAAAGGGACCTGGTTAAATTACTGGAATTAAAATCCCTTTTACGTGTTTTGATAGAGTTCAAGGACTAATACTAATAACATGATACAACACTGAGTATGGGAACTTGGAAGCCATAATCTAATTCCAGGAAACACGTAATTGTTTAATGCAATCACAATACACAGTGCTGGTCTATGGCTTATCAATAAAGTGGGATTCTTTCTGTCTGGAAAAGTGTCCTTGTTTTTATAACTGCAATGAACAAAAATATAAATGTCACACTTTTGGTTTTGCTCCCATTTTGCATGAGCTGAACTCAAACATCTGAAACATTTTCTACATACACAAAAGACCCATTATATTGTTCACAAGTCTGTCTGTTCACAATGCAGTCAGCATGCCAGTTGAATGCCCCCTTAAACATTGCAACATCTGTGGCATTGTGCTGTGTGATCAAACTGCACATTTCAGAGAGGCCTTTTATTGTGGGCAGTCTAAGGCACACCTTATATTCATACTGTCTAATCAGCACCTTGATATGCCACACCTGTGTGGTGAGATGGATTATCTCGGCAAAGGAGAAGTGCTCAATAACACTTCTGGCACTTCTGGCTTTGGCAGCACTCCTCCTGTTCCTCCTTGCACAAAAACAGAGGAAGTGGTCAAGATGCTGGGCTGTTGCCCTCCTACGGCCTCCTTCATGTCTCCTGTTGGTACCTGTATGCTCTGGACACTACGCTGACAGACACAGCAAACCAAACTATGCCAAGACGCTGTAGGGAGGTCATACAGGCACATGGAGACCACACACATTACTGAGCCTCATTTTGTTTTAAGGACATTACCTCAAAGTTGGATCAGCCTGTAGTGTTTTTTTCACTTAAATTTTGTGTGACTCCAAATCCAGACCTCCATGTGCTGATAAATTTGTGATTTTGTTGTCACCACATTCAACTATGTAAAGAACAAAGTATTATTAAGAATATTTAATTAATTCAGATTGAGGATCTCTTTTTTTTGTGTTTCCTTTTTGAGCAGTGTACTATATATACGGTAGGTCATACTGAAAATAACAGGTCTTGTTGCAGAAATGATAGGGACAGTGGCATAATTTCATAGATTTCCTGAAATTGGAGAACCTTTTGCAGAATTCCACATCTTCTGGAATCATTTTCATTGTGGTTTGGTTTATCTTACTGTACTACAATGTTACTGTTAATTCATTCTTCATCAAGAATATTATTATATGCTTAAGTACACTGGACTAGATCCAGATTATCTTTATCTGTACCTATTGTGGTTTGTAGAACTACCTCAAATCTTACCATGAGCAAAGCTAACTGCTCTACCTGATTAATATCCTATTCATTATAAAATAGGGCAGCAAATATGACAGTCGAAAGACTGCATCTGTCACTGTAAACAGCCATCATTATCCATTTCAATGCATCTAGAATATTGTCTCTGTCACTATAGTATTTGATATGTCTATTTTGGTAATCATCCAGATACCTGTCATTTTTCTCAGCACAGTCCATCTAGTAAGTAAATCAAAGTCATTCTATGGCAGTTGGCCCATATGACATGATCCAATAGTCAAATAAAAGGCTTTAATTTTTATCCATATTCTCTACAATGCAAAGGAGGCAGGCATTACCTAAAGCTGAACTCTGTTACATATAGTTTGCTAAGTCTAAAGAAAATGTTTGCAATAAAATAACTTTCTCTTGTTTTTATCTTTTTCTGCATCTCAGTATTGCTAATTTCCCTTCTGCTGCTTTCAGCCACTTACCATCCCAGTTAGCTCTTCCTACCAGATGCAAAATGCTACTTGGTAGTCAGACAACTGTAAGAACACAGCTGCACTCTATGATATAAAGCTCATGCATCAAACATTGTTTGACAAAACACAACCTCACCGTGATCTTTGCATCAGGGAGTAAGGATACTAGTGACGTCATGTTCTGTCAAGTGCAGTGAAGTATAATGTATTCAGCTTTGTATCCAAAGAGCAGGGGGAATTATTAGGTTAGCTCCATGCTGCATTACATTCAAAATGTATTCATTTCATATAATACCATCCATTATTTGATAATCTCTAAATGTGATAAAGATCATTTTTAACCTGCCAGAATTAGACCAATATCCTAAACTTTCAGAGATAGAAAATAGAGATGCTCAGGTTAAGAAAATAACCAGCATTTGTCATACCCACGTTCACAAGGATTATGATGAACATAGTTCTAATGATATTAGTGGTGTATATTGTTGAATGGTAAATATTCATTTTAATGATCCAATCAAGGAACAGTAACTTCCTGTTTACCTTTTCCCCCTGTACATGATTTGGTATTTGAAGTTAACAAGAATTTGCTATGAAAGTGACTGCATATTTACAATGTTGTGTGAAAGCTTTCATTTTCATTTGGCAGGCCCAAAGTTAATTGGCCATGTCTGCCCTCGAACAGGTGGATCGGACTTTTAAAAAAGTCCCCCGTCCCCCTGTTAATGCAGCGATGTCACTTGCGTTATATGTAATGCACAGTTCCTGGTTCCAAAACCGGAAGTGACGTGGGTGGGACGTTATGTCTGGCCCATGCCCAGTACAACACTAGAGATCAGAAATTCAATGTTTGTGCCGAACTGTCCGCTCAGCCATCACTATTCATTGACCCACACTATACAATGTTCTTTATTTTTTCTCCAGACATCCTGAAGGTATAAATCAATTATTTTGTTCCACCACCTTTTAGCTTGTAAGCTTAAATAGTCAGGGTTCCTCTCTCTTTCTGTATCACCATATGTACTTTTTTATTTAGGCAGCATTCAAACAGGAGCTTTCTACCAAATATCAGCAGTCCGGAGAGTACCTGCCTGCTCCGTGTATGGGAGCCTGCGCACAGTGTGCAGATGCTGGGGGGGCATTCAGAAATGTGGCCATGTAATACCTATTGGGTAGATTCCCAAAAATAACTGGGGGTGCCTAATGTTGCATCTTTCTGGCTTTTGGGCACTGGAAACGCAGCATTTCCCAGAGGCCTTTGTGAATGGTCCTTCAACTGTATGTTGTCTTGACTTCTTTACCACCTTTTTATTTAGTTTTGCTCCATAATATATTTATCTATAGTTCAAAACAGAAAAAAAATATTAATAATAATTATTGTACAATACGCAAAAATCTTTTTAAATCCATGGCAAGCTATTCTTTACAATATATTTATCTTCTTTGTTTAGCTGCATAGAATTTTGTTAGCAGCATGTTTTACATTTCACAGAGGTAGAGCCACTGTATCTCAGCCAAGTAGATCGTATCTAAATACTGTGAACTGAATATAGATAAATAAGCTAGCTCCTGTCTGGCACTGTCTCTAAGAATTATTGCCGAATACTGATTTAAACTCAAACACTGCATACTGCGTGTGTGCAAGTGAAGGCCATAATAAAACTGAATACATTTACAGGCTTGCGTTTCTTTTTTGTATTAGTTGACTCTGCTGCTGTATTTGTCTTAATATAGAGTTTTATGGTATTATATTTTAACAGAAGGGCATATGCTTATATTTATATCATTATATAAATACTGTAGATAAAAAAGAACACTGTATTTGTTTGCAATGTCTATTTGCTTACTGTAGCGTTTTCTTGAGTAAGTAGATGATTTGGTAGTTTTTAAAGCTCTTTAAATATCTGTATCTGACCTGTGTACAGTATTTCAGATAAAGGAATCAAACAGCAAAAGGCCAGTCACAGGGCAGGAAAATAAGTTGTGTTTTTGTTTTCATCTTAAAATACCAAAAGAATCTAAATGTTGTAATGGTGTTTACTGTATGACAAACTCTTATTTAACAAGGCAAACACCAATGTGCAGTTATGAAGCTCAAACAACTGTCAATTTGGTCACCTTTTATTGTACCAATGGGTTTGTAATCTTAGGGTCCCTTGGACCATGGACCGATGTAAGCCATTGGTTGGTGGCAAAATCGGCCGCAGATCGCGGGTGCCCACATGGGCCGACAGGCTTGGTCGGCCAGAGAACAGACATCTCCATAAACCTCTGGCTGATGCCATTAGTTTGAATGGGGACTGGCACACAAAGGGTGCCCACCGATACTGTGAATGATGGAGAGCAGCGTGATGACGTCATCATGTTGTTCTCCACAGCTCATCTGTCGGTCCCCGCTTTGTACGTGTGTGGAGACCTTTAGTAGTTGCTATGAGTTATTGCTAAACAAACATCTCACATTCAGTTTAAAAGCAAACAGCATGTCAGCATAAGTGTAATATATAAAAGGAGAACTATAAAGTATTTTGGTCATGATTATTTTGTTGTATACAGTTGTGCTCATAGGTCTACTCTGGCAGAATGTAGGATTTGTTTTTCAGAGAATTTGAATGATAACACATATGTTCATGGTTAGTGGTTGGCTGAAGCCATTTATTGTCAAACAACTGTGTTTACTCATTTTAAATGACACAAACTACCCAAATGGCCCTGTGTATGTAAAAGTTTACATACCTTGCATTTGACCTCATAACCACACCAAGTTTTCTAACACTGAATAAGGAAAAAATACAGGAAGTGATGTCATGTACATCACTTCAGGTATCGGGTATCCCTCCTATTAGCTGGTTAACTTAGGGGGCAGGGGGGCATTATTCTGCCCCTAGCTTCCCACACCACATATTATCTGCACAAGCAGGGTGGGTAACTTAGTAGGGAGGGGTGTCACTCTCCATCCTTAATAACCCCGATTTCATAATCCCAAGAAAAATCCAGGATTTATTGAAATCACAATTTAGCCTGGAAGGTCACATAAAAAAACATAACTTTCCCAGCCAAAACGGAATGCTTGACAGGAATGCACGTTTTATACACACAACGTGACACAAAAATGGCTTAAAGATAACCATCTACACCTCTTATCTGTTTGCTTGTAATTAGTATGTATAAAAGATCAATGATATTTTGGACAGACCCTGGTATCTTTCATCAAGTGCTGCACTGTTTTTTATGGATTCTAAATCATGGGTTATAGAAAAATATCAAGGGTTATAGAAAAAAGCCAATCAGCAGTGTTCAAATGGTGAGTAAGAATTGGAAAATTAAGGGTTGTGTTGAAACCAAACTACGGTCAGGAACACCAACTAAAATTTCAGCCACCACTGCCCAAATATCTTTAAATAATATCTTTAATAAAGCACTTATATATTAGTAAATAAATACTGGGTTTTCTAATAATAACATGTGCCACATTCTATATCAATTAATCATATGGAAGTACCTGACATAACCTCAAAATTGGGGCTTCAAGGCTCTCAATTCAGCATTAAAGGTCATTTATTAAAAAGGGCTTTAATAAAAAAGTAGGATCAAATTTGCAATGCAATATCATAAATACATTACATAAAACATTACACATCTTATTTCAAGATTATATTAATATGTACAGTGGAATAATTGAATATCCTGGAGCTCTTGAATCTCAGATTTAACACCAGCATTTCCACATATTAACCCCTGATGTCTTTCGCACTTCAATGGGCTCCAAAGGGGGGAAAAAGTAAGTGACACGAGGGTTATGTATGCTCTTAATTCAAATTGTCAGCATTGTAACATCAGCAGAACACTAATCCACTAGGTAGATCCCATCCACACGGGCACAATGATTAGGGTTCACAGTTGGGGAGACTACTAGCCTCCGTCAGGGGGAAGGATTCCCCACAGGATGTCACAGGGAGGCGCTACCCACAAACCAACCTTGAGTATGACCTGGTTCAAAAAGACGCTTGGCTGGGTTGGATCCCTCCAACACAGCAGATGAAAAAAACTGGTATGTGTCAGTGTGTCATCAAGGTAAGACACATAGGGAAAAAGGACGCAACTGAAAGCTGTGTGTGTTCCTCTCCCTTTCTCTATAATTAATAATTTATTAATGAAATAAAGGACTGTGTGTGGCTGTATAAAAAGGAACAATAGGGAGGTACTTGAAGAAAGATGGTCTGCAAGGTCGAGTTGTGAGAAGAAATTCATTAGTATGCAAATACCACAAAATATCCTGCTTATAATTTGCCAAACAGCACAGAGACAAGCGTCAAACCTTCTGGAAATAACTCAGTTGGAGTTATGAGACCAAAATTTAACTTTTTGGCTACAACCATAAATACTACATTTGAAGAGGATTCAACAAGGCCTATGATGAAAGTACATAATTGCTACTGTGAAACATGGTGGTGGGGATGTGTGGGCTACAAAGGCACAGAAAATATGGCAGTCCCTATCCAAAGTAATGTCCGGCACATGAAAGGTGCCAGCCAATCCTCTGAGGGGCCGGCTGCAGCGTGATGACATCATTACACTGCAGTCTGTCCCTCATCTTTTGAAGGGTAATCTAACCTTTGTATGGCTACCTTCAGTCTACTGATCTCAATATCATTGAGCCACTCTGGGGAGACCTCAAACATGCAGTTCCAAAATGTATGGGAACTAGAATCTTTTTCCCAGGAAGAATGGGCAGCTACCATCTGTGAGGATAAAGAGCCTCATCCACAACTACCACCAAGAACCAGGGTATGTAAACTTTTGATCCGGGTCATTTAGGTAGTCTATGTTGTAATAATGAGTTAAAAAGAGTAGCCAACCACTAACCATGAGTGAAAGAAAAGTTTTTGTGTTATCATTCATTTTCTCTGAAAAATGGTAAAAAAAAAATCAAAAATTCTGTCAAGGTGTGTAATCACCCCAATTGTGCCTAACTGTATATTTCCTTTTTATTAAAATTTTTTATACATTCTTTCCTAACATATTATATATAAAATATTATAAATAGAGATAGAGCTATCATGGTCAGTATTACTGAGTTATACGGTTTAAGTCACATAAATAAGGATTGTTGCACACCTTAACTAAGTGTGGCAATAGGTGGCTAGCATTGTTTTTTATAGTATTCACTAGGCAATCCATCAGCCCCTGGAGCTTTTAGATTTGGCAAGGAATCTATAACTCTAGACAATTCCTCCTCAGTGAATGGGGTGGAAAGTGTCTCCACCTGGAGCTGCGACAATGCAGGAACCTTCACAGACTGAAGAAATGCATTGATCGTAGGGAGAGAGGGTTGAGGCGTGTTAGCATCTGCGGCTAAATTGTAGAGAGATCCATAAAACTTGGCAAATTGGTTAGCAATATCAAGGGGGTTTGTCACCTTAACCTGAGATGCAGGCTCTAGTAGGAATGGAATAGCCGTGCGGAAATTCATAATTCTTAACCTCCTGGCCAGATAGGCCCCTGCTTTGTTCCCCATGGAGTAGTGATTCATTTTCAATTTCCTGAGCGCGTGCTCATAGTTGTGGAGGAGCAAGGCTCGGAGATCATTCCTCATGGACCTGATCTCCACCACCCTACCACTATCAAAAACATGTTTATCCAGGTCCTCGGCTGTGTCTCTTGCCCCACTGCCCGCTTATGCTGTGCAGTCAGCTGAATACAGATACCTCTAATGTAAACTTTATGGGCATTCCATACCGTGAAAGGGCCAACATCAGGGGTAGTATTGATAGTGAAATATTCCTCCAATCTCTCCTGGAGGACACGCAGCTTAGAGGGAGTCTGCATAACGTAGGTATTCATTCTCCACAGTTTGTGGGAAGGGAGACGCAGAGATTGCAACACTTCCAAAGATATAGGGGCGTGGTCGGACCATGATATAATACCGATCTCGGACCTGACAACTTTTTGCAACAGCCATTTGTCAACCAAAAATAAATCTATACGGGAATACGTCCCATGTGGAGGAGAGAAAAACGAGTAATCCCTCTCATTCCCATGATGACATCTCCACACATCAAACAGCCCATATTTATGAATCACCGGATCGAGGGTAGTGTGAGGTCGCACAGCGGTTGTGGACACATCCAAGGTAGCATTCGGGATCAAATTAAAATCTCCCCCTAAAATGAGGGCACCCTTTTGTAGTTTACCTACTTTGCACATTAATTTGTGAAAAAACTAATTTGGCCTGCATTTGGTGCATAGACATTCACTAGGGTGAAGGGAGTTGAGTTGATAAGACAAGTCACTATGAGGTAACGTCCCAGTGGGTCGGGGAAGACCTCCTGGGGTTGAAAGTCCAGGGTCGTCTTGATCGCAATCAATACCCCCCTAACTTTCTTCTCCACACACGCCACAAACTTATGAGACAACAATTTGTCGTGGAACCGAGGGGCATCCACCTCTAGGAGGTGAGTCTCCTGCAAGAAGAGAATCTCACCCTTATGAGCGCGAAACTCTTTCAGGGCTTGTTTCCGCTTATAGGGGCTGTTCAAACCTTTCACATTTAAAGACAAAATATTAACAGACATCGAGTACAGAAAACAATGCTTCTTTCTTAATCAGTACAGTATACATTCTAGATACGATTCTTGGCTTACAGCCACCCAACACATGCGTCTTCCATAAAACAATCTCCCACGGGGGAATGGGCAGTTTGGCTGGCTGAGAGGGCTCAGTAAGCCACCCATCAAGGGGAAGGGTTACAAATATTAAGAACACACACAGAACGGGCCGGGGGGAAGGAAATAAAGGCCACGAGGTGCCTTGCGGCACGTGGCAATAACTGGGGGAAACAAACAAGTGTGGCCTCAAAAGGCCAGTGAAATGCATGAAACTGCTTGTGGGGGGTGTCGGTGTCATGGCCCGCAGGAACGGGCTGGCAGACATCACTAAAAATATAGAGACACAAATGTAAAAGGTTGCAGTCATAAAAAAAATAAACAACAGTTCCGAAACTTACAGTCTCGGAGTCCCAGAGCCGCGGAAGTCCGTGGAGTCATAACTGAAGGGAGGCATAAAGACCCAAAACTGATAAAGAAAAGAGAAGAAACAAATAACGAACCATTTGAGACAAGACCGTCAGGAGCTTGGCTCAGTCAGATACCTGGAATGCACCAGGGCATGGGTAAACAAATCCAGTAGCAGTCCAACGTTCAGGTCCAGCCCGATGAGGTCTTGCGCGGCGCTGCTTTTCCATGAAGTAGGTCAGGGGGCACTTCAATACCCTATCTTGATAGAAGGGACAGGCCCTGTTCCAGGCTCAACGCAGGAAAGGTCTTGCCCTGGTAGCGAATGAGTAGTTTCATGGGGAAGCCCCACTTGTAGGGGATCGCGTTGTCCCGAAGCGTGCGGGTGACCGGGAAAAAGCTCTTTCTCTGCTGGATGGTTTGCTGGGACAAATCTGTATACAGCGAGATGTCGGCAAATTTGTCTGAGAGCTCCGGTTTCTTTCTAGAGGCCATCATCGCTGCATCTTTGATGTGGTAGTAGTGTATGCACGCCAGTATGTCACGCGGCATCTCTGCTGACAGAAAGGGAGGCCTGGGCAGGCGATGAGCCCTGTCGATCCCCAGCTCTGGAAATGGAACCGCGGGCAGCAGTTCCTGTAGCAACTCTTGCAGATAGGCATTGATTTGGGCCGGTAGAACCAATTCGGGCACTCCCCTGAACTTAATATTAGTGCGTCTGGAGCGATCCTCCAGGTCTCCTACTTTAGATTTAATCCACCGGATCTCACTGTCTCGATCATTATGGGCATCCACCAGTGTGTTATGCGCCTCAGAGAATTCCCGCATTTTGTGCTCTACATGGGCAATCCGGTCCTCATGATCTTTCACTTTACGTTTCAACTTAGTCACCACGGTGTTAAAATCGGTGAAGATAGATTTGCGCAGAGACAATAGCATCTCTTTCATTGTAAGCACTGATACATTCTCCTC
>CM070036.1:54353650-54364195 GCA_036250615.1 Ptychadena robeensis | reverse complement strand
TGTGTATAAAAAGTGGAAGAGTTCTTCAGGATGGCCCCGTAGCAGCACAGGCTACTTTTGTATCCCCTAATTTGGTGATGCTCCTGCCTCTCCAGGGATGTCGTATCTATGCGCAAGGGGTCTTAGGAGGGTAAACATCACAGTGGTGTTTACCTTCCCTAGTTTCCTTGATTGACACTAGATGAGCTTGTAAACAAGAAGGCACTGGGAATGAGGAAGAGAGTGTTTTTTAGGTTTGTGAAGCAGTTTGCCAGGATCATCAAGACAGCTGACATGTAAGTAAAATCATTGCTTTACCACTGCAGTTTAATAACTACAACAATTGACCCTCTTTGTGATGTCATCACACCATTGCTTGAGTTTTTTGGACACTGGAAATTTAGTTTAAGGGACTTAAGGACAGTTCCTACTTACTCTTACTGTTGATAGATTGAACAAGTGCTCTTTGATCTAGGTTGCCCATTCCTATTTATACAATACAATACAAAAACAAAACAAAATGAGAAAATGTGGGACTGATTGGAAATCTGCATCATCCAAACAATTGTTGTAAAAGATGATCATACATTTATTGTAAAACAGACAGCTTTACATAAGGTATCCTTGAACATGACAAGATACCATCAATCAATACATATGGGACAAGAAAAGGTCATTAACAATGTGGACTATCAACATCTTTCGCCATAAAACTTCCTCAGGATGTACACATTGCTTGCTCTTGTAGCGTAACGTAGAGTTAATATGTTCTGTAATTTCCAGTACTGTATGATTTTGGGCCTAGTAACTGTTCACACTAGAGTATGTGCTGACATGTCAACAGGGTTAAAATATGATTGGGAGGATCATAGGCCTATCTCCCTAGTGTCATCTCCAGGATGTCCCTATGGGAGATAGGCCTAGTATCCAGACCTGAGGGATTAAAATGATCATGACAGCCAAGCATCACTTCCCTATCGGACTAGGGATTGAGATAAGAGGACTCACCCTTTAACAAAATCTTAGCGTAAGAGACTATTCTCTGCTGACTATTATTAAGACAAAGTGCCTCTCCACTTGGGTTAGAGCCTGAGCCATTGTTGTTACTAGCCTTTTTCAACCTTTGCATCCTATGTACTGTAGTCTATACCTAGGCTTAGGGATAAGGAAATATTGCATATATTCCTGCCTAGAGAAGTAGTTATCTTGCATTATCAGCATGTGTGTGAACATTATGTTATTACATTCACTCAGCAGAGGCCTGTGTAAAGCATCCACTTGCTTACCAAATATGAGTGACCCGGGGGAGTTGCAGCTCAGGGAGTTTAAAGCCTGTTAAAGGTTTTGGGGTGAGGAATTCTCCAGTCTGCAAAACAAGTCTGGGTGTAACCTGGTAATCCTGGGTCTTGGTAATCCTTAGTCTAGTCCACTAGATAGAAGACTGTGGAACTGCAAAATCTAGTAATGAAGTATAAGGCTCAAGCTAGGCATACACAGCTCAATCTTTGAATTGATTAAAGCTCAATAGATCGCAGTGCATGTTCAGGGTGATTGATTAAGCTTGAATGGATTGTGTCTACCCTTAATCAAACAGGGAACAAACATGCTTGTAAATCCCTGTTTGATTGCCAATGATTGCCATTACTTTGGATGGTAAAGTATCGAACAGGATTGATTGCACAGAAGTGCTGCGCCTCGATTCTCAGTTAAATTGAGGAAACTTGATTGCAGCGTGGTGATCGAGGGTTCATCAATTGCATGATTATCGACCTGTGTATGGCGAGCCAAAGTAGGACTTTGTGAGGTGGTGAATTTTGTTGGCCAGAGGTATATTTCTTTAAAGTGAAGTCTATCTATCTATCTATCTATCTATCTATCTATCTATCTATCTATCTATCTATCTATCTATCTATCTATCTATCTATCTATCTATCTATCTACTTTGAGTTTAGAGGAATTTGTTGCAGCCAGCAGTTTGAAAAGCAAAATATCCATCCATCTATTACTTGTGTAGAGTGAAACGGTGTTCGACTTGAGTTCAAGCTTCTGTCAGTCAGTCATGGTTAAATGCTTATATGAGAAGAGTTGTTCATTTAGGGCTGTCAAAGAAATATGGAATTTGTCATATAAGTGTCGACAAGTAAAAGTGAACTACCTTTTTTTCTTGGTCTGTTCAGGAATTTAAATCCCTGGAAAACAGCATGTACTTGAAAATGTAAATGTCATTACAGAGAGATATTTTTTGATGGATTCTAGTAATTAAAAATTGTAGCTTACACTTTGTTGGGTTTAATTACTGCTGGGGGATTTAATAGAAGTCAAGGAAGGCTTTGAGTGATTCAGAAGATGCAGAGCATAACCTAAACTATAATTACAAATCTCTTTCATCTGCTATTATCAAAAAAATAGCTTTATAAATTACTGTTTACATTTCATTTTCATTTTTAATACACATAGTAAATATATTAATTGACATTGAGATTTATTTTGATGACTATAATTTGCTTCACATTTTGTGTCAAAAAAATTATGACACTGATGCGTACAAAAAGAGAATACATTTCACAGCACTTCAAATACCTTTTCGGTATTCTCTGCTATGGGTTGGAAATTACCATTACCATGACTTGTTATTGTCCTACTATAATAATTATTTTTTGTTGGTATTATTTTGACCTTTTTACAATCAGAAATAAAATGTGCATAAGTAGTAGAAGGCTTGACAAGAAAATCAGAACCTAAAGTATTATTATTAAATACAAGAGCAAAAAGCTTACCAGTCCTCAGACATGGTGTCTGCATTTATTTTTTTTACCTGCCGACCTACCTAATAATACGCATCATGTTTAAATGGGAGACCTTCCTTAGACAGGAGTAGTGATGTACTTTTGCTATGCAGTTAATAGCAAGGGGTCTATAGATGATCAGACGCATACACAGGAAAAAGGTAGCCTTTGTACAGTCAAAGTTGCCTAAAATGAAGGAAGATTACAAACATGTTTACCAATAGTGATGCACATTATCTTGAATATTTGCAAATTGAGAATATCCGCTGCGAAATGTGTGAATTCTTGAATAGCCGATATTCGTTGATTCGAATATCTTCCCATATTCGAATATTCAAACTCAACACTATTTACCAAGGATTATTTGCTAAGTAACAAGAAAGCTCAGTTGTAATGTGCTTTAGTTTACAGAAAGTTTTAGAGAATCCTTTGGCATGTCTAAAAAGTTTGTAGTGTCATGGGGTGCTATGTAGTGCATCTTCTTCTGCTCAGCACACTGACACAAAGCTCACACACCAAGAACAGAAGGTCCAGGCAACAAGAGGAGAGGAGAGACGGAAAAGGGAGACATCCGTCTGGACACGTACCCAACCTCACGTAGGTGGCAGGTGCAAAACCCTTAAAGGGGCAAGCACCAAATAAATATATATACAGTAAATACATAGGTATAGTGAACAGGGTAAGGCATATATACAGTAAAACATATACACAATGAGTGAATAAGCCCTGTCATTACCCTAAGCTAGGGAAAACCAAAGATTATACAAGTTTATCTGTCTATATATGTCTATATATGTTGTGACAAAGCAAGGGTTAAAAGGCCACTCACTTTGTCTGAAATTGTATTTGATGGTAGATACATCGCTCCCGGATTGAGACGCTACTTTTGGTAGCAGCTCCAAAATGGTCCTGTAGACTGGTCTGTACAGCAATGGACTGTTTGTTGTTTTGGGTCTACCTACCAGTTTGCTAATGAGAGGTGGAACAGAACCTGTGAGGGTGGAGGAGAGGAACGGAAGTGACTCACACCAAGGAGATGTACCAAGGCTGCCATCAGTGAGTTTGTCATTTTTTTTTTTTTTTTAATTTGCCAACTGCAGTGTGTGACTTCACCTTGCCACAATAAACTGTTTGTTTCACCATACCTGAGCCTGTTTTGCCTGCAGAACTCTAACCATTTGTAGTTTGTTCCCCACAATGTATGTTTGTTTGAGCAGAGGCTTAATTAAACAAACGATGTCTTCAATCGATTCAGTACCCTTTCATCTCATAAAATCCCTTCCTGGAGAAGACTTTCTTCATTTTTGTGCAATGAAGTTTATTGGTCAAATACAGCTTTTCATGTTTATAGCTTTTTATTATTTATTATTAAAACAACATTCTCCAGGGAATCTAGATCACGAAAAAATCCCTTTTAAGCCACCCTATAGCAGAACATCAGACCTGTACTCAAGTTATCCGGAGCAGTTTTGTAATTAACCTTCTGAGCGTTCTCCCCGAATTAACTCGGGCTGAGTTTCATGCATCATGAAACTCAGCCCCAGTTAGCCGGAGGAGCGCCCGAGGTCTCGCCGTCTTTTGTCTTCCGGGTCCGCCCCCGATCGCATCACCGGTGACGCGAAGGGGGCGGGGGTAGGCGGCGCCATAGACCTTCATGTAAATGGAGGGGCGTCGCCTTTCGTCAGCATAAGTCCGGCGTCTCCAGTGACGCCGGGCTTATGTTTACTACCCTGAGCTGAGCTGGCAATCGCGGCGGAGCATTGTGTTATAAAAAAAACGTGCCACGTGGCAAACGCTCAGAGGGTTAAGCAGAGTCATGAGTTAGTTTTATTAGTTTGCAAGATAATATAGATTCTGGTTGCTGGATATTGGTGATATGCGTTCTACTGCCCAAGAATGCAATTGCAATTCCTCTCTTGCTTTAATGTCTACAACTACCCCGAAAATGTAGTTGCACTTCTGTTGTTTCATGTCTTGCCCTTATAAGTTTACCTTCTGTGTTTGTATTTTTTCACTGATTATAGTATTGCGAACTCCCTTTTGGTTGTTGTATTCCAATTGTGCATTGTGTTTTCCTTGTAATATGTATAAAGCAATAAACATATATAAAAAAAAATACATTCTGCATTACTTTTTAAGATCTTTATATATTTAAAATGATAAGTATGATGATATTGATGTGCTCTATACCATGTTACTGAAGATTTTAAGAATATGCAGTCCAGTGATAGCAACGCTTGGTTTGTGAAATCTCCTACATAATGTACACATTAAACTAAATCATATGTTGAAGCCTCATAAATGAATTCTTTGACATTTTAATCTTTGAATAAGCAAAAATGTTAGTCTTTTGACTAACAACCTAAATCCAATTTCCATGTCAGATGATCATTTATGTATGACATAATTATGTGGGGACTATTATATAATGTATTATTAATATTGAAGTAATATGCAAAAGAAACGAGTTTGACTCAATGTAGAACTCAAAAGGGTGGCACCTGTTTGCCGGAAGAATCCAGACAAACGCCCCAGGGACAGTTAGCTGAGTACTACGCCTGTCAGTATCAGGTAAATCAGCCTGAGGCAAGACATCATTATCACTGAATCCTGACCTCCATTAGCCTTTGCTGAAGCCTGGTGTCATGAGTCGGCTTAACCTAATCTGCTGAGTGCCGCCAGTGCAGGCATGAGAGAGACCTTTCCCTGGGCGGGTGTTCGCAGAGAGCACAGCAGTAACTTAGATGCTTTGAGAATTAGGGTGTGCCAATTGAGACGAGGCCTAATATCTGCCAGTACGCCGTCACTGCCGCCAGATCCCATTGTAGTTGAATGGCCCAAGCCGAATGCCTTCATTAAAGAGTTTTATAAGTCCTAGGGCCATACGCAGGTTTTGCGAATGACTTATCGTAGGTTACAACGCTAAAGCACAAGCTCAACGAAGTTCTGAACAACCTACTCTATAAGCCTCCGTATAGGACCGGACCGGCGTGCCCCTATGCAATCGTCATCCGAGAGACAGCCTTAAGGTCAATAATATATGACTACCGGAGTTTGACATGGGAGGGTTGGATCAATTGCATTGATCCCCTTTAGTCCATGCTCTCATTGCCCCTCGGCAAGCGAGAAAAACGGGAAAACCTTTGTCCTGTAACTCAGTAGGAGTCGTTCAGTATACGGCGAGAGAAGTGCGACTTGTATGGTTTACAGTAAAGAACTTGCGTCCGCCCAGCATTTCAAGCGGCTATGAGTATGGGTATATTGCGCTCTTGCATCGAGAAAAGAAGGCTATGATGCAGATTTGCTTATAGATGAACGATTTGTTCACTACCCATGCAAGCCGTGGTCCACTGGTCCTGCTCTCAATCACGAGTAGCCAGCCCTGCCCCGGGAAGTGGGAGACAGCGATTACTAGCCCCAAGCGGACATGGATACTTCTGGTTTATACCTGGCCTTGGGCTGGAGCGGGCCAGATGGCCACAAACTTTGGGTATAACCACGAAGCACGGATGTGATAAAGCCCTAGGGACAAAGTGAGGACGCATCGCAAAACTGCCCAACGGCCAAGTGAACAAAGAAAAAAGGATCGAGCCTTATTTAAAGGGGATTGCTGCTGATTACCGGCGCTCATTCCCAATTGGCCTCGCATGCAATCCGTGATCGAGTATGACCAATGAGTGTGAAAGAGCTCGGTAATGATAACAATGAGTCCTGGGGCGGAATCCCGCTTTGAGCCGCACGTTGATTGTCTTGTTGCTGAAGCAGGACCGCCGGGACAAAATGCACGGACTGCTCCCATCCCTTTGAAGTACAGACGAATGCGCGGATTGGGTTAGGTGCCCTGTGGTGCAGTAGTTTTGTTTTCACACCCTCAGCGTCAGAGGATGCAGTGGGCCCCCCCATTGGAGTGGTGCAGAACTCACTTACCTGTGAAGTCGTATAGCGCGGCACATGAATATGGTCGACATACGCAGATGATTAATGCCACCTAGCTATGAGCAAAGGGAATGCCTTAGCTGTGATAGTGGCTCATATGAAGTTCCATCAGGTCATATTAGTAACGTGATTGGAGATCGTTGTATGAGATTGCATAAGACGATCATGCTCATTGACGATGGGATGATTTAATTTATGGTACGCGTATCTGTCAGGAGTATGAACAATGGACACCAATCAAAGAGATCACTAGACCGGTGCTAGTCTAGGGCCTCTTGTATGTGACAGGACCGATAATAGTATTACTGTCGCGAGCATAGCCGCATCACCGCGTTGGACAATGTACAGTGTCAGATGGAGAATTTGCGATGTCTACTGCATTGCGTCTAGGACGGTGTGCTACTGGCTGACTAGCTGGGTCTTGCTTTTCCACCTTTAATGAACACAGATGGTACACGAGGAGGTGAGTATTGCTGGTATCATGGATTGCTCAGTACAGTTGGGTCACAGGCGCGAGCCTTTAGCATGTGCAGGAAAGATGCATCAGTCAATTCTGCGGATGTAGTCCTAGTCATGAGCATTACCATTATGTAGTAGCTAACCCAGGGAGAGCATACGCAACTTACGCAGAGGTACTTGCTAGTATGACCGAGCAGGAGGGGCTGGAATCTTTGCCTCCTAGTCCTGAGGGACCCTAGGTAGACAGCGTGTATCCTGCTTTTCTAATTAGAGGTGGTAATTGATTTAGCCTACTATTATTAGATAACAACCATACTCACTGCTGCAGACTATGTGGACTCCACCTTGACTCATGGCTCCTGGAGTGGAGTGATCATTAGACATGGCAGCGCCTGACTCTGCCGGTCAAAGTAATGTGCGGCATTAGGGTTCTGCTAGCGTCCTGTCGTGAAGATCTCCATAGTGTGAAGATGCTTATATAGACTGGCGGCTACGCAAAAGAGCTCAGGAAGATGTATATGCCTTGCTCTTGAGGACCCACAAGTAACCATTGCCTACTACTTGTAACAATATCGACTAATTGGCACATAGATACCAACCTGGTGTAATCGAAAAGTTTAGTTATACGGGGGAAAAAAGTGTAGGTGATAGACTTGTGTGTCCAAGCAACCGGTTGCAGGGCTCTTATCGTGTGATGCCTGCCTGGCGCGACCCATTCAAGAGCTGACCGCACCTTATGCGACTGTACCGTAATCTCCTCCACATATAATATATATGTATAGATAATATGATATATATATATTAGCTTATTACTTTATGTAGTATTCGTCGTACCATATCTGTATATGCTGATAGATTGTATCAAGACTTCGGCAAATACTATAAAGAAAACAGGAGGTTATAATATGAGAGCAATTGCCCAGTGATACACACAGCATGGTTTTCAGTACCCTTTGTTTATAGAGACCATCCTAATGCTAACCATATGTGTTTTTATTGGTTCCTGTCGAGGGTAATTATACAGGAAAAAAGTTGTAATCTATACTAAGAGCACAGGATGACATCCTTCTATGGTATTAATGTGTTACAGTGATAGTACTGCGTTGATAATACGACGGCCCTTTGCATGCCTACAGGCGATGAAATAGACAAAGAAGGGATTTTACACAACACCAGGAATTGGCATATATTTTTGTCTTGAGATCCGATTCGTCTTGTAATGCTTATCAAAGTTTAAACAACTGACTTGCTGAACATATTGCCATATATCTGACACGCGAAAAGTTACATGGACTGCTTACATTGTCAATAAGAAATCATTAGAACCATAGGCGAGATGGAGAGTACGACTTGGCTTTTCTAGAATACGACGTTGTCAAACAAATCTGACTCTCTATTGTACTGCACTCTTACAACAGTACGACTTTATTGAATATGATATATAGGTGATATATGATTTTATATACAAGTACACAGTGAGTGTATATATGACGATGTGATAGATACTAGTAGTACTGTGTAGAAGTCATTATACCAGCTTTAGCGAAATGGCCACTTATAATACACTATGAACAAGACCAAGAAACCAGGGTGTGTGTTGGCTATGGCTGTTTTTATATCATAAATTAAGGGTTTATAGAATTAGGGGGAGAGCTGCAATATTTCTGCTACGCACATGGACTCCATAAGATAAATATATATCAATATATGATTATCATGTTAAAGGATAAGTTATAATGTATGCAAACGCCACACATAAAAACATCACATTACCAATAAATCCAGAACACATATGTTAGGATATATCCTTCATTAGCCGCTAATAGAACAGTCTAATCAGTTTTGTTTATCCCAATTTTTTTCTGCGAATGTGTTCTAATGGCTATATGAATGCTACAGAGTAGAGATAGGAATGATCGTTACGTATAATCCAATAGTATAGGAAAAAGAGTGTTCCAGATGCCCATGTAGAGTCACAGTGTTCAAAATAGATTCTAGGAAAACTCATGTATCAATTAATCAACTGATATGTATTGTATCCATTAGTTGGCCGTTATAATATTTCTCACTTAAATGCTATTGATACAGTTGCTTATTAACATTCTGCTTTCTAATCTGCTTACTCCATATATCTTAAGCAATATTAATGCCTATGAGGCTGCGCATTTTCATATAGTTTCAACAATGTCAACTATCAATATTCTCTTCCATACTATTATCATCTTAGTAGGAATCAAATTACCATTTAACCCTTTTCCTGATCATCAATGTAATACTTGCTTTAGGATAGGTGCCTAGTAAAATTTATTTGTCTAAATATAACACTATAATATTCATTACTATCTGTTTAGGATCGGCAACGGGTTAGCTGCTCACCAATGCCCAAAAAAGACATTAATTCAGTATCCGCTGCATAACCATCTATAACAGTTTATAGCCTATAATAAAAAAAAAACCATAAATTCCAAGCCCTACATTTCCACCTATCTCAGAGTCATCTCGACTCCTGGTTACACGTACAATATAGAGCATAACCCCACGAACTAATAAATACACATTCCATTATTGGTGCTGAGGCCCGATTGAGCCCCAACAATCTCATTTATAAATAGCTCAAGATAATCATTACATAGAGATACCAGCTGGGTAGGATACTCCCAATTATGATTCTGGGGCGGTATCTGACGGTTCAGCATGAGATACTTGCATCCCCGTCCGGCAAAGCGATGGAGACTGCGATCTCCTGTAGATGAATTGTCAACCTTCGCAATGATCGAGTTAACCGGGACATCCACCCGTCATCGATGTATCGAGCTCCATACAGCGTCCCTCACGGGTTGTGTGTTCGCGCGCGAGTCGTCCAGGCTGTTTACCTTCGCTCCCCCTGACCCGCTGCCTTCGATCAATCTCTTCCGCCCACGGCTAATTTCTGCCACGCCCCGTTCTCCGTGCCTCTGTAAGCCGATTATAAGGTCATATTTAGAATGTCTAGCTGGTAACGCATGTATCCGTTACAGCTTAGTCGTTATGTAGATAAGAATTGAAAGGTTTATTGACTTGATGAGCCCACAACCCGTTGCTGTCTGATTACTGTTCTCCCCTTTGGATTATTAATCAATGCCATTATAAACCTCCTCGAAGAAGCTGGGCCAATACCCGCGAAACGCCGAGTAGAGACGGATCACGAAGTTCAATGGAGTCTGTAGTCGCAATGTATCTGGACCTATTTATAGCTAAGATTATGCTCATGTATACTGTAAGAATCACCCTCATGTGTAGGCGCTGACTCTTAGTGTCTATATATATATTTACTAATGTGAACTATTACCTGAATGCTTTATTGAACGTTTACTCTTCTATTTAATTTATTACAACTTTACCAGCT
>CM070036.1:54317856-54348509 GCA_036250615.1 Ptychadena robeensis | reverse complement strand
CTTAAAACTACTGGTTCAAATTTTGCCACATGGAAACTAAAGGAGTCAACATAAGTGGTAAGATATTATTTCTTCAATTTTTGTGCTTTAGGTTAGTTGCACTTTACTATTAAACTTCATGTACAACATTTATTGATGAACATGATTTATTGATGATCAGAGCAGGGATTGCAGGAAACGTGTCTCAGTAAAACCGCAAAATTACAAGCCCAGGTGAAAATGTTCAGAGTAAATTCTTACAGCCCCAACCAGCTACGCGATATTCACCAGCTATCGTCCACCAATCCCATGGCACTAGGTGGCATGATGTCATCGGCCAGTACAAAGGCAACATTTTTATCAGATACTGTATTTTGTATTTTAGATTTTCAAACGTTCCCGTTCAACTGACATTCATCATATAAAATTGCCTCTGATTATTGTGTAGTATTATTCCCTTGGTCTGAAAAAAGTATGCCTTTGATCACTGACATTTTTAACTTTTACCTTTCAAGTTTTCTTTTTCACAACATGTACCATAAAGTCTAAAATTTTCGTTAATCTTGACCACCACTTTGAACTATAATTATTTCTTTAAAAGCTTTACATGGCAATTAAAAAAGAAAAGTACAATGTGACCTGTATTTATAGAGCCAAAGGTTAAAATTGATGGTCCATGAAAAGAAGTCCAACAATTGCTCTAACAGTGATGCAACCTAGAAAGGTCTCTCAGACTTCAAAGTCATGTAGCAATTTTCCTTTATATTTCAATTTACCACACCATGAATATTTGATGTTTACACAAATTGAGTTCAGTTATTTACTTTTTACTGCTTAATTGCCTGGACTCTCCTTGCCCTGACCCTGGGTTGTTTGACCACGTCTCTTGCCTTATCTCTGTGAAGGTTTTCATTCATCCAGGTCATTGTATATCTGTAGTGTTTCATTCAAATCAACTAGACTTGCTGGGTTTTTTAAGACATTTTGCTAGTCATTAGATTCCCAATTCAGAGTGACTGTACATGATCTTACTGGGAATATATACTGTGCGGTATATATGTGGATTGGAGCTATACCCCAGAGTAAATATTCCCAGTAAGATTGTGTACAGTCACTCTGAATTGAGAAACACAGCAAGTCCAGTTCATTTATATTACACACTACATATATACTCGCGCCTTATCATTTTGTACCAAGAGCTTCCTTGGACTGATTCTTGTGTATGACATTTGCCTTGTTTTGAACTACCTCAATAAAGACTGTTGTTGAATGGAATTCTGGTGTTGGTTGTGATTGTGTGCCCAGGCACATTAAAAATACACAGCATCTCACAAAATGAGTACACCATCACATTGTGGTAAATAGTTTTTTTATTTCTTTTTATGGACAAAGAAATGACACTTTGACACAATGTAAAATAGTAAGTGCAGATCCTGTATAACAGTGTAGGGCTAGGTATACATTATGTTCTTTGTTAGCATCATGGATGCATTGCTGTTTTGGACCCATGACACCAAATACAAGTATGGGCACCATCAGTGTTTAGGGTGTGCTAATGGCTGCAAAAAAAGAAAAAAAAACCAATGTAGACAATTTACTATTCCAAAAAACTCAATACACAGCCAATGTCATGTTAAATTTGAACACACTCTTTCATACTGGTCATTGAAAATATAGCATGGCACCTTATGGCAAAGAAATTTTAAAGGAAGTGAAAAACTGTTGGTCTACATAAAATGGGCTAGGCTTAAAAATAAACATTGCCTGCATTTCTGCCGAAGATGAAAGGGTAGGGGGTGATTCTGTCAGTGCACAGACCTTACGCTGCAGTGCTTCAAATTTGTCTGCATGGTTGTTGTCCCAAAAGGCAACCTCTTCTAAAGATCATGCTCAAAAGAGCCCACAGTTTGCTCTAAGAATTCTAAGGACATTGATAACTGCTAGGGAGCTATAGTTCATTGAGGGAACCATGTATTCCAACATTTACAGTGACATACTCCAGCAAATCATGGTTCCTTCCCTCCAGAAACTAGGCAACAATATTCCCACATAAGATAGTGCTGGAAATGAATGGGGACCACACATTATATTTTGGCACAATTTAGAAATGTTTTAGGGGCTTACTCATTTTTGTTGACAGATGTTTTAACATTAAAGGCTGTGTGTTAAGTTATTTTAGAAGGACAGCAAATGTACACTTTTATACAAACTATTCACTGACTACTTTACTTTGTATCAAGGTGTGATATCTTCATAGTTCTCCCATGATGAAGGTATAATAAACGGAAGTGTGCACTTACTTTTGTGAGATAATGTATGTATATTGTACATCTTTGTTTGCTGCTTTGCAGATTGTTAGAAGTTAATCCCAGTTAGGAACTCTGGTAATTTGTCTGCTGAGGATATAGTAAATATTTTAATATATTATTTACCAGGGTGTTTTATGCAGTTCATCCGGAAAGTATTTACAGTGCATAACTTTTTCCACATTTTGTTATGTTACAGCCTTATTCCAAAATGGATTAAATAAAAAATTTTCATCAGAATTCTACACGAAACAACCCATAATGACATGAGGTTTTGCCAAGAAATCACATGTACATGAGTATTCACAGCCTTTGCTCAATACTTTGTTAATACACCTTTGGCAGCAATTACAGCCTCAAGTCTTTTTGAATATGACGTGTGATGTGTTGTGAATACTTTCTGGATGCACTGTATCTTGATGCCTTGCTGGCTTTGTAGATGTATGTTCTGATACAATGCCTACAGATGTTTCTTTTCATGTCTCTATTGTAGAGGTTCCCAAGGGTGGATCCTGGATGGGAAGTATATCTCCCCATATTATGGGCTGTGGTCCCAGCTGTATTCCGGGTAAGAAGTCCGGGAAAATATATGGGCAACTACGGTTGCTATTTGTTTAGTTTTTTCGGGTCTCGGACTTGAGTGGGAGGGAAGGAACTGGGTGGGCCTTCCCACTCCACCCGGGGTACAGTCCAGGACTTGGTGTTGGTTTTCAGCCAGACAGGAAGGCTGATTGAAAAAGCTCTGATGTCAGAGAGGTGGTGGAGGAGCTGAGGTCAGGTGTGCAGCCTGGCTGTGTGGAGTCCAACACACTCTCTCTCTCTCAAAGTTTCCATGTGGAAGGCCTTGCAGGACTGTTTGGGTGAGCCATAACCACTTACTGCAAAGGATATCTGTGTTTGGAAACTGCATGTAATACAACGGTGATATATGCTGCAAGATTTGATTTGTTTTCTGGTGAAATAAACCGTAGTTTTTTGTTCATCATATGGCTGTGCTGGTGATCCCTTTCCCCTGAACTTTACACTATATACCGCATGAAATAATATTGAGTTTTCTGTAACTACTATACTACAACAATGTGTATCCCGATGTATAATCTGCAAGGCAGATGTTCAGTCTGAGGCTGCTGTTTTTCTTGCCAGACAGATGTTTATCTCAATGTACTTCAGCCTGGAAAAAGCACATGCCAATTTAAAATAATTCCTGCCTGACATAAATTGCACAGCATATGCAAGAATGTGGTAGTCCTCAGTGCACTGCCTTGTTATCGTATGTATCCAGATGTGGGGATGTATCCTGTGTATTGTCTGTACAAAAATACTTCTATTAATGCATTTTTTTGTAGAATGCTTGGATATCCTGAGGTCATGCCCTGGAGAAAATGTACTCTACTTTTCTCGTTATCATTAAGGTACATGATGATTCATTGACTTCCAATTTAATGTATTTCTTTCAGGAAGAGCTATAACCTACAAATATGCTTTAGTGTTTTATGTGACATGCTAGATACAGCTTGTCAGAAAAATGTCTTATGACAGATACATATTCAGTTGACATGCACATTGATCTTTATATATGTCATGTCATACTGGCAGTGTTTTCTATTACAATATTTGCATGGTTTGTATGAATTTCATGGTAATGTGTGGTGTAATGAACAACCAAACAGAAAATTGGATAGCCCAATGCTCTGTCTGTACACATCTGCCATCCATGAACCTTCTATGGTAGTCATTCTGCAGTGTATTGATGTATACATTGTTAGGGTTTCAAAAAGGTCCATGTGAAGGGCCTTTTGTGTCCTGATGTAGATCTCAAATATTGAGCATGTTTCTCCTTGATCCATGGATCAGCACACTATTATATATATATATATATATATAAGCATTATATATATATATATATATATATATATATATATTTAAGCATTAGTCATAGTATTGTTGTCATTGGTATTAGACTAAGTTATCTGGTAGTTTTTTACCTTTAATTTTGGAAAGAAGAAGAAAAGAACAAAATAAAACCCATAGTATTTACAGGGATGCATCGACCACAAGAACTTTGATAAGAAACATTAAGACGTTTTTTTGTTAAGAAAATGGCTAATGAGGAAAATATAGAACAATATTTACTCTACAGAAGTGTTGCACTGTTAAGGAAGCTTAGTCTTCATTATGCTCATTTCTTAAACCAAACACCACCAATCTAATTACCAAGAGGAGCTCTATTATAATCAGTGTCTTCAGAGGAGTATGTTAAGTAGTTGCAAAATTGTCTTTCTGTCTTTAATCAAGAAAAGGGATGTCTGAAGTGTCCGCCAACATAACATGTTCTTCCCCTGGCAAACAGTACGGGTGTTCGGGTCACTCTGTTAACCGGGGGGAAGTAGGTGACTATTCTTCGGCTGGCCGGATGAGAACTTTTTTAAAAATCCAATCCCTCTGTTCGTGGATAGGGTTGAGCTTGAATATTCAAATTATCGGCTTTTCGAGAATTCGCTAATTTGGCAATGCGAAAATAAAAAACGAATGTGGCCATTCATTTTGAAGGTAATATATTTTTGCAATGCCCTAACAATTTCGAATTTTCGTGAATATCAAATCGAATATTAGTAGAATTATTTGGAAAATATTGCGAATTTAAATATTGCCTATGCTGCTCATCACTATTTCCGGACAGACCTGGCCAGCCTGGTTCAGCCATCACTTATCAAGAAGGAGCAGTAAGAGCAACTCCAACCTTTACATGCCTAGAACAGGCTTTTCTCATAAACATTGTTTCTTAACTAGAGATAATCGCAAAATTTTAACTAGTTGGTTTGTTAGTTCACCAACATTGACAGACATACTCCTTTCGACTTGACTTTGACCTTAAATTATGCATGTGCTTGAGCTATATATATTTTCAATATTTCCATGACCTTTCCCTATATCTCTAATATTTTTTGTGAGGATACCATGTTCAGTGACTTTGCAATTACCATAATTGTCCCACACTACAAGAAACACCCCAGAGGCACCCCAGAGTTTTGGCAAGAATATGAGAAGAACAGAAATTCACACATAATGTGAAATCCACAAAAAGGGTTCCCCCCTTTTGGGCTGGCTGGCTGGGGTGCTTTTCTCTGGGGCCCTCCTAGGGGGCCCAGCCAGTTTAGGGGTGGACTCCCAACAGTCTTGTCGCTTCATATTACACCTGCAGTTTGTGAGTATATATATGTATATGTATACTCTTATATATATAATATATGATAGACATTACAGTGTTGCTGATGATATTATTTCTGTGTTAGACTCTTTGAGCACCCAATTCTCCTGAGAAGCTTTGATAAGCGAAACGTGTCGAGAAGGTGTTTCCCAGCATCATGTATTTCCACAAATATATATTAAGAAGAAACTAATCGGGTGTACAATATCTGCATAATTATGACTGTCATTGATCTTTTTATTCATGTCATTTTTTATCATCAAATGTCTTTGTCTGCATGGTATGACAATAATAAACTATTAATTTTTACAATCATTGAGCTATTGGTGCCCTTAAAGTCCCATGGAGTCCTTAGTCTCCACACAGGGGGTTGACTGAGGATAGATACAGTATAGTGGTGTCCTTCTTTCATCTCCCCCATTTTCCGAAATTTTGTTCTAACCATATTCTATCCAACACACTTTAAGAATCTGCAATAATCTGATGGCTTTTAATGTAGTAAAGGTTCCTAAACATCCTTTCTCTGTGGATCTAATTGAAGATTTGTGCTATCTGTTACAGTCCTAATGTACTCTGATCATAAATGTCTCTGATAGAAATATTTGTATGCATGTATCTCTTAGCATTTATGAGTGGGCTATCATTATGAATAGTAACTCCTAACAATGAGGCACCAATGAAGGCTCAGACAGCATAGTAAAAATAGCAGGGATAGCATCCAGCTATTTGCAGAACCTCAGCGGGGTTCTTAGGCCTACTGTAAGTTTGAGCATATTAAGCAGTTTCAATGACCTCCACTACTATGCCAATGCTTTGCAAATCTTGTATAAAGAATCATCTGTAGCTGTATATGAAATTATGTTACTTCTCAAGAAACAAAGAAGCAAATCAGCAAGAAATGCTTCCAGCACAACAGTCACAATCCAATATTAGCACAGTAATGACCATCTTCTGAAAGACATAAAAAAAGACGGAAGCTGAAAATATAACTTTAAAATAGTATACACATATGGATCAGTACTTTGACCTCTTGATAAATCATTTTCTCAACATAATGGCCATCTGCTATGTGGGTAGGAACTATTTTCAGTTAATTAGATATATTTACTCTGCGAAGGAGTTTTCATAGATACTTCAGTTTTCACACGCAAGTTTTCTTTCTATTTTATTTCTGGTTGGATTCTTATACAATATCTCTTAATGGTTTCAACATTTAACAATTTTATTCATGGATACTTTGCAAACTTCATGAACACATTAACTCTAGGTGAGGCTTACAAACGTATGGTTTGATTCCAGACCAGTCATTAGCTGTTTGCAAAAATGCTTTGTAATTAAAATTTCCCTTGCTATTCAAACTAATACATGCCACTGAAAAAGTATTCATCGAGGAGAAATACGTGATCTTAAATCATCCACTTAAGCAGATGGCTGTAAAGAGGGTGCCCAAAATCGTTCCTCCAGAATTTAAGTATGCACAGGATTAGGACTTTAATCTAACTCCTTCAGGATTAACTAGAAAATAATCATGATCATTTTATCCATTGAATAATGGATTTGCTTAATCTGATTTGAAAAGTGGATGTTGAAGTAGTATTTTTATGTGACAAAAGCACTGTGGTAGATCAGGCTGTTGTCAATTCTCATTTTATAGTACGTAATCTAGTCCCTGGATATACGGTGATGGCTTGTGCTTTTGGTCTGTTATGCTTTTTATCCAAGACAGGGATGAAATGCAGTGAAATTCCTTTCTGGCAATTTAGCAAACAGTGAGTAAAAATAAAGCATGCCATTTTTACAGGCAAGACAACTGAAGATAAACACAATGTTCCCCTAAGCCAAGAATAAAAAGACAAATTAGCTACATAAGCACCTTCTGAAGCTCTTCCTGTAATGATGATTCAGTCCTCAGGCTGCTGGTATTGCTGACAGCAAATTCCACCCAAAACTGATATCGAAGGGGTATCTCCTGCTGTTTTCTCTACAACATAAAACAAATGAAGAAAAAGCTGCAGAGCAATAACAGCACAATGCAGCTTGTTTACAATAGAAAGAAAAAAAACACCCCCATGTAATTTTAATGGGCAACTGACTGGGGTACTGGGCGGTGGCAGTTTGTGGGGGGTTCTCTTAATGAAAGTGATGTGTTTCCTACTGACCATGTGAATTATTAGCCTCATTTATATACAGATGATAGAATTAAAAAAAAATCTTTATAATAATCAGTGCAGCAGATTGAAAAACACTGACAACCACCCCTACGTAATTATAATCAGCAACCGCCTGAAAATGAACAGGGGAACTGGCCGACTGAGGTCTTTGGTGACTGGTCGGTGGAAATGATAAGTTTCTTCCTGACCATGAAAATAAGCCATATTAATATATAGATGAAAAAGACCACAAAAGTGACAACATAGCAATGGGTTAATATGGTAATGTGATCTGGTACCCTCAGGTAGAAAAGTTGCCCACTCTTCTTGGCAAAAATCCTCCAGGTCCTGTTAATTTGTTGTTTTCTTTTTTTGAATTCTTACAGGATACCCCTGACTTGTTACGTACATTACAAAATGTGACACTACCTCCGGGCTGCATCCTTGCCTCCATCGATGTGGAGGCACAGTAACATTCCTCACGATGGAGGCACGGCCACCATCAACAGTATTCTTGATCAACAATATGATTCTAGATCGGAATTCAATGCATTTTTAGTTCAATTATTAAAATTCATTTTGACTCATAACAGTTTCATGTTTAACGAGTCCCACTACCTCTAGGTGTAGGGCGTGGCGATGGGGACCTGTTGTGCCCCCATCTACGCTAACCTGTACCTGGGGGAGTGGGAAAAGGACATCAGAGTGAACAGTCGATTGATGGAATATTGGCCGCATGTTCTATCTTACATACGGGGAGCACACATCCAAGTGCACTCATCAGATCCATTCCATATTTTCAATACCGGTGAGTACGCAGGAATTGCTCGACAGATCACAAGTTTACTTTGAAAGCTAAGTAGTTACAACTTCGTTTACAAACCACAGTTTACAGCCAACGCAACTTAAAGCAGGCCTTTAAACGGGCTAAAAACAGGATAGGAATACCCTTTTATCTAAACAACAGAAGAGACAGGATTCTAGTTCAAGCACTAGAATCATCCTTACATACTCTAAACATCAAACTATTAGAGAGCTTCTTAAGCAATTTTGGCCACTACTTACTACAGACACCAATGTTAGTAAATACATTGCTGATGCCCCTGAAATTACATTTAGGAGGGCTCGCTCAGTACGTGATCAGTTAATAAGTAGACACTACCAACCAATCAAGGACATTCAACCCAAACGGGGATTGTATAGATGTGATTCATGTAACCAATGTGAGTGGATTCAGGAGGGATGCAGAACGTATCTCCCCGATGGATCCTCAATTAGAATCAATGCTTCGGTCACGTGTAGAACGCCCGATGTCATATATCTTATGATGTGTGGCTGCGGGGCGTTCTACATAGGAAAAACTAAACGGGGGTTTAGATTGCGGATTCGCGATCATGTTGGATATATCAGGAGTGGCACTCTGTCAATGCCAATGGCCCGCCATGTGCTCTTCCATCATGGGTATAAACCACCAGGTATTTACTTCCAACTACTGACGCATATTGCACCCAATAGTAGGGGAGGCAATATAGATAAGATTCTGTTACAAAATAACAGAAATGGATATTCGATATTAAGGCCACAGTTTATCCTGGCCTTAAGGATCCATTTCAACTATTACTTTACTGTTTGACCTTGTCAGCCCCTGATTGCCCTGGGGGAGTGCGGCGCCGTCGGGGTCCCCAGTATGGTTAATGGGGTCCCGGGCGGCGCAGCCTCTCCCCCAGGATGATGCCTACCTGGTTGGTGTGGGTATACCCCTGCCATGGGGTCCCTCGAGCAGGAGAGGGCTCGCACGGCAGCCAGTGCAGAGGCAATGGCGGCCGCTGAGTAGCGCATGGCGCATTCGCGCTTGCGATACTACGCGGGCAACTGCGCACGAGTGTGACAATTTAAAGGAATACACACCCTCCTCTCTGCAGTCATTTCCTGCAGAGGGGAGGGGTTGGTTAATCAATTATGGGTTATAAAAGGTCTGTACAAACACAGAGAGACACAGACACCGAGTGCTGTTGAATTGCAGTTCAGTTGTTATCATGCGCTATTGCGATTCCCTCTCCCTTCTCTTGATCGATCTCCCGGTACCGAGCCCCTGGCTTGTTTTATTGTTACCCGTCTTATGGAATCCCGACATTGGCACGTTTACGCGATAACCTCTGATCGCTGCCCGCCTACCTATTGCTCGTCTTGACTCTTCTGACCTCTACTGCCCTCGTGACCTTGAACTCGACTGACTATTCTACTGTCCACGCACCCCCCCATCTGGGTAGTCACATCAGTCTCCGCCGTACACACAGGCGGTAACGAGCGATAGGGCGAGACCTGTCCTGCCTGCCGCAGAAACACCACCGTGCCCCCTCAAGGGACATCGGCCCATCTCCCATTAGGGGGGCTCTGGTAAAGACCAGGCTCTACGGGCACAGACTCCTCTCTCTGTCATTGGTTGTCATCTGTCATTACCCCTGTGGAGGCGTAACAGACCTAGATTTCCTCTGGGCATGTGATGCACGGAAATATACATTTTTTCTGTCTCGATATTACCATATTACTAATAGTACGGTAAGCATTATAAAGACTTAATTTATTTATGTATTTCTAATTTGTGAATATCATTTGAGTTTCCCATAAGGGGTCTAGTAATATGTAATTATGTCTCTAGAACTTGTTGAGTACCGAGTATCATCTACATTATCATTATTATATATGGTGTTGCTGTTGGGTGATGCAGGCTTTGTTTTTGTTGGGCTATTTTGGCGGTGAAGGTTCTCCTTGGGGATGGGTGGAGACACCCCCATGTGACCCTATGGATCCGTCTGGCGGGGTACCCTCGCCCATACCATTCTGGGGGACCCATGGCACAGACAGCTGGGCTCCAGCTGACTGCTTCGGGCTGGTATTTATTATGACTGGCCCCTTTGTTTGACAGGTGTGTTGCTTAGCAACACGTCAGGGGCACGCACCGGGGGCCCGCCAGCGCTGGCCCCGGTTGGGGGGGGTTGGGGGGCCTCGGGCGGCGGGTGGCCGCCGCCCCCCCCCACTGGGCCCCGGCCCCCCCCGCCTCCCCCCCCCCCCCCCCCCCCCCCCCCCCCCCCGCCCCCCCCCGCTCCCCCCCCCGGCCCCCCCCCCCCCCGCCCGCCACGCTGCGCGCCCCCCAACTCCTCCGGCGTGTCCCGCCCTCGCGCCCACCTGGTGGGCCCTTCGCCCAGATGCTCGACGGGAACCCCGCGTAGTGGACATGGTGGCACCCCGCACCGGGTCGCCCCCGCCCGAAAGACGCACTGGCCCACCCGGCAGACTCTTGGACGTGGGTTCCGGAGCCTCGTCGACGCCAGAGGCGGAACAGGCGTACCGGCTTTCTCGCTCGCGCCCCGTCCCGCTTCCCCACCGGTGGGCCACAGGTGTTTTGGCCGATTGGTGGGGACGGGGAGGGGAGGGGGGATGTGGCGGGCCCACCGTAGGACCTCACCCCCACGAGTTTCCTGTCGGGGTCATCTCCACAAGGGTAAGCTGGCCTGCCAGAAGTACTCCAGTCTCTCCCCATTCCTCATTTTAATCCTGCCTAGATATCTGGTTTAAACCCTAACGTCCTCTCTACTGTCCTTCTTTTTTGTGCAGTATCACCACCAATCAAGGTGACTTACCCCCTGGAAAGGAGGGGCTGTTCACGTGCCACTCTGTTCATCTGGCAGTCCCCTTCCTATCTCACGGCTGCTGGTTAGCTCCCTCTGGTTACATTTTAAACAGAGGCCTATGGTGTGGGGTTGCTGGTGGGTTGTTACCTTCCCTCCTGCTTGCTCCCCAGGCCGCTTATTGGCACCCTTTGACCTAGGAGTCGCCCGTTCCATCTCAGGGGCGAGGGAACGCATGTTGGTGGGGACCCCCTATCCCTGGGGGCGGCCACCTACTACTGGCTCCGGTGAAGCTTAGCCTATAAATCATCCCACAGCAGCATCTACCTATGTTTGTAGACCACAGGAAGTATCCATTGTGATACAACCGGATATATGTCAGCAATTGTGAGTACATATGAGGAAGCTGTTGTGTTTCATTATGATGCACGTTGAAAACGCTAATATAATAATAATAATAATAAAAACTCTCACTAGAATTTTTTCTCGATAGTGAACATACTTAGATACATAATAAGATCTCATCTCTCCGAGGTACATCTCCCTGAGGAAGCCCCAAGGGAGAAACGCGTCGGAGATGGGTGGAGAGCATTAACACAACATGAGATCTATTAATATTCCAAAATCCATGGTGTGTTTGGTGCTGTCTTTTATGTCATGATGCTGTGGGTGAGGATACACATTCCACGTAAAAGCAGCTCCAGGTGGGCACTTTAATGTGACGCACACCGCTGGGAACTGCTGGTTTATCGTATAATCTTGTACCATAGCGCTAATATCAGCTGAGATTTTAAATTAGGATGTTGTCACAATTTTGTAACTTTGTCCACTGATAAAAAGGACTTTTTAAATTCAATCCTAGAACTGGACTTAACCTTGATTCTCTTGTGCCGGGAATGCCATGTTGCTTAGTTTTTTGCCTTGGTACTTAGTCACATTTGGTTAGGGTATGACCTTCCTTCCTAGTTACATTGGGCTAGGGCACGCCCTTACTTTGATGACTGTGGTGCCACCCGCTGATCTTCAGTGTAGTTTTTGAATGGCTGATAACTTGTACAGGGCAGCGGTAGCTAATATTGGTTTAAGTCATAGAAGAATTACTCATTTTCCTATAAATTTTACTTTCAAGTCAAAAGGTGTGAACTAGTAGTCACTTTGACCGTATAGTAGGTAGCTGGCCATTTCAAGAACCAGCCCCACACACACTGAATATGTGAACTCAACCTATGCCCTAAAGTTAACTTATTGCAAGCAAGCACCAAGATGTGGTCGGGGGTACTTTTACTCTAACCCAGAACCTAACAGCTACTGCTCAAGGTAGCTATACACAGGTCAACTTCATACTCGATTCCCTGGCCGATCGATCACCAGGCGCGTGCACGCCGAGCGATCGCGAGGAAATAGAGTGCAGGGGCAAGCCCACCTTGACAGATCGACCCCCGACCAAGTCGATATACCCGCCCAAACGCGATCGACCAGGGAAACACCTGTCGGTGTTTTCTGGGGTTGATCAGGCAACCAGTGGAGGGACGTTGGTGGAGCCCAAGATTGGATGCACAGGGGATCTGCACAGATTTGGAACAGCTTATTGACAGCTGCTGGGAAAGGCTACACTCGTCCGAGAGATCATTCCGACGACCTGACATTGGGAACTCGATCGACTGGTCGCCAAACGTCCAGGACACGGTGGCCTAAGGTGGTAGGCAGCAACTTGTATGGTCCATTGATCACCAGCGAGCCTGGACTTCACCAGAATCGGCATCGGATTGTCCATCGAGTCGCTCAGGAATCGACTCGTCTATGGCTAGCTATGGCGATGTTTCCCGTAATATGTCGGGACCCCCCCCCCCGCTAAGACGTTATTGGCTTGGTGGGAGGTCCCAACGGAGCACATGTACTACCTGCTCGGCGGATGCTGTGTCTTCACTGGGCCGAGCCGTTCCACCGATGCAAGGCTAGTACGTTGAGCCTCTGCATCGGCGGATGTCTAAACAGAGCATCCGCCAAGCAGGCAAAGTCTTTGGGCTATAATGGAAACATAGCCTTAGGCTAAAACTTCATTTTGTTGCTCCTATGTAAAACACAGGTAAAAAGGCACAGGAGCAACAGTAGCCTTTCATGGTAATGGGGCAATGACATACCTCTAAACACAGGTGTGTCATAGTCTGTGTATGCAACTCATTGTGCGAAAAGTACGCTGTTTACTGCCACTTTATTTACATGAAGTGGCATAATTGCATGTCTTCTATCCTATATTGATTGTGTTCCGCCCATTGGTTTTCAAACCCCCACATTGCCATGATTACTGATCCTAAACTAGGGACACAAGGAGGTCTAGTGCAAAAAGGAGGTTTTCATCCCCGGACACCCAAGGCGTTCCTATAGGGTAAACATGAGGGGCACTTTTCAATCCTTAACTCTAATATATTTACATCAATTAGAAGTAATAAAATCCTTGCCTGTCATTTAAATTTTTCTTTATCACATTACTGGATCCATTCATTTGAGTAGCAAGAGGTTAAAGGAAAGTTAACTGCAGGTATGGATTTCCAAAGGCAGGCTTGTCAATACTTCTCTGGAACATGAGAAAAATGTGTGAAATTTGATCAAAATGCTTTCATAGCTGAATGAGATATTTTATAAATATTTTTTATTAATTTTATACAATATGTTTTAAAGACCTTTGGAAGGATAGAAAACATAGCTCAGTTTGCCAGACATGAAAAAATAATACAATAGTGCTGCAATAAACTCCAACATGGATTGATTTTTATTAAAAAATAATCCTTCTATTTGTTCTCTTGGATCAAGGATTATTTCTGATCTAAGAACCACAGGCCTTTAAAATTGCTTTAGATTTATATTTTAATTTTCTTGTGCACAACAAGATGATTTTTCAATAACTACCCTAATATTGTTTGAACTATACATCTAACCCAAAATCTTAGAAACAGAGATAGGTGGATTGTTTTGTTCATACTTTACGGTGTTAAAATTTAGAATAATTTCAATTTTGCAGAGCTGGATGGCAGATAGAAAAAGAAGTATGCAGAATGGAGGGAGTACTCACATTTTGCTTAAGCAATGATAAAAATTAATGTTCAGTGTTGCGTTACATTTTTATACCATACCATGGTTTTACCAGAGAAAATGATTGGATGGTTTGTAATGGAGTGGTGTGAGGGATGATCTTTGTGAAGCCCTCCAGGTAGAGGCAGTTTTAGATAGGGATAATATGGGTGGTTGCTCAGGGCCGCATCATGCCGGGGAGCGGCATCTGGGTACCTAAATTTGTTTGCGATGTCCAGATGCCTCCACCCAAATGCGCCGCCTATCAAGCGTGAGGCCATCCAGGGAGGGAGAAAACAATCTCTAGAGGAGTGCTGGTGAGTCAGAGTCCAAAAGTCCATGACTCACCAGCATTCACACCCCAGAGAGCTCTCCAGCAGTGAAAAGAGATGTTTATCTCCCTAGGACTTCCCCTGATTCCACGTATGGGACCCTGAAAGAGAATATGACTCGGGACACCAGGTGCAACTAGACCTTTGTCTTGTTGGCACGCTTATTTCCTTCTCCATCCCCTCTGGGAAGTCATTTTGGGTGATGTGATAGATAGGGGCATTGAAGTGTGACGTAGGTGGGAAGACAAACCTTACCTGGCAGGTAATCAGCACTTTTCCATTCTACACAGATCCGTTGTTGATCGATATTATCAATACACAGTCCCCTGGTTTAATACAGGAATGTCCACACACAGTTATGCTTCAAACTGTGGTTACTAGCAGTAGAAATATATACAGGCTTGGTAGTATCTCTGGTCCCATAGATAGGGTAAAAACCTAGGGAGATGACATATAGAGGATGTCTGTCCAGAACTACTCTAAACCCTTTGGGGGAAGATGATCAACTCAAATTGTCCTCTAGAAGATCCTGCAGGTCCCCAGGGCTGAGAGCCTGTCCCATGTGAAATCCAGCAGACAGCTGCTGAAGACACAGTGAGGCAAGGTCACAGCCAGGGCAGGAACTGACAAGTCCCTCCCATGTATTATATTTATATGTCTCCTGGAACAAGACACCTCCCTTAAGCTGTGATGAATCATGTACAAACACACCTTAACTGTTTCATGGTCAAATCATGGTTTTTGGGTAGCTGTGCCCAAAGGATTACATGAGGGTGGGTGTCAGTATATGTAACCACCACCTAAGCACCAGCACAATGTTTTCAGGGCCCTTTCACACTATATGCGTAGCATTTTAAAAATGCACAATTTTTTTTACTGCACCCATTTTTACAACCGATGTTACCATTCACACCTTCAGCGTTTCCACATGCGGTTTTTAAAAACGCCCTGATATATGCATTTTTGATAAATTTTTCATGCATGCATTCATGCATGATTTGTTTAAAAACGCAAACACAAAATGCAAATGCAGATGTAATGTCAAAAACGCATGTGTTTTTGCATAAATGCAGAAATGCATGCCTTTAAGAAATGCATGCCTTTAAAAACGCAAATAGTGTGTAAAAGGGCCCTCAGGTCGGTAGTGATTAATATCAGTTCTTACATTACAAGTAAACATTTTTTTTGACATTGCGTTTTTAGGTTAATACCATAGAACAGCTATATATGAGGACTCTTCCTATTGCACAAAAGCTGTATTGTAAGTGCTTACCTGTGGTTTTAAGAGCCCTAGAGGTTAATCTTCCTGTGGGTTATTGGGGCTTCACTGAAATATGTTTAAGCACATCAAATCAGAACTTGGCTGAAGTCTATACGGAAAGGTTAGAAGGAATCTTTATAGTTCTTTTGGCCATTTTTAAAGCCAATGAACAAGAAAATGGTCATTGGAAGCTGTGCACTATCATGAGGGGAAATGTGCTAATAAAAAAGGAATTTTGCCGTTGAGAAGGAAGAAGGCCCACTTTAATGGGAAACATATTTGATCTGTATAAGGTGTTTTGAAACTGTATGATTTTTCAGACACCAACAATTGTGGCAAAATATTATGGCACTCAGGCCATTATAAACTTAAGCTTGGATAAAAGCTTTTAATGTAGTTAGGGATGCTACACCTGATTTTCTTTCACCAATGCCAAATCAACCAGTAAACTTAGCAGCCACAAATTGTCAAGTGGCAGTTAAATAGAATAGTTTGTAGGCTTTCTTATGGTTCCATCCTTCATTCTCTTTATTATTTTATTGTCTTGTATTATGAAGGAGGATCCACCTGTAATGCAGAGTAGGCTGCATGAAATGGAGTAATGAGGTATGTAGAAAAACTATTTACCAAATCTGCAAACAAAACAGATATTGGAACCCCACATGGGGTATAGACTGCTTTAACGTCTTCATTACTTTTTAATGCCTTATAACCAGGGTGGTACTCTGGTACTCAAAAAGGGCCAAAAACTATTCGTACCTGCATTATTGTTACAAAGCTCATATGCGTACTAACAACTTGGAGGCATGTGTCTGGGTGGCCGCAGCTATCAGGTGCACCAGAGGCATAGAGGGGAGAGATCAGCAGCACAATCGGCATCCCTCCCACATTAAATAGCAGTACAAACAACTTCACTTTATCAAGTATACACTACTGTAAAAGTAAAAAAAAAATTCAGATTGGCAAAATCCTTTTAGTTTTTATTGTTAAATGTATACAATTTATGTCACTTGGAAAACCTCAAGGAAACATTAATAACTATGAAAGGTTGAAGTTAGGGGAGTGAAATTGGGAATATAAATTACTAATCCAAAATATAAGGGTGTTGGAGATCTGGGGGTTGAATGTCACAGTAGGCATATGTAACAGTAAAATCTGAAAAGAGAAAAGCACTGTTGGATTGTTGACAGTTGGAATATGACTACGAAAGGTTGACATATGGACTGCAGGTTGTCTAAGTTACTAGGCCAGAAAACTTCGGGGTTAAACTACTAAGGTATGAGATCTGGGGGTTCAAACAGTGTTATATTGTGAGAGTTACAATTGACCCAAAGCCAGCTGGTAAACTGTGGATGGAGACAACTAATTGGAGGATCAATAAGGAAAAGGGAGGTCTATCTGCAGCAGAGTCTACCATGCAGAAAGCTGACGCAGAGGACAGTGAGGGAGACAGTGAGGAATACCATGCTACATATAGGGCGAGTACCAAACACCATCTCCTGATACTCATCTGAGGAGCTCACTAAAAAAGTTATGTGCACCCCTGCTTATAACTTAAAAAGTTAAAAGTGTTGGGTCAAAAGATGCTGTACATTTCATACTACTCATAATACATATTTACTTTTCTTATAACAGACAAATGTACTTATTACTATTACCATAACTAATTATTTTAAAACTTAAATTATCCGGATAAGTGTGTTATCATGTCACACTAATGTTAGAATTAAATTAGCTTTTAAGTCTTTTAGATAAAAAAAAAGAAAGAGAATGCTCCTAATTTAGAACAAGAAATATCTTTTATAATGTTTCCAGCTTCATCCCCCTTAGCCTAATAAAGCAGTTACAATAATACAAACTGTATAAAAATGGAATATTGATTTGTGCATATTTGATCCCAACAATATTGCAGTTCAAAGGAAATTGAAAAAAGAAACATTATGGCAATAAAAATGTCAAATATCCTCTTACCTCAGAATTTTCTACTGCAAATATTTATTTGTTTATTTTTTCTCAACATATTATCTGGTTCTTTATCAGCTAAGACCTAATCAGTGGTATATGTACCCTAAGGAGTATTTCTGGCCTAGAGCGTTCCTCTGATGTTGTGAGGGTATTAAACCATATAAGAAGTACAATCAATGTGTATAGGTTATCATTTACCAGGAACGTTTTTTTACAAGTATGTATGTTTATCTAAAGGTGCAGACCATTGGTTATACTATAGATAAAATGGCATACAACACAGAGAAAGTGAGGAGTATCTGATAGTATATAAGGTACATACTATCTAAAACCCTAAGCAAAGAACCATGCTATGACTTCTCTGCGTAGAAGGTCAATTGTGAAGCATAAATCAATCCCCCTTGGATTACCTAATTCATAGTCTACTTATATTGTGACTTGTCACCTTTAGAAAATCACTATTTCTTTTCCTACCTTTCAAATCTAGTAGATGCCATGATCAGATTTATCTCAGGAATGCAATACACCAAGCAATCTGTCATTAGCCCTTAGGCAATAAAGTGTCTGAAGGGACAATTTTTCAGACAGGATAAAGAGATTATACTAAACATGTTCATGCTGGTAAGAGGCAGGCCACTTTTCATCAAAGGTTAACTAATATTTAATGTACTGCCAAGCTGCAGGAAAGCCTTCTAAATCCTAAGGATGCATACAGTATATCAGAGCAGCAACAAATATACCATAAAATTTAACTTATAACTCAATTGCCTGTGAAAGTCATGTCCTTTGGACGCACCTTCTCATTCAATGTGTTTTCTTTATTTCATGACCATTTACATTGGTAGGTTCTCACTGAAGGCATCAAAACTACAAAATAACACATGTGGAGTTATGTACACAAAAAAGGTGAAATAACTGAAAACATGTTTTATATTCTAGTTTCTTCAAAATGGTCACCATTTGCTCAGGTTACTGCTTGGTACACTCTTGGCATTCTCTTGATGAACTTCACCTGAAATGGTTTTCCAACAGTTCCTAGAGGTGTGCAGCACTTGTTGGCCCCTTTGCCTTCACTCTGCAGTCGAGCTCAGCCGGTCACTGTGGTCATCTGCTGCAGCACTCTTTCACTCTCCTTCTTGGAAATAGCCCCTAAACAGCCTTGGGGTCATTGTCCTGTTGAAAAATAAAAGATCGTCCAACTAAACGCAAACCGGATGGGATGGCATGCTGTGGTAGCCAGGCTGGTTCAGTGTGCCTTCAATTTTGAATAAATCCCCAACAGTGTCACCAGCAAAACACCCCCACACCATCACACCTCCTCCTCCATGCTTCACAGTGGGAACCAGGCATGTTGGATCCATCAGTTCACCTTTTCTGCATCTCACAAAGACATGGCGGTTGGAACCAATGATCTCAAATTTGGACTCATCAGACCAAAGCACAGATTTCCACTGGTCTAATGTCCATTCCTTGTGTTTCTTGGCCCAAACAAATCTCTTCTGCTTGTTGCCTCTCCTTAGCAGTGGTTTCCTGGCAGCTATTTGACCATGAAGGCCTGATTCACACAGTCTCCTCTTAAGAGTTGTTCTAGAGATGTGTCTGCTGCTAGAAATCTGTGTGGCATTTATCTGGCATTTATGATGGTTTTTGCAACTCCACTTGGGGACACATTTAAAGTTTTTGCAATTTTCCAGACTGACTGACCTTCATTTCTTAAAGTAATGATGGCCACCCATTTTTCTTTAGTTAGCTGCTTTGTCCTATAGGGCTGTCCGCTGTGTAGTAACCTGACTTCTGCACAGCATAACTGCTGGTCCCCATCCCATTTATAAAGCATGAAATTCCACAAAAACCCCTGATAAGGCACCCCTGTGAAGTGAAAACCATTTCAAGTGACTGTAATCTGAGCAAATGGTGGCTATTTTGAAGAAACTAGAATATAAAACATGTTATTTCACCTTTTTTGTTAAGTACATAACTCCACATGTGTTCATTCATAGTTTTGATGCCTTCAGTGAGAACCTATCAATGAGAGAGAGAGACAGCAAGAGAGAGCGAGAGAAAGAGAGGGTATTGAATTCAAGTGATATCCTTTATTGGCTAACTAAAGTTAGTCATTCTTCAGGCTTAATCTGATCACCGTTTGAATCCTCAGTCCTCATACCTCAATAGTGCAACCCTAAAATTTTCTGGGTAAGTGACTAACCCCTGAGACCTGAAGTCCAAATGTCAACTTTTCATAGTCATATAACAACTGTCAGTGTTTTTTTCTGTGTTTTTTTCTGTCAGATTTTACCCTTACATATGTCTACACTAACTTTCAATCACCACATCTCCAACCCCCTTAGAACTCCAATCTTTTTTTATTAGTAATTTACAACTGAGAATACCTACCTTCGCAATTTCACACTCCTAACTGCAACCTTTCATAGTTATATAAATGTTTCCCTGTGGTTGTTTAATTGAAATAGATTGTATAATTTAACAATAAAGACTGAAAGAATTCTGATAATCTAAAAAATTAAACTTTTACAGTAGTGTATACATGATGAAGTCAAGTTGTTTGTACAGCTATTTAACCTCCCTAGCACACTGCTGACTGTTCTGTACCAAAAGCGCACCGTAGACTTCAATGGGATTTTTTTTTATGTTGTAACAATTACATTTAAATTTGTTTTAATTTAATTTTTTTAAATTCATAATTCTTAATTCATAAACAGTATCAATGGAATGATAAAATCTCTAAAATACTTATTTTAGGTGATCATTTCAAAACAGTATGTATTTATATTTGTTTTTGTTTATAATAAAATTTTATGCACTTGGAAATGTGTTTTAGGTTATTTTTTACTTTGAATTGTATTGGATACAGTTATCACAGTATCCAGTACAATTCCTTTTTATGAAGAGAAACCAGAGTATGTATACACAATTCCCTTTTAAATTTGGCACTCCCCCCAGTGTGATGGATGATGTCACCAAAAGGGAACTTTAAATCAAATTGAATACCGCTTTCTAAGCAGAAAGCTGTATTTAGTGCGATTTGAAAATCCTGCCTCATCCAGATCCCTTTTTCCCTTGATGTCACAAACCTAATGATGTGACACATGGGGCGCATTTTTCAAATGCAACCCGCAACAAACAAAGCGATTGCATTTGGAAACCTTACTGTTTGCTCTGAGATCACCGTCTGTGGAGTCCTCTTCCACCCGGTGTCACTGATGTGATGATGTGACACCGGGGGGAGGTGGCATCAGCAGTGAGGGATGGTACATTTTCAAAATTCAATTGCTCTGAACACAGTTGTCATGTCATGACGTCTGTGACACCGGGGGGAAGAGGACTCCTCAGACAGCAACCAGTATGTTTTCCAAATGCAGTTTTCTAAACAGCAATGTACGTAATGACGTGACATAGGGAATCTGCTCCCTTTCCGGAAGCCTGCCACAGTTGACCGGTGCCGCCGTGGATGCCGTACCAGGTTAGGGAGCACTGCGGGGCACCGCAAAATTAAAAATGGCTGTAAATCCAGCGATGCTCTCCCCTTCCAGTGACGTTGCATCTCAGCAGGCTCCGGGCACAAGGGGACCTTCCCAAGTCTCCTTCTGACCGTCAGCCAGCCACAGTGTAACTGAAGCGGTGGAGCCAGGTGGAGACTGTAGTTTTGTGGGTGTGCAGTGTGGTGCGTAACTTCCACGACCAGGTCCTTTCAGATGGATGTCCTCTGTCTTTTGCCAAATATGGCTCACACTCCGAATAAACCGATGCCCAGGTAGCTGGTAGGGGGCTATTTACAGGTTATTGCAGGATTATATACATGTTGACGTGACTTCTCTGTAACTCTGCAGCACTCACCATATACTTGAAGGTTTGATACATAAAAAATAAGAAACAGTTCTTTGGTAGAACAAGGAAAGGCTTTATCTTCTGATGATTGCAGACCACAAAACAAATACAGGAATCAGGGGTACTCAGCATATACAGTTCTCCAACTTCCATAGAGATCCTTTCTTTTTTAAAGCGCTTCTCTCATCCTCTCTCACAGACTCAGACAGCTTAACTCTCCCTCACTACCAGTCGCTAACAACAAAAAACCCCTGTTGCTAGGTTACCCTCTTTTTAACACAGCTCTCTCCCCCCAAAATGGCTGCTACCCACTCAGAGACATAGGTCTAGAAACAGGATTGCTCCCTAGTGGTTACTATATATAATTACCCAAAAGACCCCAAATGTCCTAAACATTGGAGCCTAAACTAGTGAGAAGAAATAGCGATCTACTTAGTTACAAATTAATATCTTAAGCCAAATGCAATACTAACACTTCTACCCCCCTTACATACACACAGCTCCAACACCCAAGGGCAGAGAAGGGGTTAAGACTTCTCCAATATGAGTCCTAAGGATAGTCCGACAAGAGTGTCACACTTGTAGTAAAGTGGAGGGCTGCCTCATCCAGGGAAGCTTGACTGGGGAAACCACTTGAGAAAAGCTGTAGCCTTGAGGGGAGCATCAACAGCAAAGCTGGAAAAGCAGGAAAAAAACCAGAATGTTCTGAGGTTCTAGTATTTATCACCTCAGACGGTCCGGGCTTAAGGCCTGTAATTGGGCAGAAACAGAATATTTACAGTTGGAGGAGAGAGACAAAACAGCGGGAAAATCTGTTAACCCTTAAAGGAAGGTCTCAACAATTTGTTAACAGGTGCACACCAACCTTATAAAGCACTATAAAGCAAAAAACAGCAGTATATTACAGTGCATATATATATATATATATATATATACAGTTTAGTGACCCTTTCTCTGGTCACTACAAGACTACATGAAGATCCCCTCATATAGTCTCCACCTCACCCTTCCAGTCTGTGACAGCCACTGAAGGAGAGGAGTAAAGACTGGATGAAGATAAGACTCTGAGTCGACCATCTAAAGGTGGGTTTACACATGTAGATTTTTTGTTAGATCAACTGCCGATTTTTTGATAGATTTTTTTGTTGAACATCGTTCGTCCACTTATTTAATGTAACATTAGAATTTTTTTATAATTTTTTCCTGATATCTAATGAAAATGCATTCAGAATTACTATGATTGTTCGATGACCTTTTGAATGATTTTTTGTTCGCGATTGAACAAAATCTATCCATCGAACTAATTTGCCATTCTATATTTTTGTTTAATCAACCAAAAAATTGTTCGTTCTTGATTGAACAAAAAAATCGACATGTGCAAACCCACCTTTAGAGGATGGCAAATATGGATGCAGTAAGTATGCCCGCACCAGAAGCGAGGAATAGGGGAAGCTAAATATTTAGTTTTTAGGTTTGGGGGATCAGTTTGACCAGATGAAGACAGAGGACCAGTGTCTAACAAAGCTTGCTTGACCTGGGTAGGGCTCACTGATGCAAGGTAACGAAGAGTTAAATAAATTAGATGTGTTTTATCAATAAAAACACAACACACTATCCTTAACTTCTTTTATAATGTCATGACTGTAACTCAGCCAATACATTCAACCAGACACTATTGCCCTTAGTTGTTACAAGAGGGAAGAGAGGGAGGATTCCAATCCAAAAAGCACCTAACTAAAAAGATAGATATCGCTGCACCCTCCCTAAACTGAACCTACTTCTTTTAACCATTTCCCTGCAAGCCCACTATGGTCAAGTTATTGCTACATATTAAGACATAATGTATTAAATACATCAATACTGTACACACACATTACAAAATTCATACGATTCATTGCATGCGGTCTTTTAAAACAGCATCAGCCACAAGTGTACAGATAAAACACAGCATCAATAAAATGCAAATGGTAATAAAATGGATATTTTTATTCATGCATTGAAAGTTGGAGTACAGTTTATGAACGCTATTTAAACTGCATGCATTAGTTTCAGGCTAGCACCAACAGCTAATAAATCTCTCCTTTATGCATCCATCAGGAACTAAGCTTGAGAAGTACCTAAAGATAAGGAAATAGCAAACAAGAAAACAAAGCAATTGTTGGATTTCTGCCAATCAAAAGTATGTCACCTGCGACAATGATGGCTTTAAATCTTAAGCAATGCACTCAGATTTCCTTCTAATGCATATTTCATTTCTAATGTGCATCACAATGTTTCTACATTGCTTTCAGCTAGCCTCTAATTAATAGCTCTGTTTTATTGTGTATGTAACGATTTTTCCATCATTATCTCTTTTCAGTCTGTGACATAATTAGATAAGGGTACATTTTCTGAAAAGATTCAAGAGGACTGCGGTTTAAATGATGAAAATATTTTTGCTTGATATTCATGGTTTTAAAGGAAATGTGCAACAAAATTGAAATTAGTATTTTATCAAGTGAATACTAAAATAATTGAATTGAATTTTGATTATTTATAGATACAGCTGAGCCTGTGAACCAATTATAATGTATGTTGAAATGGTTCCCTTCACAGATGCCTGGTTACCCTTTTGATTTCTTCAGGGGGTATGTGTGTGAGGGTACAAATATGCATATCTGCTGGTAAGGTCCGATAGCTCAGGCCTTGTGGGAATCCATATTCTCTCCAAACTCACTAGATCTGCTATGTTATTGGACCCAGGGGTTGCGTTGTTGCATCTGTGCCCCCCAAGAATTAGTTAATCAATTTAGCTTATGTACTTATGTGCTAAGAGATGCGAAACATGAAATAGTTAAGAGGGGGAGATCTCCTACGCTCAAGATGCACTTGGTCCACTCTAGGGTAACACGCTAAGATAGAAGCCATAGTGTCATACAACATTAAAACATTAATTCAGAAATGTGTGGAGCCCTGGGTTAAAACAATATTTACTACTTGACTTAACAAATAATTAGTTACTGTAATTTAATGATTGCCTACCTCAGATGTCAGCTCTCCGAGTATATTTTAAAGCTGTTCATTTTCTTGGCACTCTTTTCTCCTATATGGTTGGCTTTCTTCTTTTTTTTTTCTTTATTCTTAATGTTTCTTTTTCATACTAATAAATAAGATACTGGTAGTTGTTGTAATTAATCAAAACAAAAAATGTTAATAATGTTTGGCAATAGATGGGGTGGCTTAACAAGGATGATTTTATTTTATTTCTCTGCGGTTTTGTTTGTGCCTCATTGTTGTTTTTTCAAAACTGATAAATGTAAAATTACATTTTTGAAAAAAAAAATCTAGCAACTGCTGCCATATTGGTTAAATATTTGGCACTATTGCCATGCATCACATCACTGAGGTCACAGGTTCATATCTCAGTCTGGGGCACTTTCGGCAAGGCGTTTTCAGGTTCTCCCCATGTCTGTGCGGGTTTCCTCCCATGCACCATAGACATTTTGGTAGGTTGATTGGCTTCACCCCAAAGAATTGTTTTACTAGATACACATGTGACATATGGCTTACACTCTGTTAATTACATATATATGATTATAGGGAAGGGAAATTTGATTAAGGGCCAGTTGGTGATATGTACTCTGTAAAACACTGCTAAATACAATGTGTTATATAAATATAAAGAATTCAAAACTGCCTCAGGTGAACAAAAGAGTTTAACATTTTGCCTGGGAAAAGCCATTTGCCAACTAGGAAGATTCACTTCACATAGTGTCCCAGAAACACAGTAAGAACCACCTTCTGTGTTAGGGAGCTCATAATGAGATTGGCACTGAGTCTCTGCTTTTACCAGTACAGGTTTTAACTAAGCCATTAGTCAATGGGTGTTAACTAAGCCATTAGAATGAACCAAAAGTTTTGCAGTGGATGTCTTCAAATGAAAAAAAAAAATAGGTGAACCAGTACATTCAAGGATTCTTTTGGAAGAACACAGGAAAACAGACATTCCTTATAACAGAATGGCTAGGAAGCCTTAAGTTTGGTCAAATCTTTTCAATACCCGATATCATTCAGACAGGATTGTTTTTCTCAACCAAAGAAAAAGCAAAAATACATTATAAGGGAAATATGTGCATTTAAAAAAATCAGCTCCTGCTTTATAGCATTAGCACCGTTAAAGTGGACCTACCACCAGAAATCTATGTTTTCATGAATGGCACTAGAAGTGCCAATAATAGGGAGGAATGCAGTAAAAAAACTAAAAAACTTTCCTGTAATGAGCAATTTAACAAGATTACCACACAGCTCCCATCACTTCCTGGTTCGTGGAGCCAACACATGAAACACATGGGGGTGCAATATCGCGGGTGGCCACTGGGGGCGTTCAGTGATCTTCTATGGGAATTTTCAAAGCAGTTCACTGAAAAATCAAAGCTTCCTGTGACGTCCTGCCTTGCTCTGCTGACCATAAACCAGGAAGTGAGGAGAACTGCCGGATTATATTCCTAAATTGCTCATTACAGGTACGTTTTTTGGGGTTTTTTCACTGCATTCCTCCCTATTATTGGCACTTCTAGTGCCATTCATGAAAACATAGATTCCTGGTGGTAGGTCCGCTTTAATTCTCTGATTGGGTTTTTTTTGTAATTGTTCACTTTCTGTATAAACATATGTAGGTAAAGAAATAGAATAACACTGAGGGAAAATTATCATTGGTTACCAAAGTCAGGAAAGCTGGTAAAGGCTAATGGTTGATGTCCATGGTCCCCAGGTGGCTAGTTGACCTTTACTGCTTTAGGACAACTTACTCTATCCAGATTACATGGACATATAGCCTGCAGCTGCCCAGGAACAGCTACGGAAATGCTTATTCAGAGTAAAGGAGCATTTAAATGACTTCAATTAGAAGTCTGCACTTTCCCCCCTTGTGATTTACTTCTCTGTGAGCAATCATGAAGATGCTGTCATTGACGTTGTTTTAGATGGTTAGGAAATGGTAACTGGACTATTTTTAACCTATCCCCCCAAACTAAGCCTTAAAGAAGAAGAAGAAAGAATACAATTAAATTCCTAATGCTCATTACTCCTCGGTGCCACAACCTTAAACAAATCAAATCATTTTGATCTCAATTCAATATAAAATATAAATCTAGCTTTATATTTGATAGTTATGTTTGAAACCTGCTGCATTAAAAACTATTTTATAGGATGTAATATAAATTTATGTTCAGATTTTAATGAACATTTTAATGTACAGTGAACCAAATGAAATGAATATACCGACTCAAACATGTTTTGACACTGGTTCCTTGAGTTTTGCATTCAGCCTGTGCAGTTATTGATGTTGAGCTGATCCTGTTAATCCACATTTATCAGATGTCTAAATTCTAGATAAAACATGGCTTCCAAGATTAACAGCTCAGGTTTTAACCCCATGAGAAATTAATTCTATTTGTTTCTAGCTTGTCTGGCATAAGATATACAATATATTCACTCCTAAAGCATTACCACATCATTGTAGAACATGGACATTTAAGTTAAAGAGTATAATTTGAGGAACCAGCTGAAAGAGGTCTTGAACAAACGCTCTAAACGGGCGTACTTGTTAACCCAGAAGATATTCTATGAATATGGTAATAAGAGTAGCAAATTCCTGGCAAGGGCCCTTAAACAGAATAAATCTTTTCACACTGTACATTGTATAATAGATGAGGGTGGCCAGAAACATCTCTCGTCTGAAGAGATAGCCAATCAATTTGCAGCTTATTACCAAAAACTATATAACATACCTCAAACCAATGTTGCGCGTAAACAAGCGGCTGTTGAATCTTTCCTCACGCGCTTCTCCCCCACTCCTATTTCTGTGCGCACAGGACTTAGAAGCTCCGATTTCTCATGACGAATTCAAAAGGGCTCTCAGATCTATGAAAGCAGGCAAGGCACCGGGTCCTGATGGCATATCGGCCATCTATTACAAAACGTTCAGTGATATCCTGGCTCCCCACTTCCTTACACACTTTAATTCAATTCATGACATGAATCTATCTAATTTATCTATCCTAGAAGCACACATCACGGTCATCCCTAAAGAGGGTAAAGATGAAGCCCAGTGTAGCAATTACCGCCCGATCTCACTACTTAATGTAGACCTCAAGATTTACACGAAAATAATAGCGTCCAGGATTGCCCCTTTGCTCTCTTCTCCCGTAAATCTTGACCAAGTGGGCTTCATCCCTTGCAGAGAGGCCAGAGATAACACCATCAAGGCCATAAACATTTTATCAGGAATGAAGGGATCTAAGAAAAGCTGCTGTCTGCTCTCAACAGATGCAGAAAAAGTATTTGACAAAGTGGACTGGGGATACATGAAAGGTACCCTATCGGCCATAGGTTTGAGGGACACCATGATGGCCAGGATCGTGACACTATATAAAGGACCGCGGGCGAAGGTGAGGGTGAACGGCACACTGTCTGATTCGTTCCCCATAGGGAATGGAACGAGACAGGGTTGTCCCTTGTCCCCCCTAATTTTTGTATTGACGTTGGAACCCTTGTTGAGACAAATACGCGCAACTGCAGAAATCACAGGGATAACGCTGAAAGGTAAAGAATACAAGGTGGCGGCATTTGCAGACGACTTGTTATTCTTCTTGTCCAAACCCAAGAGATCTTTCCCATCACTTCTGAAAGTTCTACAAGACATTCAGCAAATATCAAATTTTAAAATCAATTATTCAAAATCATTTGCCCTCAGCATATCTTCTTCAGCCCAGACTCAATCAATCTGCCAGGATAAATTTCCTTTCCAATGGACCCCTAATTCGATTAAATACTTGGGGATTCACATCCCAAAGGATCCGAAAGATATCTACCAACTAAACTTCCCACCCCTCCTCAAAGTGCTTAAAACGGACTTGGCGCGTTGGCATAAACCGCTCTTCTCATGGTTCGGAAGGGCGGCGATAATAAAAATGAATGTGACACCGAGATTCCTTTACTTGTTCCAAACCATCCCTTTGACAATCCCTAAATAGTTTTTTTATTTCCTTACGATCCCTAATGCGCACCTTTCTTTGGGGACAGAAACAACCTAGAATAGCTCTTAAGTCCCTGCAGTCTTCTAAACGTAAGGGGGGTATTGCCTTCCCCGACCCAGAAACCTATTACAGGGCATGCCATTTGGCGAGGATCCTAGACTGGAAGCTTCATGACAAATGTAAGGACTGGGTCAGTCTGGAAAATGCCACCTCACCAACACCCTTGTCCGATCTTCCCTGGCTCCCGTTACCGTCCAGACAGGAGAAACAGTTGTTGCCAGACACGGTCCTAGCGACACTCCGGGCGTTCCACTCAGTTCCCAACTTCCACAAACTTACCACGTGTCCAAACCCACTCACGCCACTTGCATTTAACAAGGACTTCCCCCCGGGAGAACATTTCCTCCCTATACAGCTACCTGACACACCCTGACATACGAGCAGCTCACTTTTTCCAGGGCAACTCATTTAAAGATAGATCCCGTCTGGTGGAAGATGGGCTACAGATCCCTCCTTGGCTCTACTTCCAGACGAGACACTATTTAAATTCGCCCAAAAACAGGGCACTGATATGTAGGGAGAAAACACCTTTTGAAAGGTTGTGGCATACGAACCAGCCCATAAGGCACACTATTTCAATCCTATATTCCCACCTCCTTGAGATCTCCTTCCCAGAAGCCCACTCTCACCGAGGGCATTGGGAGTCTGATCTAGATACACACTTCTCAGATGAGGATTGGGCAAGGATCAATCTCCTCACCACTAAAGGATCACTCAACTTATTGACCCAAGAAAATAACTTCAAAATCCGTTCACGTTGGGCTTTTCCTACACATCACTGTTCCACCCAAGAAAAAAGGAAGGTCATATAAGGAGGCTTATGGAGAAATCTAGAAGCCCTTGTTTAGGGGGAATCAGATATCTGCCACCTCACTGAGGATCAAGTACATTTATTTATTTGCACCCATTCTTACTAATCTAGCAATAGGTAAAATATAAAAAAGATACTCATACACCATTTGTGTAGACCTGTACTATCTCAGGTACCACCTGCTTATGGCACTGTGCTTTTGCTTACCAGGTTTCCTAGGTGCCCAGTACGTGGCTTCCTGCAAGTGTGGGCTGGGTTGGGTACACCTTACTTGTTAGTTTAAAGCCTATAAAGGTGTGCCCTACCCACCCATACATTGCCTGAGCATTGGTCCCCAGAACCTGTATCCTGTCTGTAGCCTATTTGTGGTAATATCTGAATCTGTACTGTGTTCTCTAAACCTGGTCCCTGTATCCTGTTTGGTTCAAGTAAGTTTTCTCTAAACTTGTTTGCAACACATATCCTGCCTGGTTTCGGTGTATGCTGCCTATCCTGATCACGCCCCCTGTCCTGAACCCTGACATCATTAAACCCTCCATTGAAACGAAAACACTAACTTAAACCTTACTGACTTTGTAATTTGTATCAGTCACCAACACATTGACTGTATCATTGACCAACACATTTACACCCTGCACTCTGGCCACGTAAATGACAGATTCTTTGGCTAAAGAACATAATGCCAACAATCAAGGGTTTTGTTATTGAAAGCACACCCACAAATATCCTTGACATAAATTGCCTACCAAATCTTCTGTTATGCCACTTACAAGTAGAATAAAGCTTAAACTCAAGTATACAGGGAGTGCAGAATTATTAGGCAAGTGGTATTTTTGAGGAATAATTTTATTATTGAACAACAACCATGTTCTCAATGAACCCAAAAAACGAATTAATATTTTTGGAAGTATTTTGTAGTTTGTTTTTAGTTTTAGCTATTTTAGGGGGATATCTGTGTGTGCAGGTGTTACGTCACACCTGGGGTGAAGGCGGATAGCACTGACGACAGGGGGAGGAGTCT
>CM070036.1:54299399-54314292 GCA_036250615.1 Ptychadena robeensis | reverse complement strand
TGGGAGCCAGAACTCTTAATGGTTGGTAGGGGTTCAAATACATATTTCACTCAATGAAATACAAATCTTCTATCTTCTATATCTTCTTCTATATCTTTTATTTAAAGTTATTTTTTTCAAATATATTGATTTTCCTTTTGATGTGCTATCTGCCACTGTTACAATAAACCTACCATTGAAATGATACTGTTCTGAGACTTTTCATTTATTTGTCATTGGACAAACTTACAAAATCAGTGAGGGGTCAAATAATTATTTCCTCCACTGTAGCTTATAAAAAATGCACACACAATTGCAGATGTGTAATGTGAAAAACTCATGCGTTAATGTATACTTTAAAAACCCAGCGCCCCTGACATTCCATCAATAGCTAAACACACCTCCGGTTGGCTGCTAGCTCAACAGGGGCCCTGAGATTGAACTTGCATAGGGCCCCTGAAAGGCCAGAAACGGCCCTGGAAACACAAATAATTTCCCTTTGATTTTCGTGGCAAAAAGTGCACTATGAAAAATATAGTACTTACAGACATACAAAATCATAGTAAGATGGAGTTGGAAAGAACTGACTCCCACATCCTATATGTAAGAACACCATCAGTCTGTAATGAAGGCACCCTCAGAAGAAAGCAGGAGGACAATAGAGATGGTTGACAAGCTGACTTTGTGAGCTGATTGCAAAGCCCCTAAACATGGTAATATCACCAAAATTGCTGGAGATATAGAGAAGGGCTGTGGAAACATTGGAAAAAAAGTTTTAGCACATGCAGTTTTTGCATAAATTAAGTTCAAAGTCAAACACGAAATTTCGAATTTCGAAATTTTTACTTTACTTTGAACTTACTTTATGTAAAATCTATTTGTGTTAGAGACATAATTTTTTGTAGAATACCCCCAACCCTTCTCTACATCTCCAGCAAGTTTGGTGATGATACCATGCTCAGTGGCTTTGCAATGAATAAAATGTATTAAATATAAAAAATATAAAAATGTGTAAATATAAATATATTCTCTGGGGTATAGCTCCAATCCACATAATCTGCATGGCATCTGAGCATCATAAAGGTAATTTTTTTACTATATTAGCATGATTGAATCTATGAGGTGTTATTCACCCACCAAGAGAGAGGTGTTAAAACATCATTGTGTGTGGCAGACAATAGATGTCACACTCTGTTCAAGCTGTTCGAGCCTCTCCTTGACCAGTTTTCTTCTCTATCCAGAATGCAAACTTGTCCTTTTTTTTTAGATGTAGATACACTGCTGAGTCCTAACCAGAGGACTTGGCTCTTCTATGTTGGGTAATGTGCTGGTGTAACTGTTGTTTTGATTCTCCCACATCAAGGCACTCCTCGTTTCACAGCTATGCACTACAATATTTCTCTTCTTGTGTTTAGGTGTTGGGTCCTTATGGTGAACTAGTTGTTGCCAGGCTCAGACCCCATGCTGGTTAACAGATTATGTGTATTGAAGCTATACCCCAAAGTGCCGTATATACATACCGTATATGCCGTATGGGCAGAAAGTGCTCCCCTCTGCTTATACTCGAGTCACCACACCTGAATCGCCATGCTGAATGCTTCAGACGGCAGCTTCCCTGAGATCTACGATCATTCTGAGTTCCTGTCAGCTACTTGCTTTGGAAAATCAGCTGATGAACAATAACAAACTCTTCACTGCCATCTAGTGGCCAGTTATTAGTACAGATACAATACTCCATAGTGTTCCAAATAACAATTGCCTTGCACAACCCATCCTGTAATTATAATAATCCTGTGTTCTCTTAAATTTATTGATGATGTGGCACTAAGATTAATCCTGTTTGATTGATTTCTAGGGGCAATGGTGCTTTCTCTATATTTCCTCATTTAGAAAACTCCACTATCTGACTGCATTTCCCACCCTCGGCTTATGCCCGTGTCGGCTTATACTCGAGTATATACGGTATATATTCCCAGTAAGATCATGTACACATTCACTCTAAATTGATAAATCATACAGCAAGTACAGTTCATTTGAATTAAACACTACAGACAAAAAGATTTAGTTTAATGTCTAAGAAAATAACCCCCCAAAAACCCTGTCATGTTGTACCTACCAGTGGTCTTCTAATGCTGGAGGTCATTTGCCCATTTCTTTCTTCCTTGGGGAGGATGTCACTCCTTGGCTGGCTCATAAATAGAGATAGACGAGCTTTGCATGTTCTTCTCGCCGGTACAGGTGTTCGACTTGCCCCCTTCGCCAGTGAGAAGAAGTTTATTGTTCTTCTGCTGGCCGGATCAGACGCAGAAAGATCTGGCTGGAGGAAGAATTTTTTTCATTAGAGACTGGGTAGAGACATTGGTCAAAAAAAAGTAGCGACGTCAGGAAACTGTGCGTTCCATGTACCGGAAGTGAGGTCACTTACAGCATATGGAACACGGCACTGTGCTTTCCATGTACCAGAAGTGGCATCACTGACCGTGAACAGCTGGGTAATTAAAATTTCTTTGCCAACAGGCGGACTTCGGACTTTTCTAAAAGTCTGATCTGCCTTTTGCGAAAGGACAAAGCCAAAGTTTGGCCATCACTACTTTTAAAGTGAGGGGGATTAATTCTGGGTTAACACTGCTGGAGCAGTACTCTGTTCTATGTCTATCAGACTTAATATTTATTCATATGACTTAAATTTGGCTTCAGGTAGCAGAGAGTTTGACTCACATGTGCTGAATAGTGAATATAACAAGTCTGGTGAAGAATGGATTGTTCCTTAGTCTCAAATTCCTCTGTGTGCCTTTTGTGAATTATTTATAGTCTCATAAAGCTGCAGTTGCTATAATCTGTCAGTTGCCGCAAAGTTTGTATGCCGTTCATCACTGTTCTAACCACACTGATGGACGCAACATGCACCTCTGAGTCCTGAAGTGTTACATAACAAGAAAGAAAAACACACCGCTTGATCATAAGGAACATAGTAAGCATGAAAGAGATAGCAGAGCTCAATCCAATATTTTTTTTAAAGGACGACCCACACAGGGTAGTTAGTCCCTAACCCTGATTAAAAATGAAAGATTTTCAAAAAATTACCAAGTTACGCTTAGTAATATTTTTACTGTGTGTACCTCAGCGATAGTGCAAGTAACCTGTAGTAATGTATTTTACAATTGCAATTGATATTTAAAAAATATATTACTTTAGGTAATAAAGGTAATACGCTGTGTTTTTTTTTTTGGAATAGGACAACATTTAAATGTGATTTATAATCTCAAATCAAGTCTCCAATAAGTAAAACAATAATAAAAACACTACTAATACTAATTCTTATAATTTTCATAATAATAAAAAAGCTGAAAATGATTTGGTAACCTAAAGATTCAATTTAAAGTAGCATTTTCTAGATGCCCCTTATCTCTTCCTTTGCATTGTGTCAGCTATTTCTAATTGACATCTAATAAACATAACTTCACCAGATCCACAAATCTTGAACACACATGAGTTGCATTTACAGAACATTTACACATTGCCAGACAGACGAGTAGTCAAGTTGGCAGACGTGTTTATATGTCACTCTTTTTTTTATCTTTGAATCTTCCAGTGTAACATTTGAGCACTAGCTTTAGTTTCCTTACTTAAATAAAACATACTGCGTATATTCAAACAACAAAGAAAAAGTGACTATCACAGAAGGTCATGGTTGATTTGATCAATGAACTAATGATTATTATAAGATTATACTACAGTTAGCATTGTGGGATTAACAGTAAGTACATACTAAGCCCCCCATACAACTTTAGATCACTCCATACAATTTCCTTTAGATCTACCAACAACTATGTAGTGCTGGGTCCTCCCTGATAGAATACATAGTGATTGCAAGGTTTAGAAAGGTCCTCATATGACATGGTTTTGGAAGAACAAAAGTGGATTGTACAGAAATTGTATGGTAAGATTGTAAGGTGTAAAGACCAACGATTATATATATATAATTTTTTGTCCGTATGGCTCTACTTTAATGTCTTTTAAAAGGCTAAAGCAAGAACACAGGGAATGTGACTTGGCAGAGAGTTTACATACAGGTTCATAAAAAGAAAACTTTTGACAGATGGTATCCACATTGTAAATAAGCATCTTTAACAGAGCTGATAATCTTTAAAATGTATAAACATCAAATTAGCAGTTATTAAAACAGGCCATCTGCAGTTTGGATTTAGGACAAGGGGACTGATGACTTTTAATAATAAGAGAATACATTGAAACAATTTGTATTCCTGAAAGAAGATGGGCTATGCTCCTCTCTACTATAGAGGGGCAGGTCTGCAGTCTACAACTTTTAAATACAGTTAAATTTAAGCTAGACATACATGGTTAGATTTTAGCGTTCGATCGACCTAAAACGATCAAAGTTTACATTGATCAAATTTAAATCCTACACTGCACACATGGTTCAGTTTCGGGGAAAATTGTTTGCTTTCGATCAAATTGACACATTGGTCGTAATGTGATTGGGCATGTTAGAAAATTTTGTCGATTGTACAATGATCTAACTAAAATCATAGCATTTTGTTTGATGGTCGGGTCGATTGTATTAGATTAACACATTTATATATGACTCCTTCCTGTGTTTTGTGATCGAAACTAAAATTTTGGTCGTATTACAACCATATTACGATCGCACTCTCCATTTGGATCTACTTTGGATTCAATTACGATCAGTGTCCGATGAAAAGATCAAGATCTAAAATTGAATCGAAGATTGATTGTGCTAAAATCGAACCATGTATGCCTAGCTTAAATTAAGGTAAATCAACAAATCCTACATGCAGAGTATCGTTGGCGACTTTTGAAAAATGTGTTTCTTCCTGTTCATAATTTCTTAAAGGATCATCAAATACAATATGGTGAATACAAAACTGTGCTTCAGGTGTAATTTTTTTTATCTTTCAGGGAAAACATAAAAAACCAACATATGAATAATAAAAGACATCAGATACTATCAAGTATTAACAAAATTAATGAATGCACTACCCACATTTAAAGTGAAAAAAACAATAAGGCAAACTCTAATAAAGCAGGTAGTTATTACTAAATGTGAAAGCCAATTTTTTTTTTTTTTACTTGCTGCCCCATTAATGGATTATTGAATATAAACAGTGTAGTCATACATAAAATATTTTACTAAATCTATAAAATGCCCATCACAACAAAGTGTACACCACGTCATAGCACCAATTGTCTGGGCATTTATTATTTAAAAATGCTATCAAATATTTATAAAATCCCAGAGAGTCTTAGCAGCAGTATAATTGCAAACCAAGGAATGTGTCTGATAACAATATATCCTTATAAAGGGAAAATCACATGTGCTTATGTAGTACAGTTCCACTGTAAAATATTCAGTATCTGTAAGGGTCGCAGAGGAATCACCAGTCTCAGTTCCAGTAGGATACCCAAATCTCAGCAGAGACTGATGAAATACCCCAGAGACCCATAGACAGCAAATTCAGAGCCAAAGTGGAGTTCATGCACAGGAGATCAGTCAAACAAATGCAGTAGCCAAATGGGTTAAGCAGAGGAGTAGACTTGATACATAGCAGAAGTCCTACACAGCATATAAGTCCAATTAACACAGCAAAAATGCACAGTGGACTCAGAAGTACAAATGAACTGACATTATCCCAGGCACAAAACATTAGGTGGAGATTAAGATCTGGAAACCGGTAATGCTGAGACACAGCCAAACACCAAGATATAACCAAAATGTATCACACAGGAGAGCTGGGGATATACGGCACCCACCACTAGGTGGTAGCAACATGGCTCCACCATCTCCTCTGGACAGGAAGTGCCTGGCAGCCATCACAGTATCATCATACCTGTCAACTATCCCATTTTGGACCAAATCCTGATTTCAATAAATCCCAGATTTTGGGATCCTAAATCAGCCAACAACTAAATCAAAGGGAGACCTTCGGAAATCACGTCAGTCATACAAATTCATTTAGATCTACCAACAACTATGTAGTGCCAGGTCCTCCCTGGTTGAATACATAGTGATTGGAAGGTTTCGATCGGTCCTTATATTACATGGTTTTGGTAGAACAAAAGCTGATTGTACAGAAATTATATGGTAAGATTGTATGGTGTATGGGGGCCTTTACTCAGTGAGCTAAGTAATGTGGTATACAGTTTACACTAACTAACATACTAACTTTATTTAAAAAAATCATTATAACAGTTTTTATTCATGAAGGTGAATTGCAGTGGGTGGCACCTGGCTCCAATCTTTCAGTCTGAAACTGTAGGAAGCAACACAAGACTGTGGTGCTAAATAAAACCACCAATAATTATTAATTTTATTTGTCTCTAATAAGCATATGAAAATTTCAGGAACCAACAAGACATCAGGTTTGCTTAAAGGAGAGGTGCACTTTAAACCTCAATATGCATAACCCAGTTACAGACATGAACATAAGCGATAGCATTTATTTTTTATTATTCTTTATGAAAAGTTAAATTTTATTTATGATGGGTATTATTCTCAATTAATATTATTTGTTTTTATTAATAATAATTTTAATCACTTGTCACACATTAATTTAATATTAATAAAAAAGAAAGAAACATGCTCACCTGTACAATATGTTTTCACATTTTATGGGGCGAGGTTAAAGCAGTACTCTTGTCACAGTGTTTTTGCTCCATTTTACTGTATCAACAGTAAGTTACCTCTCCTGAGCTGCAATGCATGTCCAGATGGCTTCACAGTTGTTGCAAATTGCTTTGTTTTCTTTCTGTTAATCAGTATAGCCCCTGCTAAATCTCTGTCCTGTTTATGAGGAGAAAATCTATGGATCTCATTGCCTACTATTCTAGCGTCTTTATCGCGTCCCCGCTCCACTTGGCCATTTAAGAAAAAACATGCAAGAAACTTAGGATTGGTATGCACTGGATAGCAAATCGGACCTGAATAACATCTTTGCAAAGGTCATTTTGGAAGACACAGCAGGGTTTAAAAACGGTGCCGTGTCTGAAATTCTGGTGTAAACAAAATTACCATCCCATCTGTTAAGTCATGTCCATAAAAAATTATCAAGAAGCACCAACAAATTATGGAATTTAAAGCCAGGACTACTACTACTACTGCTCATTTACTATCCTAAGGGACAATTCACTTTATGAATAAAACTTTACCAAGCTTTGTACACAAGATGCACATGATTGGGCAATAAGAACAATTAGTTACCACAAAGGGGAAAAAATAAAGCAACAAAGTAGTTAGTAAAAAATATGGATCCCTTGGAAATATTTGGCTAATATCAAAAATGAACTTTGGCATTATTTTTATTTTACAAGTTTAACTAATCTTGATCAGGATACTATGTGTGTGGTACTTGGTTGTACATTGATTCCCACCTTGCAGGCTATTTGGGGAGTACAGATAATCCTGATTGCTTAATTGCGTTATAATATTACAAAATATAAATATATTTATATGGTATAAAGCCAGACATTTCCTATTTCTGCATTTGCTGCCATTGGAAAGAACTCTCCAAAGTATATACATGAACAATGTACAAAGGCCCTACTCGAGGTTTTATATGTAAATCTTGATGGTGTTAGCACCTCGAGTAGGGCCTTTTTTAATGTATATTATTATGTATATTATTGCATGTATTGTATTTGTATGTACATTATTTATGTATAAACTTTGGAGAGTACTTTCCAATGTTTAATTAATATAGGTGTGGCACAGTAACTCCCCATCGTATACCCCCCCCCCCCTGAAACTATTGAGTATATATACATGAATAAATAGTACATATTACTTAAACAAAAATAAGTAGTAGTTCTCCCTCCTCATCCAAAATTGAATGGGAGAAAAGAATGGAAGACACTCGAAAAAAACATGTGCTTTAATGCTAAAATCCTAATCCCCTAATTTTCATTGGGGTAAGACTATCTAAGGAGAAAAAGTTGGTATCAACAGTAAAGGTTGGCAGACAGTAAGTGGCATGCATGCCTTGACTTCAGGTCTCCTGAAGAAGATAATTTTTTTCTTATCCCCAATGACTTGCAGCGGTGAGATGTCACAATATCAATGATCTTCTCAAACTACCCTTGCAGATTCATAAGGATTTGTACTCTTTCAACAAAGGAAGAAAAATAAAGGATTGAAAAGATAAATAATGTTAAAACCCAAGTGCCAGTACAGCGTAATATTTACTGAGGATAACTGAGAAGCAGTAGGGAGATGATTCCCTTCATGCCTGTCAATATTTGAATTCAAAATGATATTTGTTCATACCAAGACTTGTAAAAATGTCACTAAGCCTCCCCCTTTCCCCCCAGCAACATATACCTTACTTCTTTTTGCACCAATGTTTTTGGTTACAGGTGATTATGTGACTCAGTCCCCTAGTTCCATGTGACAATGCTTGGGGACTCATGATAAGACCTACACAGGTATGTCGAATACATAGCCCTGGAGATTGAAAGATATTTTTTTTTTCTTTTGTAAGTTCCTCTTAAGGCCCCCATACATGTTTCGATTTTCCCGTTCGATCGACCAGAAATTGATGTCTGTCCACAAGGTTTGATCGACGAGATCAAAGTTGACCAGTATACATCAACATTTGATGTTGTGCCAAACTGATTTTGGTTCAATTTAAATAATAAGCATACTTCTACATTCATTGTCAGAAATTTAGGTGGGTTAACGATTGACCCTCTTCGATCATGCCTTTGATCGATCAAACCAACATCGATCAAATATCAGTTTTTCCATGTGAGGGTTATTTACCCCACATGGGGGGATCGAATCTGACATTGATTGTAGTGAAATTGAAACATGTATGGGGGCCTTTACGTTGCTATGTGTGGGCAATCAGTCAATCAGTAAGCAGCAGTAATAAAGATGACCTTATTAGACTGATTTTGGCTTTCCACTGCTTCAGAATCTATTGAAATATAGTGGATATTTTTATTTATATTTGGATGTAAGAATATACCAAAAACTGCAGCGTTTTGTTTTTCTCAACTAACAGATTTTTCGTTTTCAGTTTGTAATTTAATGTGTTGGGTGCATTTTGTATACAAACTGAGCATGAAGATTGACACACATTTACCAGGCTTTGGACTGACTATGCTATTATTCTGTAAAGCTTTACACATTTAATTAACACAGAGGGTACAGCATATTCCTATTTAAATTGATATGAAGCCTTCTGAGTCCAAAACAGCCTCCCTGTTGAATGGAAGTTTAAGTAGCTTAGCTGCTTAGCAAGATATATTCTTAGAGACATACAAGTATGCCAACTCATTATGCAAACCATGTTAAATACCTAAGAAATCAAAACATGAGCACTGCTTTATTCAATGTAGGCTTTGGCTCATGGGAAATTCTCTCAGAATCTTCTATTTACTTACAAACAACCTTCTTTAATTAAAAACATTTTTGGTTGTGAACATGCTACTGGATTGTCAAAAGTAGGTAACTTATGGTGGCCATTTTTCACTCGATTCCCAAATAATGATCACTGTGCACATTCAGGGTGACCAATTGTTCGGGAATCAAATATGGCCACCCTTTCTTTGAGCGGGATCGATCAATCCTGCTTGAAGAAAGTGCTATCGAACAGGGAACCAGCATGTTGGTAAATCGCTGTTAGATTGCCATTACTTTGGATGTTTTTTTATTTGTATTTCCTGTTTAGCTGGTCACCCAACCAATCAGTCAGGTCCATAAATATTGGGACATCAACATAGTTCTGACATTTTGGGCTTTATACACCACCACAATGGATTTAGGATGAAACAAACACAATGTGATTTTACTGCAGACTGTCAGCTTTAATTTGAGGGTATTTACATCCAAATGTAGTGTAAGAATTAGAACAGCTTGCATATGTGCCTCCCACTTGTTAAGTGACCAAACGTAACGGCACAGAAAAATAATTTATAGATCAAACTTTCCCTTTTTAATACTTGGTTGCAAATTCTTTGTAGTGAATTACAGCCTGAAGTCTAGACATCACCAGATGTTGGGTTTCATCCCTGGTGACACTCTGCCAGGCCTCTATTGCAACCCTCCTGGTTTAGACATAGCAAACCCTTTGCCTGCTCTTCTGCAACTGTCTTCAGTTCCTGCTTGTTCTTGGGGCATTTTACCTTCAGTTTTGTCTCAAGCACGTGAAATGCATGCTCAATCGGATTCAGATCAGCTGATTGACTTTTGCATGACATTACGCTTCTTTCCCTTGAAAATGTCTTTGGTTGCTTTTGCAATATGCTTTGGGTCATTGTCCATCTGCACCGTGAAGCGCCCTCCAATGAGTTCTGAAGCATTTGGCAGAATATTAGCAGATAATATTGCCCGAAACACTTCAGAATGCATCCTGTTGCTTTTGTCAGCAGTCACATCATCAAAAACTTAAAGAGAACCAGTTTTTATTTGCAGCCATACATGCCCACGCCATGACACTACCACCACCATGCTTCACTGATGAGGGGGTATGCTTAGGTTCATGACAGTTCCTTTACTCCTCCGTACTCTTCTGTTCCTATCACTCTGGTACAAGTTGATCTTGGTCTCATCTGTCCATTGGATGTTGTTCCAGATCTGTGAAGACTTTTTTAGATGTTTGGGAAACCCTAATCTGGCCTTCCTGTTTTTAAACTCACCAATGGTTTACATCTTGTGGTGAACCCTCTGTATTCACTTGATTGTTGACCTACCTACTGGAGAGTGTTCTTGATCTGGCCAACTGTTGTGAAGTGTGTTTTCTTCACCAGGGAAATAATTCTTCAGTCATCTACCATAGTTGTTTTCTGTGGACTTCCAGGTCTTTTGGTGTTGCTGAGCTCACCGGTGCGCTCCTTTTTGGTTTCAGAATGTTGCAAACAGTTGTTTTGGCCACGCCCAATATTTTTGCTATCTCTCTCATGGGTTTGTTTTGTTTTTCAGCCTAATGATGGCTTGCTTTACTGATAGTGACAGCTTTTTGGATCTCATCTTGAGAGTTCACAGCAACAGATTCCATATGCAAATAGCACGCTTGAAATGAGCCTTTGAACCTTTTATCTGCACATTGGGATAATGAGGGAATATCACACACCTGGCCATGAAACAGCTGAGAAGCTAATTGTCCCATTACTTTTGGTCCTTTAACAAGTGGGAGGCAAATATGCAAACTGTTAATTCCTACACCGTTCACCTGAATTGGATTTAAATACCCTTAAAATAAAGACTCAAATGAGACTAACAGACTCAAATGCAGTCTATCCTGCTAACAGATATCCTGCTAACCATTTGTAAAGCCGGCCATCTACGCATCAGATCGATTAACACTCGATGGGTATGTGATGATGTCATCACGCTGTGCTCAAGTGTCACATCAATTCTTCACATCAAACGAGATGGTGCTGTCCAGTGTAGACACAAACGCATACTAACTGTTTCGCCTTGTCCCGGTGTCCCCAATGTGACAAGCAGGCTGCTAGAGAGTGGAGAGCGGCTCATCCGACTCCCCCCGAGTGACATGATGACATCACATGGGGGGGGGGGGCGGGGGCGCTGGACATTCAAATGCAAATTGGGCTTTTCTTCAAAGAGCACATCTGAAAAATCATACAAAATAAGTATTTTAGAATTTATCATTCAGATGATACCTTTTATTATATATATTTTAAATGTAATTTTTTTAACATAATTGTTTGTTTCAAACATTATTATATTCAGAATGTCTACTAGACCCTTGTACGGACATATTTTAGAAAGTTACAGGTCTACAACATAAAAAAAATATTCCAATAAAGTCTATGGTGCGCTTTTGGTACAGAAATCTGGACCTCAGCAGAGCGCTAGGGAGGTTAAATAACTTTAAACTTCAAAATGAATGCTGCACAAAGTTTACATTCAGTCATTTCAACAACTTCCATTTAAAATAATGTCAACATTTTTAATACACTCCTTCTAGTAGGTCTAGTCCCATAATGGAAGGTTGAAAACATTTTTTATGCCTAGTAGAAAAAGTTAGGTGTTTACATACCTAACAAATGAAAGTTACATTTAAACCATGCAGTATAGAACTGGCCCTGCTGCAAAATGGTATGAAAGCTGCACATTTTGTTAAGCTTTAAGTTTACAATTTTCATTTCCAATAATGTTAATAAATATGTTATGGCCTTTCTTAATACAATCTGCTGTATTTATATTTTTCCAGTCCGGTTTTCCTAGTACAGGACACACTGTGCACATAGAATTTTCTGTTCCGTTGAGAGAATCTTTGAAACTTTTTGCAGCAATGACAGATGGGTGCATGTTGCATATGGGGGCCCTCTTGAACAAACGAGCTGTCTATGCCAACATTAGTCATTCAGACATCAACTTAATATGCTGTCCCATTAATTTCATAATAATTAAAACACATTGTAAAAGCAACAGGAAACACGAATTATGATATACTGGATCATGTATCTTGTTTTTGGAACAGATTTAATAAAGACTTTTAATTAATCAGTTGAAAACAGCATGATCACTTTTGATTTTGTGTATTTTAGTTTATAAGCCTTGTTTAGATCCTGTATTACATGGTATATGTATGTTCTGTAAGGTATACATATTCTTTCAAGGGATAAGAACAAAAGCTAGTTAAAGAATAAGCACTTACAACCACTGGGCAAACTTTATGTAGACATTTCTCCCTGCTTGACTACAGGACAGTACACGGGCAAAATACCCCTAATGAAACATGGGTGGCAAACAAATGCCATAAATCTGACAGTGATTTTTACCCACATCTTTACTATACAAAATGGTCAGACAGGCTTTTTGACTGGAAAAGGGACATATTATTTTTTTTTTTCAAAAAAGGATATTTACGTAAAGGATCCTACTTTCTACCAAAATGTTTATTGATAGTAACATACAGAAAATGTCAAATAGGGGTCAATAACAAAATATCAATGCACAAAGTATTTAAAACCCCATGAAACAACTATTATTGTATTCTGTATCTGTGACCTACTTGTAAATTTACAAGTAAGAGGTTAGGACACCAGCAGTGCCCTCACTAGCTTAACCAATCAACATGCTATAATTGCATGGAACATATACCATGTGATACAGATCTCAACTAGGACACCTGCAAGGCTGGCTGAACCAAAAGTGGTTTAAAGTCAGGGAGGATAGAGGCCACACCATGAATTTCTATAATTTTATACCAATAGCAGCCAATGATGCAGAGGTATTCTTTGCAGCATGAGACGGTGCATTGTCATTATTGATTTTTTAAGGAGTGCAATTCCTTTTGTTACATGAAAGAAAGTGAGTCAGTCAGGTAGTCAGAAAATCCACATACTTTTTAAGCTAGCCATACACGGCACGGATTCCCTGGCTGATCGATTCAGCACCCAATGGATTCCGGCGATTCCGCCGGCATCCACAGGTGAGAACGATTAGCCAATTAGGGAATCCGATCGTGGCAGCCCACCTTGTACGGCCGGATCCGGGAGGGATCCGTGTCCGATGGCTCGCCTCCCGGACCGCAACGCCCCCTGATCAGAGCAGAATCGGACCGAAAAGACCAACAGGTTGGTTCTTCCTCGGATCCGATTCTGTGCCCCTGATCCATCGGATGCGATCGGACGGGCAAGGTGGGCTGCAGGGGATTCCGGCACGATGGATCCGCGTGCACGCGCCCGGAATCCATCGCGCCAGAATCCGGCAGGAATCCGTGCCGTGTATGGCAGCCTTTAGAGTTAATTTTGACTTCATCACACCTGCCTGCTAGTGCCAAAATCGGGTCGGGAGTTGACAGGAAATGCGTTTTTTCCCAGCTTAAAGTTTTAATATCTTGTCCATAGTATTAAACTTTCATTTAATGCTTTCTGCAGCAGAGAGATCCCCTTTCTTTCCCAAATTGCTTGAAAATAGTGGTCTGCTTAATTGTGAGGAACATCTTTCTTTAGTAGTTTTTCTTCACCTGGAAAACAAATGATCACAGGTGTCTGAGATTGATTCAGTGATCAAAATAGCTGAGACACAATACCATCAATGAGTTAAATTGAAAATCTAAATATTTCATCTTTATGAAATGTAAATACAATTTTCATAATAATTTGGAATGCAAAGTAAACTGTCCTCTTCTTCTCTCCCATACATTCATTGGTGAACTATAGCCTTATGGGAAAGCTCACTTTATAGACTAAACTTCCAATGTGCTAGCCAATCTAATGCATGTCTCGAATTCAGAGAGCAACTATACTTATAACAATTACATATATTTTTGATTTGTGATTTAGCTTTAAATGAACAGTATGCCCTAAGAAAGCTACAAGGCTATCATGTGCTTAGGTCTGTAATATACATATTCTAATGTGTGAGTTTATATATTATAGAAATATATGTTTAGAAATGCAGATACATCAGAATAAATGTTATCAAGCATGTTACTTTTTTCTTTACTTTTACCTATTAAAAAAAAACAACTTACCCATGGCTCTTGCATGAGAGGTAGGACTGATTTGCATTAAAAGAGGGCAGGAAAAAACAGCAAATGTTTAGTACATTTATAGTACATAAAAGCCAAATTTGTGTTTTCACTTTCTATTATACTGATTGTTCTGAATAACACCTACATTTAGCTTTAACCAAATGCTATGATTCAGCTCCATTGTGTTCCTAGGAAATTGGGTCCCTTACAAATTGCTAAATTGAAAATTATAGCTCAAGGTAATATGTTTCGCTACTACCTATTTACCATGCGCAACAATCTATTGATTCCCATTTGCTGCATTGGTAAACATAGCTTCTCTGGCTTCTCTGCTAGTGAGAGACTGATAAAGATTCTGAATAGGTTTGATGTTTGGTAAAATGTAACCAAGACTGACTGACTGGATATATATTGGAAAAATGTAT
>CM070036.1:54289034-54299299 GCA_036250615.1 Ptychadena robeensis | reverse complement strand
TCAGCAGTGCGCTAGGGAGGTTAATAAAGTTAAAATAATTATTCTTTAACAGGGGAGAGGGCCTTTAATTCCACATCATGCTATTTAAAACATTTTGACATTTCTACCTTGGAAATGTTACAACAGTTCTTATATACAGACCCGAAAATCTATACCCACACAGTTTAATTACACCAATGATGGGAGTGATTTAACATTTTCACACCTCCCATCCTGACACATATTAGGACTGTAAAGGTGGGAACACATGGCTCGATATAGGAGCCGTTCGAGGTTCAGATAGATGGCCGTGAGCGCACATGGCGTTTGAATCGGCCATCGATCTGGTCCATATCTATACGTGTATTCCCTGCTTAAGGTTTCTGTGCTGTATGGATATAAATTCTGAGTTATGTTTCGAAAACTTGATTTAAAAAAAAAAAGAAAGACACATTCTCACCCCCTTTAAGTTAAGAAGGAGGGTACATGTTGTTGTACAGTGTAATGTATCAATGCTTATGGCCTTTTTTGCTAAGGACATTATAATAGATATATATGAGATTTGATTTTGTTTTTATTTACCTCTATAAAAAAAAACAATGCTAACATCCCCAAATGTAATAATTCAAAATATTTTACTAGTTGCACCTAGATTGGTCATAAAGCTTATCAACAAAAGGGGCAAAAAGACTAATGAAGTCATAAGATACAATCAACAATATATAAGAGTATTTATAAGAGAATAGACAGAGAACATATCTTCTCAAGTCATAAGTAGTGTTAATAGTTATATAGGAAAGCCAAGAAGGATTCCAGATGTTAATAGCTTAAATCATTTTAGCTCTGACCAGGTCCAGATGGGACAGACACAGTGGACATTCACCTCTGGGCCAGTGGAGCAGTTTAGGCCTGTCCAGATGGGACAGACACAGTGGACATTTACCTCTGGGCCAGTGAAGCAGTTAAGGCCTGTATAGGTCTGTCGTCCTATAAATGATAGATAAATATAAGATATGGTGTATGAAAACCTTGAGTCTTTGGGGGAGAGAACATAACTATATGTAATACATGATAAAATGTGGGTATAGGCAAGTAAAAAAACAGATGTACAAATCATAAATATAGATGTGGGTATGGGAAGCTCCTATATATTCACTCCTACTCAGAATGTACGCTTGCAAAATTAAAAGAAAAGTGACCATACTGGAATCGAGTAAAAAAATCCTGTACAAAAGAAAAACCTGAAACCAAACAATAGTGAACCATATCCCCCATAGAGTAGTAAATGTATAAACCCTGCGTATATGCTAGTGTAGATATCAGTGCTGATGTTAATCTATTGGGGGATGTATACTCTTAAGTGTGTGTGTAAAAAATAAAGAATTAGCTTGAACAAAAAACAAGAAGGGAGAAAAGAGCAAAAGAGGAGAAAAGGGGAGAAAGCAGAGGCCCCAGAAAGGGGGAGAAAGAAAGGGAGAGAGAAGAGATACCGTGAGAGAAAGATTTTTGAAAAAACAAGGATGGTATGGTGAAGTCAATGTGAATGAACTATGTGTTTAGGACCCTGTGATACCCTAGACACATGATAAAGCCTCTGGTGAGTGTTACTAGTGCTTCTCATCCCATTTATGAAGGGGTTAACATCAAATAACATTAAATGATCTTACATTAGTTCCAGGACAACAGGTATAGATCTCCAGTGCTAAGGTGCTGCTCGCTTAGAGACACGTGGTCCAGGTCACGGTGTTACACATGTAAAACCCATCACAAACAAGAAACGTGAACATGAGCATAGTGTAACAAGCAATTTAGTAAAGTAGTGGGTGGTAAGGACACCATCTTACCTGGTATGTAGGTGAGTGTCTCCCATTTGACAGGCACAGTAGGTGATAGCCTGTAAGAAACATGCTGCCTCTTTATGTACTCTTTATGTGTGCACGCAGCTCCCTTTACCAGTTATCTCCATACTGGATTTAAAGGTGCTGCGTTATTGGCTGCTCTATGTAGCATGGCCAATAACGTTGCCCTAAATGAAACTAATGGATAGTTTCACTCATTGAATGCGCTGATGTCAGTGTATCCAAGCACATAGTGTATACCTAGCCTTACTCTTGTGAAACTACGACTACCAGTCTCATGGGCTCCAAAAGAAAAATATTGTTGGAAATGTTGGGTAATATACATGTTGTCCAGCATGTCTAATATGGCCCCTCTGTGAAAGTTTTTGTATAAGTGTGCACCTATAAAAAAGTTGTTCCTCTTTGGGGATTTATTTTTTTAATTTGGTGCTTAACTTTAGAGATGGTCGAACATTTCGACTAGCTGACTTTGTGAGCTGATTGCAAAGCCCCTGAACATGGTATCATCACCAATTGCTGGAGATGTAGAAAAGGGTTGGGGGAACATTGGAAAAAGTTTTGCTCTAACACATGTAGTTTTTGCATAAAGTTCAAAGCAGAAATGTCAAAACTATTTGTCTTAGAGCAATACTTTCTTTTTTGAAGTATACCCTTCTTTACAACTCCGGCAAGTTTGGTGATGATACTTCAGGGGCTTTGCAATTAACTCGATCTCTTACAAGTTGACTTTAGTTGTTGAAAATTCCAAACTTTTATGACAGAACTTATTTTTTTTTCATTTATGATTTCATTCAACTGTCATGAGGGCCAGAAGAAACATATGCTTAAAGTACCCTTTTGCCATACAAGGCCATTACATTTTCCCATACAATCAACTTAAAAATTCCTTTTACCAACACATAATGTGACTGATTCAAAACGGATTGATTCTCTTCCAAAGGCCTGTGCGCATAGTACAATCAGATGTAAGTAGATCTAAATACCTAGGAAACCACCAGATCAGATATTTGAACAATCAACTGAAGTTTACTAACATGTCTGATCACTGATCCATTGATTTTTTGCTACATTTCCCTCACTTTTGTTTGATCAATTCAGATAAAAAGGAATTGATTTTTAACAATTGACGTAAAAAGAAGATTTTTTAAGTCAATGGAATAGAAATATCGAACTGCGTATGCCTAAATTAGTTTGACCAAAAATGTATTTGATAAAATGATTAACTTCTGAGGATGAACATATCAGGCTGTAGGACCCAGCTTCCAGAAAACTTTATGCAAGGCTCTTCAACTTTACTTTGAGTGGGTTTGCCTTTATGGAGTGTATGTGCTTTACATACCATATATTTTTGTTAAAATCTTTTATAAAATCAATGATTATATGTAGGTAGCCAATTAGATTTAGTTTCCAACGTCGGCTGTAATCATTTAATATATGAACTGGTGTTCTGGTAAATGACAAAATTAGTAACTGTAAGATTCAATCAATATAAAAGAAGTATCTCATGAGACTTTGTCCAGGAATAGACATGAGTGATAGATGATGAATGAATGATCACCACAAATGAGTAAGTTGAAGTTAATGAGTTTCAATGAAGATAATTAAGATGAAAATGCAAATGAAATGATTAATGAGTCATGGAAATCCTGGACAGAATCTTTTCAATGTTAATCAGTCTTACAGAACTATGGGAACTGGATCCCCTATCAAGAAGTTGTAAAGCTGAAATTTTTATTTAGCAAGTATGTAAACAAATTGCCATTTTCCAATCACTCCCGCATGCGAAAATGTTAAATAAAATGGCGATATTCGCACGCGAAATAGCGGCACGGCAAATCAAAAGTTCTTTTTTGAAAGTTGAAATTTCGATTTCAGTCGAAATATTAGGCTGATTTTCGACTTTTTCGTCGACAAGTCGAAATGACCCCATCAAAATTCGACTATGCGAATTTTCGGCAAAAAAGTCGAAATTTCTACTTAAAAATTCGCACTGCGAATTTTTCGACCATCCCTAGTAATCACATGTAATGCCTATGGACAAGTGCCTGGGCATTGACATTGGCATTAATAAAACATGACCATGCATCTAACTTAAACATTTGCCTTAGGTTATACTTGAAAGAGCAATTAGGATAAAGATAGTTTAGATAGTTGCAAAAGTTAGATTTTGTAAATATGGTAGCATTATATGCTAATGGTAATAAACACTATATATAGGAAGTTGGGACATCGGCCTATATCATATCTGTCAAGTATCCTATTTTGGCCGGGAAAGTCTTTTAGTGATGGTCGAATTTTTCGACTTGCTGGATTTGTGAGCTGATTGCAAAGCCCCTGGTATCATCACCAAAATTGCTGGGGATATAGAGAAGGGTTTTGGGAATTTTTTTTTGCTCTAGCACATGTAGTTTGTGCATAAATTGAGTTCAAAGTTAAAGTAAAAATTTTGACTTTTGAAATGTTGACTTGACTTTGAATTTTATTTAATTGATGCAAACACTATTTGTGTTAGAGTCTTACTTTTGATGATGATACCATGCTTTGCAATTAATTTTAAATTGCCAAAATCATACATTTTTGTGAGTATTGTGAGTATTGTCTTTCCCAGCCAAATGCCGATTTCAATAAATTCTGGATGTTTCCTGGAATTTTGAAATCAGGATCACTTAGGAGGGAGGGGGCATTACTCTCCCTCCTAAGTTCCCAACTTGCTTGTGCAGATGATGTGCAGGGTGATAAGTTAGCAGGGAGAGTAACGGCCCCTGCCTCCTTAGTTAGGCTGGTACTAAATAGGAGGGTGGAGAGGTAAATCTCCCCATACCGAAAGTGACATCAGTGGCATCACTTCCTGTATTTGGAACATGAAAGTGTCATTCTAAATACAGGAAGTGACTTAGCTTCCTGTCATTTTTCCTTAAATCAATAAGGGAAAACTTGACAGGTATGGCCTTTATACACACATGAGAACTTTAATGACATTGCATTATAAAGCTATAGGCTTTAATATGGAGTTGGATATGTCTGACTGTCAGCGTGAGCATGAAATATGCCAGGTGCTATTCCACCATATTTTAAACATTTCAGAAAAGTCTTCATGAGAATGATAGACAACCATGAACGATAGAAAACCTTGAACTACACAGAAACATGAACCACTGAACCAGAACATTGCCTGTATAGCTGCATGACATTCAGATCCCTTGCAAAATTGTAAAAGACCATAAGTTTACTTCACTGTGAATGGCCTTTAACTCTGTGTCTGTCATTGGTAAAAAAAGAAAGGTATCAGCTGTGGGGATGGAAAATGTAACTCCCTTTGATCAGCCACTCTCTCATTCCTCTTGCCCAGGGCTTTCCTAATAAATTGGGTTGGAGTCATAATTTTATAGTCAAATAAATAAAAAATAAATCCGATTACTTTATAAACAAAATATAAGGGTTAATAAACTGTTGGGTTTTTCTATTGGTGTGAGTTATATGAAGATCAGAGCACATTTTATGTCCAATTCATGCTAAACTCCACGTAATCCCAAAGGGTCCACATACGTTTTCTTCAACTGTAAGCTTAGTTTTTCACCTATAACTGACAAAAAAGAAAAACTGCCTTAATGTTTTACCACACTGTAGATACAGGGGTTGTATTATTTCTTCTACAGGTCTTTACAATATTTTTCGAATGTTTTAAAATCATACAACAATTCTTACCATAAGTTATTTAGGTTCTAGCTTACGTAGATAGAAATAATGAATTATTGAGAATTCCCCAGAGATAATTTATACAGTGATATGGTATATCTACTCATGTTGTATCTAAAAGAAAGCTTTTATGGAAAGCTCCAGAATTGAAACACTGGTCATTTCAGAGGTCATAGGGGGATAACAGACTGAGGCGAGTAACAAGGGGTTTAAAAATATTATTGAAAGAATAGATGGGGAACTGTTTTTTTGCTGTGAGCATTGTAATCCCCCAACAATATAACAGGTTTTATTGGGGTACTGCATTATAAATGATAGTCTTTTCTAACAGAAAGGGAAGCATTTGCCTTGGGCTGTATTTGCTCCTATAATAATTACCAGTGAATAGCATTCTACAATTGGTTATGATATAAATTAAGTTTTTGTTTAACACTGTTATATTTTTATAAATTCGTTTTTTTCCTGATCTAACACAGTATCTGTATGAGACTTTCAAAATCCCAATACAATAAATGTATGTTACCTAGACTATCATTATTTTTCTCCTTTAGGCATATTTCAATTATCATTGCTATCACAAACATCACACTGACATGATATTTTACTTCTCACTTCCAGGAACGGTGCATTCATTGTATTACTCTGGTTACCAAAACGTGATGTCACACATTGTGGAAAATATTATCAGTGAGTTCTTCAGCCTTTTTGTAATTAAGGATAAAGAATAAGAACTGGATATATAATACAAAAAAATGGTAAAACAGAATAAATGCTTGATGAAGAATCCTTACAGAGTGACTTTTCGAACATCCATTGGAATGATTTAACTTTTCTCACACAATTTTTTTTAGATCTGGCAAATTTGTGAACATTTTTTAAGTGAACATATACAATTCAAAACTAGTACTGAAAGTCATAGGTTATAACTAAAGGTGGCCATACATGGATTTTCCATTTATTCAATGAACAATTGATCGCTGTGCTCATCGCGATCCTCAATCAAATGGAAAAAAATTATCGATCCTGCTCAAAGGAAGGTATTTTTTCATTGATTTTCGGTTCGTTAGGCAATCACGTATGCGCATGGTGAACACTCATCAATTGATGTGTAAAGTGGTACACATCTATTCCCGTTCGATTGTCCCACGATCGTGCACAGCATAATGATGGCATGGGTATCGGCCCATGTATGCCTAGCTTTAGTCATTGCTCTGTGTTATGATGTTGTTGTGTAGTGCACTTGCAGGATCAGGGGGTAGTCCCCTTTTAGGCCCTAGACCATGATTCCCCGGGGTGCCCGGTGCAAATAAGGGAGGGTCCCGCCCCGGACAAGTGCTCTGTGGGGAAGAGTCTGACAGAGTTGGAACAACTGGGCATGCTGACCACTCCAACATTTGGTAACTGCCTCAGTCTGGTCTGGTGTGCTGGCAGCCAGGGGGTGTAATAGTGCACATTGGATCATTAAGCCCCAGTTGCGGGGCTATGGATTGGTGCCAGGGTTCCAGTGGGATGGCACGCCACCCCCAACTCATGGAGTACTCCTGCTCATCGCTGGGGATACCTGTTGGACTACACGCCTGCCATCCAGCCTACATCCATGAGGCTCAGACCTAATGCTGGTTAACATTATGTGGATTGGAACTATACCCCAGAGTATATATTCCCAGTAAGATTGTGTACAGTCACTCTGAATTGAGAAAGCCGGATGACTAGCAAAACGTCTTAAAGAAACAAAACACAGCAAGTCCAGTTGATTTAACACTTAGACATGATCCAGCTATAGATCTGGATAAATGAGAACCTTCACAGACTAACTTCTACCAGTTTTTTACCGCTGTTAATATTACCAGTCAAGCATAATCTGGAGCTGGAAGTATCCCTATTGGCAGTCCCACTCCTGACAATGACAATCATTTTTTTAACTGTACAAACTGGTTAAACAAAGCATTGACATTTAAGTAGTGGGATAAATAATAGTCAGACCTAGCAGCTACACTTCTCATTTCTTGCTGTAATATGTGCTGCAAATGCAAATAATCTAGTACAATGATCCCCAAAGGCAGCAGAAATAAATGATGATAATAAGTGCATTACAGCACAGTAGGGAGAGTTAAATCTGCATCGAAGCCAATAGATGTTGAAATTTTGAGTTACTTTATAAAGCCCTGAATATGACTTGTCTTGAAAATATGTTTGTGCGGTGGGAGCTTACGGTATGTGACACCTGCGGGAGCTTTTCCCTAGGTAAAAATTGTAACAAAGCATTAAATATTCTAATCCGATTGACTGGCTGGAATTGTATTCCCTTCCTACTGTTTGTTGAAAATAATGATAATTCATAAAGACTAAGGTTCACTGCCTACCTTCACCTTTCCTTCCTGGATTTGCTGCAGTTCAGTGACCACCATTATCATTACCACTACTGCTTCCAACAGCTGTTTGAAATGTAATTCTCTCCTCATCATTGTAAAAATGGAAGTTTTTACACAGCTCATTTCACTCTTTAAGGAAGCTGACTTAGATATAAAAGAAATGTCATGATGCCACTTACATAAAAAGCAGCAATACTAAGCACTATTGAAGAACTTTATGTAAGTAAGCTTATACTCAGTCTGGAAGCTAGTTAGAGTTGATTTCTGGATGTTATGTGAAATCCAACATAGAGCTGAAGATTTAAAAAGATATATTTGCACTTAGGGTATTGTTATAAATATATATATGATTTTTATAGGACTTCATAATATCAGCCAGATGTCTAACAGCCTGGCAATGCGTTGCTGTAATAATAGTTGAACCTTTACCTTGCTGCTGTCCAAACAGTTTCTACAGACATTATTGTCCCCACTGCACCTGACAGTTTTGTTAGAAAATTTCTTTCCGTTGTTGATTGCTCAGAAATTGTTATTTTCTTTCTGTATTTGAAGGTGTCTCTGGAGACTGGATGTCTGAATACTACCTGTAGAATATGATGTGTTTACGTCATTTAAATCAGAATTCTTGTGAGAAAAACAAAGTACATTTGTACACCTCCCTGATTTTGATGGTGCATGACACTACACACACATTAGAGTGATTACAGTGTGCATTCCACCCATTCCTGTGCATACAGTGTGTCCATCTGTGCCCTAATTCTAGTGTATTCAATGTACACACAGGCTTAGGGGCACACATGGACTACACACACTACAGAGAAGGTTGACGGAGGCACCATGAGTTCAGCTGGCAGGGGATTGCCAGGATCTTGCAGACCTACCACTGGCCAAAAATATTTGTTTGGAGGGACAAATTTGGCATGCAGGCCAAAGTTTGACATCTATGGGTTAAAGGGATAGGGACCGGTGCAGCTGTTTTCAATAAACAAAAGTCTGTGTTTTTTAAAGTTCATAAGCCCTCCTGGGCTTCCAATGTGGGCATACAGTCTGGAAAGAAGAGCTCCATATAGAAAAGCCACCTGTAAGTGCCTATGGTCCACCTCCTCTCTCTGTCCTCCTGAGAATTTAAAGAGTGGGCTCCTGTCTGGCTGAAGGCCAAAAGATCCAGGTGTGTACACAGTTGGAAAGGGAAGGCCCAACTATTCCTTCCCATTCCAGAGTCCAGGTTTCTGTAACAACTAGCTAGTGGTAACAATTATTGCACTTATAAAACCCAGCCTCCTCACCCGAAATACACCAGGGGTGATTACACATAAAACAGGGAGATACTTCTCCCATCCATGACCTCTGCGTGTTTTATAGCTAAATTACTTTTTCTATAGACGGACTGGCATTCAGCTGAGGTAAAATTCTCAATTAAGCAAATCTTATTTAAATGCTTCAGGGGAATAATCTATATTTGAATCAAATATTATCTTCTGCAGATACTTAATTGTTTTTACTAAAGTTAATGTTACAAAATTCTTTTTCTGGATTCATCAAATATAAAAATGTAAAGAGCTCATTGGAGATTAGTTAACATACTGTAAAAACTACAAAACGACATAAAAGGAAAAGGGCACAGTAGTCCATCGAGTTTTTCCATATTTTGGTTTGTGCAATCAAACAGTGAACACAAATGCAACAAGAAAAAGGACCAGTTGAGGTCAATGTAGGTTACAAGACAGGAATATATCTTTCATGCCACAAATAATGTTCCATTAAAAAAAGAAAAGCAAACCACAATGACACATCAATGTCAACGTCAATTGGAAAAATTATCATTATCTAAACTGAATAAACACATTTTATTACAATCATGTGATTATTCGTTATTTTACAGTTCAACAAGTTTTGGCAAGAACATTTGCTTATCTCATGAACATAATAGTAAGGCTGGCCATACATGGACTGATTTTTGAATAGATTTGAGCACAATCAATGGCCATGCGCATTCATGCTGATTAATTTGCTCAAATCTATTGCATCCAGCTTTTCTTCATGAGGGATCAACCTATCTTGCTCGAAAAAAGCTTGATCGATCAGGGTGTGCAGAACTGTGCAGAAGTGCTTACAAAATCCTCAGTTGTACTCAAATCAAGTGATGCAAAAATGAATATACCTCACAACAAAAACTAATACATCTAGTATTTGATACAACCTCCATGATTTTTAAGGCAGTACTTCTGCGTGGAAATAACAGTTTGTCGACATAATGAAATATATATATAATATATAGAGTGGAGGAAATAATTATTTGACAGATTTTGTAAGTTTGTCCAATGACAAAGAAATGAAAAGTCTCAGAACAGTATCATTT
>CM070036.1:54276629-54288934 GCA_036250615.1 Ptychadena robeensis | reverse complement strand
ATATATATATATATATATATATATATATATATATATATATATATATATAAAAGACACCACATGATACGTTGCATGATACCTCCCACTTTTCCTTGTTTTCCTTCTCCTCAACTTTGAAAGCCAACACTTCTAAAGTCCAAGTAGTCTTTAGCTTTTTTGAGCCCCTAATTAATTCTAGTGCACTGCAGTGCAGGCCATATTTTGTCATAGGAAACAGGCATCTCAGACAGACAGGCAGAGCTGAGGTAAGACAGATAGGGAAAGACAGACAAAACTGGGGTAAGACAGAAAGGTAGAGACAAGAAGAGCTAGATTGAGACAAATAAGACAGACAGAACTGGGGTGAGACAGATAGGGAGAGACAGGCAGAGCTGGGATGAGAGAGATAGAATAGACAAACAAAACTGGGTTGAGATAGAAAGAGACAGGCAGAGCTGGGGTTAGACAGATAGGACAGACTGACAGAACTGGGGTATGAGAACCTCCTACAGGTATTTACAGATTGGAGAAAAAAAATTTTTTTTTGAAACTTTGGCAAAACTGGGGATGGTGGTCTGCACTCTCCACAGCACCTTCTGTTGATTATCAGTTGGTATAATATAGTACTGACAACTAAGAACTGTCCACAGTCCCTGACTATCTTCTACATTATGTCAGCAGTCCATGATCATCGCCTATAAAATGTCTGTACTTCCTGACTATTTTCTGTAATGTGGCTGACTATCTCAAACTAACGCTGTCTGTCTCTATCTCTCTTACTCCAGCTCTGTCTGTCTATCTATCCCTATCTGTCTCACCCCAGCTCTGGCTGTCTGTCCCTAGCTGTGCCACCCCAGCTCTGTCTGGCTCTCCATATTGGCCTCATCCCAGCTCTCTCCTAAAGTATAATGTTCACAGTATAAGTCCAGTACAATTTCTGCAACTTCTAGCCGTGTTCTGCATTATGACTGAATCAGATTATCTTCTGTACAATGTGCTAACCCCCGCATCATCTGTGGTTAATGCTTGCAGTCCTTGACAATCTTCTCTGGAATTTCAGACCATCTTCAAGCCCTGTTCAGCCATTTTTGAACATTTTTTTTTGCTCTCATAAAAGCCATTTCTCTTTTCCATCATTATTTAAAAAACAACCCTATCATCTTGGCATACAAAGCATAGTACTTCTTAACAACGCTGATATTCATCTCTGAGTTAACTACATGAGTAATCTAGCCTTCACCAGCGTATATGCACTATATGTATTGTCATGGAATCCTGAAGTAGCAATTTCTATAGCTGAGACATTCCTGGACACCTGATATGTTTTGTTCCTTTCATAAGGTTTATTGCTCTGACCTAGACAAAATGGAGGGTAGTGGTAGTGGCAAACCAAAGACTCATCCCAGGGTTGCAACCCTGGAATCCATGGAATCTTAAGCCAACATAAAGGACCTTATCCCAGAACTTGACAATAACTTTAATAGTTCCTTACTCTATTAGATATTTTTTTTCTAACAGAAATTAACCAGCATTTGTTATTTAGCAAATAACAAAAATTTGGTACTATGGGCTTGTTTCCACATACGTTGGGACCCCAACGTAGCAGATACAATTACCTGCTCGGTGGAAACTCTGTCTTCACGGCACCGAGCTGCTTTGCTGCTGCAAGGATCAACGTTGTCGAATATGTTAATTCTTTGCACCGGCGAATGTGTAGACAGACCAACCGCCGTGCAGGCAATGTCTATCTGCTATGTCGAGAGCCCGCTAAGCGAGAGGGTCCCTGTGGAAACTAACCCTTTGTGTAAAAACTTAAAAGTTCCTACATTCATGCAAAATATTTCTGCACACAGTGCCTCAATTAAATTTGTTCGCGAAAACATGCTTAGCTCTTACAAAGTTTACCCCTTTTCAAAAAATCTTAAGGTGGCCATAAACAGTTCGATATTTTCCTTCAATCAGTCAGGAACAAAAGATTTTTCATTCATTGAAAATTTAGTACCGAAAACGTGTTTCAATTCACATCATATTCCAAATTCTTAGCTTTTGCTAAGCTTAGCTAAGAGTTTGGAATATGATGTGAATTAAACGTTGCATATATACATAACTTATAATTACCACTATCTCCTTCTGTGTCTCAATGATTATTGACAAACCCTGTGTACTGCTTGTGGTCTCAGTAACTGCCAATTGTTAATGTTTTGTATGGTCCCTAATGATATATATTAAAGACCTTTTAATCAACACTGATGTTTTCATGCCTGCAGGTGCCAGTTCTAGCGGTCCCATTTAGTGGTGACCAGGGTGACAACTCCTCACCCGCAATTAGGGTTTAACTTTTTCTATAAAATGTTCTTTTGGCTAGGGCACATTATGATATATACTTATGATATAGCCACAGCCTACCCCGTAGCAATTTTATTTTCTCTTGATAAAAAGCTATTGTTATGGAACAAAAAATCAATCTAAAGTTATCGGACAAATTGGTAAATCGAATATAAATCATATTGGAAACCATTGAATGTAAATCGAACATGCCAAATAATTTCATTTGATCGTTTTTGTTAGATCCAATTTGATTGAAGCTATTTGCTGTTAAAAAATCAAACAATATTTTGTTTGAGTACATCCAAAAGAGTGTATTCATTCCATATAGGCACAATCAATATTTGATCAAAATATTGAACATCCTGATCAAATCTATCGTCGATTGGGCAAAAATCTATACTTGTATGGCATCTTTCTCTCGCTTCCTAATTTTTGACAACATTAACGTTATCCCATAGAAAAGATTGGGTGGGAGATTCCCTATCAGCATCATTCACACCATATGTTAAATTTTTTCAGATATTTTGAAGTTTTATGCTGGGTGTTGAAATCTCCTGAAGAAGCAATAAAGCGAGACATGTCAACCTTGCCAGCAACTTGTGACTGAAATAAATGCTGAATAATTAGTTGAGATGTAAACATTTGTAATCAACTACTATGTTTCAATAAATACATTTTGTTACCTACGATGGATGTTATAGAGACTCGATAACAAGTCTTACAAAGTACTGTACAAATATGGACTATTAGTGACTACTAGTCCCAGGAGGCCTAGTCTCCAGGTGTGGGTGGTGGGCAGTTGGGGTCTCTCTTCTCCTTCCCTTCAATTTTAGCTTTAGATATATCTCATAGAAAAGATGAACTTCAGTATGTTTCCATCAGATTAAATGTTAATGTAAATCATGTCTCCCCAAAAGGGAATTCAGATAAATGAATTTGTACAATTGATGGTTCTCTTGCCTAAAGTATCAGGGGATATTTTGAGTGTGCCACATCCCATTAATATGTATCAAACAAAAGTGGGTTTGGAGAGAGGAGAGAAGGGCTAAACCTCCGCTCTATTTCTCCCCATTGGAGCCTAGGATCTCCTGCGGGACTTTAAAGGCACAAAAAACTGATGTTACAGTATCTTAATGAATCAAGTATATATTTTAATTGGAAATTAAAATCATGTTCCACATCTGATTGCAATCTAGTCATAAACAAGCATGATGATGTATTACATCAATGTTGTCAATATACATCAATTATTTCTGGTGCATTCTTTGAGCAGACACTGCCTCGACGCGTTTCGCCATTCTGGCTTCTTCAGGAGTTTAGGTGTTTGCCGTTGCTAAATAGTATACATAGTAAATGGCATGATCTATAAATATCTCAATGATTAAACAGTGGTTCATAATGTTGCAATAGGTGAAATACTTGCCTGTGGATATGATAGGAAGCAGCTATGTCTGTTAGAGGGCTACTTTCTGGCCAAGTGGGACCCCAGGGGTCAGGGCGTTCATCCCTCCTCCTCCACTCTCCCCCCACAAAACCAGTCCACCATCAGAGGCATCCATCCTCGCGGAATAACGGGGCACTCCAGTAGGTGCTCGGCATTCACCATCAACCACCTGGGGATGGAGGGTATGAGGTTGAGATCTAATGACAACCAAGCAGCGGCCCCAAGGGGGTAGGTAAATGAAGTAGGTGACTGCAAGTTAATAGGTTCTTCATTTAATTTAGAACAACTGTGTTTGTGATTTGTTAGAGATAACATTTTGAAATTGGAGCATGTTTGGAATTTGTGTCACAAAACCTTTCTATTTAAGAAACAAACTAATGTTAATATAAACAAATCAACTCAGTTAGCTATTGAATTGTAACTGAAATGATTGCTTCTAAATTTGAGTCAATGTTTCACTGGCTTATGGCTAACCATCCCTATACCTTCCTTCTCAGGGAGAATTTCATTTTCTAGGCATTGGAAATCTAAACACATCCCTAGACTAGCTGTGTGGTATGTAGAAATTGACTATTTATCTTTAATGAAAAGACAATATTGGACATCCATTGGGAAATTGAAACTCTTTCTTTTGCATTTGTCAAGACTGGATTGATTTCAGAAAACAGGTTTCTATATATACTTTCCGTGATGTCCTTATATCTATATTTATTTTCAAGGTAAAGTTTAGCTCAGAGTGTAATTCCCATTGCTACAGTTTATTCTGTACTAGATTGTTAAGTATACAGATTCGTGGAAACATAGATTCTTTTTATGGTTAAATTATTGATTCATCTAGTAAGTATCTGCAGAGTTGTCAACATTTGTTGCAAGTGAAGGAATAAACATTTGTTCATCTAATAAGTTAACATAAAAGTATGTACAGCATTTTTTGTAGTATAAGATGTAATTATTTAGAAAGGATAAGGTTAGATAGTTACTAGAGCTCAGACAATTATTTCAGTGAACTTCATATTTTGGTAAATTGGCGCATTGCTTTTCCATACAAATATATATATACCATATATGAGCTATGACACCAGTTTCATTGCCAATGGTAAGAATAGCACTTAAAGTGGACCTATACTCTAAAAGGTATGCTTAGGATGGGTTATGTATACTGTTCAGGACCGCCGGTATGGGCCCTGCCAGAGAGGCATATTTCCCCTTCATGCAGGCTGTGATCCCATTGAGTGGTGTATACTGGAAGGAGTGCGGAAAATGATTGTTCAACAACAGTTGATTGCTGAACATTTTTCTATTAACTGGTTACAGGGTCCCGGACTCTGGAATGGAAAGCAAGGAACTGGGGGGCACTTCTATTCTCACTCAAAGAGTTAATACCTGCAAAATGATCTGAGACCAGTGTGTCAGGGCTTCTGACCTAGTGGGAGACCATGGACTGCTGGAGCAGTGGAAACAGGGGGCTTTCAAGGAGTGTGGGACCCAGGCCTGTACATGGGCATACACGATTACAGTAAAAATTTCCATTCGATTGCCGGGTTTGAAAATCGATTCCTTTTAACCTGAATGGATCGACCAAAGGTGAGGGAAATCGAACATTAAATTGTTCGACTAGTGGTCATGTTGGTAATTTTCAGGTGATTGTTAAATTGTTCTTGGTATTGGTATTTAATTGCTAGACTGACAGACCATAATCGCACAAGCCGATGGAATATAAAGGTAACCAAAGATGGGTCAATTATTGTGTGATTTGATAGTTGATTCAATCGTCTTGCACGATTTAAAATTGATAGTCAGTCGAACATCCATCGATTGAACCACCGCACAGTGTGATTGATTCACTACCAATCTATTCCTGTCCATGCGCATGCTCCATAGTACAGTCGAATACAAATCAATAAAAATACCTAGAAAAACCGTCTAATACCTGAAGGATCCTGAATTTACCTACATGTCTGATCACTTTTCTATCGATTTTCTGTTCGATATCGATCACTTGTGGTCAATCTAACCAGGTGGGCAGGAATCGATTCTGTTCGATTGGCACTAACAGATCAAACGGTAATATTGAACTGTGTATGGCTACCCTAAGATTGATCAAGCAAAATTTAACACGTGTATGGCTAGCTTTAGTCTGAAGGAGATGGCCAGGGCTATGTAAAGGCATGAAAGGCTCCAACCTTTGCTGCCTCTGCCTTTATCCAGACTTGGTTTTTTTTGCTGCATCTTTCACTAGGCATGGTGGAATCTTCCCTTTTTTTTTTTTGCTTGAACCTGATGCCACTTCTTGAAAAAGGTACCAGGGCAATAAGAGAAAAGTCGACTTGCTACAGTCAATGACTCCTGAGAGAAGTTTGTACAGACAGTGCAAACTGCTGGTTTATGCTGACACACGTTCCATGACTTATTGTACCAAAAAAAGGCATGATAGTTGGGGGTGGGACCCACAGTCAGACGTTGCAGTACAACCAAATATGAATTTTTCCCACCTGGGCCCCTCCCTATCCAATAGAAACAAATACAATAAATGTGTGAATTAAACCTATAAAAAAAAGACATTTAAAAAAAGCGTGGGGTCCCCCCAGAGCATACCAGACTACATTATAGCATAGGGTTTGGTATGCTTTAGAAAAGGGGGGCCACTAACAGTGTGGGTTCCCCCCAGAGCATACCAGACCCCATTATAGCATACGGTCTGGTATGCTCTGAAAAGGGGGGGGCACAAACAAAGCGGGGTCCCCCCTCCAGAGCATACCAGCCCCTTTTTGGCAAGCCTGGAACTACAAGACCCCGCCCATGCCATGCTGCAGTGAGGGGGGAGACCTTTTGTTATGGTAAGGGGGTCTTTCCCCACAATATGGGCCAGGCATTGTGGGGGTGCAGTGAGTATCAGGGGTTCCCCTTTATTGAGTACAGAGGTCCCAAGGACCTCTTACCCATTCACAGGAAATGGTTGAAAAAGTTCTTAGAAATAAGACACAGTGCCAGGAATATGCCAAATGTCCTACAACGTCTGGCAACTGAATGAAGCTTTGAAACGTTTAATTTTTTATTTGACCTATAATTATATACAAATCTAGAGATAAATGCACTGACCATGAATAGAATTTTGGGTAATGGTTACTTTGATTCATTTGTGTCCTTGTTTTTTCAAAAAATATTGCCTTTTTATATTTGTCTTCTTTACGAATGTTTACTACTAATTTTAACATTGCTAGCTATAAATTATAGGTGCCATTATATTTAGGAGGCAATGTGCCGCGTTTCCAGTGTCCAGTTGCCCAAAAACCGACAAAGCTGGGAAGAGTCAACATGAGGACCTGATAGTGAAAGAATGGTGATGTTTTGGCCGATGCGTTTGTGCTTTCCAGGCTGGTGAGAGTGCAAGTGTGAATGTTGCCTATAGGTAACAAGTTTTTAGAGATCACTGCAAGTCATGGGTGGGATCAAATTAATTTGGAAAAAAATCAGCAAAAATGAAGAATGGGGCGCACATTAAGGTGAAAAAATGAGTGCCTAACAGTGCCAACTAGGGATGTGGATTTGCTGCCCCTGACAATCCTATGTCAATATTGGCTTTCTGAAAATGATATTTGTAGAGCTCTGGGCACGGTTTAGAGGTAAGGATCCACTTGGGCTGTTTGGGAGCGGAAGCAGTGCGTTTTTTAAGCCATGGCCGAACCGCTCCCATTACTCCCAAAGAGCCTGTCTCCATTGCCACAGATTTGCTGCGATGCAGTACAGACATGGAAAATAATATGCAGTTTACCGCGTTTTTTTTTTCGTGGCCGCACTGCAACACAGCTAATCAGAGGCTCAAATGTGTGCCCGTGCCAGTGATCGTCCACGGTTTTGCTGTCGGTTTTAGCCCATTGACAGCCTGTTGACTGTCAAAGGACTAAAAAAAAATGTGACGAAAACCTGTGAGGAAAACCGTGAGTGGGTAAACTGGGCAGAAAAACATGCTTTCCGCATGTGTTTTTTTGTCCTCCGTAGTGGAGCCTTACCCTATGTGACAGCCCAATGACAGATCTGTCTGGCACTAAAGGTGACCATACATTTTTTCTGATTGATCACTTTTCGATCATTTCAATTGATCACTTGAAAATTAATTCCTTTTTACCTGAATCGATCAACCAAAAGTGATGGAAATTGAACATAAAATCGTTGGAGCACTGGTTGGTCATGTCAATTTCAGTTGATGGATTTTGTATCTGATGGTACTATGGAGCATGTGCAAAGAGCTTTGGAAAGGATCGGTTTCAAATTGATCACACTGTGTAGTAATACAATCAATCAATGTTAGACTGACAGTCAATATCTAAATTACAGAAGTGGATTGAATCTAAGAGTTGACCTAGCTATCCCCATACTTGGGAATATGACCATACAATCACATGATTGCATATAAACTTGCAAAAGCATTAATACGGTCTTTGTCAGCTCTTTTCAGACAGCCTATGCAACAATAAGATTGCAATTAGCAAATTTCCCTATAATTTTAGAAACATGATGTGTTTTGTGGCTGCGGTTTCCAGGTATTCACTGAACACATCAGCTAGCTCTTACTGGCTGACTCTTCCATTGAACCTTTATGTGTTAAGTAATTATTTTTTGTCCAATTATGGTTCATTATTAAATAGCACATTTCGAAAATTAAAATTACAATGAAGAAAAGAAACAGGCTATGGAGGACTGAGTAAAACATGTTCATAGTGCTCAGTCAAAGCTTTAATTATTCCTAATATTCTAATAAATGAAGAATTTCTAATATACAGCATTCATTTAGCACCACTGATAGCATGTTAATAATCTCAGTGAAATATGACTGGCCATTAACAAAATTTATGTATAATAATAAAGTCCAATTGATTTTCTTTTTTTCCATGTTCTATATATCATCTGCTATCCCAAGGAGCCATAAGCGACCATGACGTGTGCATGTATATATTAGATTTATAATGTATAGGAAACATAAACATCTTTGATCACCAAGTCTTTGTCTTGCCTTGTTTCCTTGTACATGGAATAGATTGTAGCAAAGCTGGAGTTGCATTCAATAGCTAATCTTTTTCCAGATAGCAAGTGAAATAATGAAGAGAGCTGGCTCCCCTCCCTCTTTCAATCATATGCAAAGCCCCTTGTTTCAGTGGTGATGTGCTGGGAGTGCTGTAGTTTGCAGCATTGGTGATTCACACAAGCAGTCTGGTGCATCTTCCTGAGGATCTTGCAGCGCCCTCTGTGCTCTGCTTGCCTCTCCATCCAAGTCATGGTCCAGGAGGGGGATGCTTAAGCTTAAGTCACTGAGGATTCAAGAACAAGAACAGAGTACAGGATGTCTACTTGAATCTACACTTTCATCAACTCTGTCCTCTGAAGACTTTTTTTTATTTGGAAGAGGTCCTAGTGTCTGAGCCATGACCAACCATGTTGTGTCTTTTGCTTGGCGTTTGGTTTTGGCCACAATGGTCAGATCATGGTGTCCATTGGATTGCTGAGAGGGGACAGGAATTCCGTCAATATGGCCAAGAGAATAACTCGTAAAGTTGTGCTGTGAATATTAAGGGAGTTGTAGAGCAGTTGAAGGCTTCTGTTGAAGAACTGAGGATAGCGTTGATCTAGGTGTTGATATCTCCGGATTGGTGGTCTTGCTGGGGGTCTCTGTGCGCTTGTCATATTCATCTTTATTCTCTGCTTGATACTATGCAACAAACAGAGCACTTGGATCTGCTCCACGCTGAGGGATTTTCCTGTTCTAATGCGGATTTCATCGCAGAAATATTATTAAATCCCTATTTTTGTAAAGCTTGCCTTCAGAAGATTGCAAAGGTGGAGCGACCAGAGAGAGCAGATGACGGACCCATTAATCCCCTCAATGCCTGGAAAGACCCTGGAAACGCTGCTATGTAAAGCGGGTGATCTGGCTCGGCTCTCCCCCCAAACTAACGATCAGATCGCTGACGATCCCTCATGCTCCTGAACCCTCACCATCCATGGCGATCTGTTGCAGAGCCCGGGGGATCGGTGTCGGCGATGGGATCTAGTCTCCATTGAGTCCTCTAGGCGATCATGGTGATGACTTGATTACCGTTGGTAGAGGAAGTGGCGATTGTGTTGGCTTGTATTTCTTCTTTCTAATCCATCCTATTCCCCCGCACTGGAAGTCCTCCCGTATCTAAATGGAATTAGTGGAGATCGAAGCCCCTTGTGTAAGGAACAGACATGGTCCATGGGCGCAGTTTGTTTCACAGTGAGTATGTCTAGCTGCATGACTTCTACACTTCATCACAATCACATTTATCACACACGATTTTCGGTCCGTATGGGATATTGATATTGGCTGAGGACAAAGGTGATACAAGTAAAAGCTGCTGCTGTACATTGACATTCTGGGGATGTAGCCTAACTCCCTCCTTATGCTTCCCATGTCAAGTCAGGGGTGGTGGATGGAGGTATAACAGTGTCATCTTCTCTTCTGCAGTGCTGTACAACATGATAAAACCCCCTTAGAACACTCTTCTAACCGACCTATGAGGCTTCCTATAGAATGCTCCAGGCTTCAGGGAAAATGACAGCTTAGTTACACCAAAAGCTCTGGTGTTTGGAGAGAACTGCATTAAAATTGCTAGGACAGTCTATTAAAAATTCAGAAGCTCTTTAAATGTGTGTGTATTAGGAAGCTTCATTTCCATAACTCATTAAGAACCAAGGGCAGCTCCGTCTGTGTGTCAATATATTGGTCTTTTGATGCTGCTGTTTGTTGTGTGTTCTCAGCAATATTCTCTGTCTTGCCATTGCTATCACAGCTTAGAATGTAGGAAAAGCACCTATATGCACCTCTGTGTGATCCTGATTGATTGTACGCTTCTTTTATTTCGTGATGTTTCATTAGTGTCTTTGGCATATTTGAATGCCTAACCAGAACCTAATGGTTTATATGACTTTTAATGACAAACGTTAATAGGTAAGGCTTTGGTGTGGTACATTTGCGGATTTGCTAGGAGTTGAGCCGGTTGAGTCGGTGAGACATAACGCATTGTCTGACATATATCAGACATACTCTATATCCTGCAAGCGTGGCTGGTGTACTACAGAGCGGTTCCTGACAACCCTGTGTGTGTGTGCTGAGAATTTCAACTAAATCAAATGATTTGCTTTGAAAAAAAATACAGTCTATGTCGGTTTATGTCATCTGTAATACTACAGAAAGCACCTATAGCAAGTCCTACTCTCTCGTTCATCTGATATGTCTTCTTTTATTGCAGTTGTAACAAGTCTAATTATTCTGCATGTGTCTTGGGCAACAAAAAAAGTAGGAGGTAAGTCGTGCCTGGAGCTCACTTCTATTTTTAAATGAAAGATAATACTGTAAATGTAATGTGTTTTACTCCATGGATTCATTTAACTGTGCTTCTCTTTTAGACAAACAGACACCTTCAGAAGGACAGAAATCCTTTCAGTGTGGAACGTGGACAAAATACGCAGATGGAGGAATTTTCACTTCTCCCAACTACCCCAACAAATACCCTCCTGACAGGGAGTGTATCTACATCATAGAAGGTATTATAGTGTAAAATCATATCATTGGCCCACTATCAATCCTATACGAGTTGCAAGGCTGAGTTAATATAAAAGGAGAGTTGTGTTTAAATAATTGCCCTGCATAGGAATAGAACATGTTCTACATAATCTAAATCACCCTTGTATTAGTAGCTTGGGGCCTCATGTAAATCCCTGCTTGCCTTCATGTTGCATATTTCAGCTTCTGAGCATGTGTGTGATTTATTGCTGCATTAATGTACAATTGCTATAAGTATGAATGGGTTGTGAAATTGTTGCCCAGTACAGTGATATTAAATGTTGCAGTGATTGTGTAGGTGATAGCATGGGAGCCCCAGGTAGGTCTCTGTTTCTGATGATGCTGTTTCAGCATTTGAGCACATGTCTGAGGTTTTACTGCATTGTTCACATAAGAGTGGATTTATTGTTCACTATAGTAATATGACACAAAGAAGTATGCTGGACAGTACATGAGGACCACACATAGATCTACTTGTTTTGATGGTGTTTGTAATATTGCATTGGATCAGATACTTAATCTTCTGCTGCATTATACAGTTCCCTTTAGAATGACTATTGCAATCTTTTTTTAAGACAGCAGGCCCTGGTATCGGCTCTTCTATTCTTTTTGTACATACTAGAACTCTCAAAATGTACATACTAGAACTCTTCTCTGCATCAGTTCAGTAGAGCTAAGATGAAGAAAGAGGATAGCAACACACAAGGCCATTTCTACAGGAGGAGTGATCCAAATTTGAAAAAAAAGTTTTTTCCTTGACTGACCAGTGAAAGAGTTGGATGGGGAGGAGACTTGCTTGTGTTACTCTAATAGTTGAAAATTTAAGCGGAGCTACCATCTGGTAGGTCACTTGTCATTATAATAATGGCGGATTATTATAAAGTCAGACAAAAATGTGTGATGTCACAATGTCATACAGCCCCAAAGTGCCCTAGCAACTGTATGATGTTATGCCTACCCAGTCCCACGGGA
>CM070036.1:54226301-54276529 GCA_036250615.1 Ptychadena robeensis | reverse complement strand
CTTTTGAACACAGGAAAATGTGTTGAAAAGTTGGTGTTGCTGTCGTGGGGGGTTAACAGGGTGCTCTCCTGTCCCGGGCCGACCATCTAGGGGAGCCCGGAGGTCTGCTACCCCGATCCATGCTCCCCGCGCTGCGCGCTGGCTGACAGGAGCTGACAGAGGGAGAGATCTTCAGAATCCCCCTCACTAGCGACATTGTGCATTGTGGCTGAAATTGGTATTGCAGGGATATTATGATTAAAGCTAAAACACATTAAATAGCTGTACAAAAACTTCTTACACAACTGTATTACACTATATTACATTTTTAGATTTCTGGGGGTTGAAAGTCAGAATAGACATAAATTTTTTTTTGGGGTGTGCGTTTAAAACTTCTTTAAGTATACACCCAGCCAGATTGGGTGCAGTGTTGTAAAAATATAAAAATGTGGACAGACAGACACATCTTTTGGCAGGTAAAAGAGCTCCCTCTGTATTTAGCTGTCTACCTGAATTAAAACCAACACAAGCAGAAGATACAATATACAGTTGTGTTATTCATTTCAGTGAATAAAATGTTAGTCTATTAAGATAATATTTTTAAAGATTAATTCTGATTGGTTCTGGAATGTCCCTATGTTTTGCAGGATTATTTTAGTTATAATAATATTCCAAATATGAGTTTCTGTACCTGACTAATAATTATGACCACTAAGGGTTAGCTTCCTCTGCTAAAACATGTTTTTATGTTTGAGCAACCTACTTCTGTTACCCACATTCTGAATATTTATAAACGCGGCAAAGTGTACTGGAAACCGTGTTGAAACGTCATTGTTAGATGTGTAATTAAAGTTTTAAGATGGATTTTCACAATTAATCTTGACTAATTAAAAAGGGAACTTATGTCAACATTCCATTTAATTTCCCTTAGTGTGAGTCTTTCTTTACGATGATGAAAGATAAATGGATTAGTCAGGGGAGGATTAAGAAAGGAGTACACTTTATACTTTTAAACATTTTTTTAACTATTATTAATTTTTGCTATTTGTTTTGTTACTTTTCATTGACACTGTTTTAAACACATTTATGTGTCCATGTCTACCAAGTTGTAGAAATATTTTGACAGCCCAATCAGAAATAACATTTAAGGATATTCCCCGACACAGAGTAACTAGAAATTAGTGGGTCCCCCAAAACAAACCATGAGAAAAGGGTTAAAGCTTTCTAACCCACCCGTGATTGACTCCATGATTGTAGGGTCTGTTGGGGGTAATCATTTTCTCACATAGGGAAGACCTAAACTCATATACCTACTGTCCACTTCAGTGGTAAATGGGAGTGCCCCTCCCCCATTGTCAATATCTTGCGCAGGATTGATGAATGAGTGCAGTACTCACCATATATAAAAGGAAATAACAGATATAATAATGGAGAGTGTTCCTGATCATTACAACCAATAGTGATTGAGACTGCTTCCTGCAGTGTACCTTACAACCGCTCAGAGTTGTACTGTGCGGGGATCATTACTTGATGGCTGTCAGGGACTGGAAAGCTTAGTGTTGTGCTCCTTTTTTGTCACTGATAGCAAGTTTGATGTTAGTACAACATTAATTGAAACAAATATCTACAGCCTACAGGCATTTGAGTCAGGGCCCCTCTTCTTATCATCCCTGGCCTATCCCATAACTTTGAGGCTCATGAGTTTAACAGTTTTGCCCCTGCTTTTACCACATATAATAATGTTTTGCCCTAATTATTCATTAGTAGTGATGAACAGTATAGGCAATATAGTAAATTTGAGAATTTGTGATCTCCAGTCATTATTACCTTTGTGCAAAGTGTCACTTGTACATATTGCAGCTATACGCAATAAAAATTTGCAATTAGAATATTCATGATCAACACTATTTGATACCTCTTCTCTTAAATGCAAGTGGGGAATTATACATTGAGAAAGCAACTTATGCCCTTTTCTATGACTACAGAGAGTTCAACCATAGATATGGCCAGATAAATTACAGTCAATCTGGTCACTTGGATGTTTAGTTTGTAGAGCAAGGCTCTGCAACCACAACACGCCTAATCAGCAACCTAAACACCAGAATGCTGCTGCAGCAAATCTGCTTGCTTTTGGGTAAACTACTGGCTTGTTAAGCCGGGCACACATGTCTTGAGGAAGCCGGCAGATGGAGCAAGCCCGCTCACGGCGTAATGACATCATCGCACTGTTAACGATCTGGCCTTATATGGTGCTGCATCACTACTGCAACTGCCAGCCCGTCTGCTACTTTAACGTAATTGATTTCGACCAAGGTTTTCCAACATGTTGGAAACCTGTTTGGCCGAGTTCCTTCGAGCAGGATCTGTTGTTCTTGCTCAAAGGAAGCATGGATGGCTCAAATCTTGTAATAGATTTGAGCAACATCGATATTGCATGAATCTGTTACTACATCGAGCCGTGCATGCCTAGCTTTAGTGTTGTTATTATCAGTACAACATTTTCATTTTGTTGTAAGCGTTAAATTATACTGATATGATAAACAACATATTGATTTTTAGAGTTTCAAGCAGAATTACATGTATTTAGACTAAAAAGTTTAGCATTAATCAACTTCAACCCCTTACAAACACTTGGTGGTTTGGGTTCAGAAGAAGGCAAAACAAAAAACTATATTCATGTTCATGATTGTCTAAAGAAGACCATCCTTAGTTTTCCTACTCCTACTTTTTAGAAAAAAATTATTTACAAATTTAAAAATATCTCCCAAGTCTCTCCTGTTGTACCTAACAAGCTCTAATAAAAAGGTCCCCAGCTAAATATTAATATTGACTATAAACATTTAAATTACCATTTGCTCAAGTTAGAGCACATTTTTTTTCTAAAACATTTATTTGGACAAGTCCTCCCTGTTCCATTTCTAAAGTATTTGAAAACATTTGTATCCGTTCCCAATCTTGTGTCCTTTTACAAGATATGTAGTAGCACCACATATGTAATTAGACCTATTGACTAGATTGATTAGACCTATAAGTCATATTGTTCATGAATCTGTTTTACTTATGATCTTTGCCTAATATACACATACATAATATTATAAATTACATTATAAAAACTGCAAAACAACTTGAACATATGCAGAACCAAAGTATGGAAGCATTAAACTGCATTAGGCATTATTTTTCCACTTCCGGTCCTGGAAATACAAAAGTGTCCTCACTTTGTGTCAAAGTGTCACCAGAACATGAAATTTTCACTGAAGGATTTTAGACCCTGAATTTTTGTTCTCTAAAATTCTAGATTTCAATTTCTTTTTATAGTATAGATGGATGGCAAATGTCATATAATTACAATATTACAGAAATTACTTTTATACATCGTGAACTTGGCAAAGTTGTATTAATTTGATTTGTTCCATTTGAAAATAGCTTTTATCCAAGGCCAGCACACATACACAGCATACAACTATTATGCTCTGATGAGTAATGCCTTGACCTATTACATTCAGCTGGTTGGTATTTTATTTGGAAATGGCACTATAGTCTAACATCTTTTTCTGAGTATTAGATGATGAGGTCTTCTTAGTGGCATGAGAAGCAATTACATGGGGGCTAGCAACTACGTCCAATGAAAGGTCTACTTTTAATTGCCAAGAAATGTAAGGTGATTTCAAAGATGAATCTTATTGTACAAACACTGTAGCCTCATGGTGGAGATTGTTGATAATGATAAAGTCATCAGACAAACTGTTTCTTACCAGAGAAAGTAGATTTCTAGGATAAACAATCTCAATGTAGTCTTTCTGGACTAATATAAAAGCATTTCATGAAGGCTGATCGTTTTCCTCATATACATATTCTACCACAACCTCCAAGTACAAAATTAATATGGTTTTATCATGTCATTCATCTTACACAAAACATTGCCTATGTAAAAAGACACGCATCCACAGTGCCTTAACTAATTATGGATCTATTATGTAACCAGTCTTTTAAACAGTTATCTACATTGTACTACAAAATGAATGTTTTAACAGTTTCACATTGCAACTTCATATTTTTCTGCTGAGAACAGTTCAATCTCAAACTCTACTAGGCATACAGACAATGCATTTTCAAAAACTTTGATGAGCTCAGTCAAATATAATCACATCCTCGGTGCCCTTATTTTATCAACTTGCGTTCACATCATATGTTCTTCAAGTAAATGTAAGGTGCATTGTGTCTACTTTTGAAGACCTAATTATTTTGTTTACATACTATTGATCTTCAGACAACTGCACAGCAGCAGTTTGACTTATTCTTTGTAAATGCTAGACAAGTCTTTTGTAAGCTCACACATTTTAAATATGCTGCTCGAAGAATACCTACATCGTTGATCGATCGCACAAGAAACAACCCATGTATGGGTACCTTTAGAGTTTCTGTTACTTCTAGTGTAAACTGAACTCAGACTACAGGACATTGGTGACCTATATTTAGTTATCAAGTAAAAGCAAAAACAAAAAAGTTAATAAATCAGCATTAAATCTAGTCATATCATCACATTCTGAAATATCTTCATAACTCTCCAAACTCAGAAATGCTGCCAGGTCCCTTGGTATTCCAGCTTGTTTTGGGTCTTGTGGGGTGTTTTGAGTGTGATTATTTAAAGGGTGTCTACTTTCCATAGTAAGTAAAGTAAAGCTGCCTGGATAGGGTTTAAATTGACCTTTACTAAGAACTGTAACTAGGGGTAATACTTGGAGTAGGGCTTCAATTTCAAGCACCCCCCTAAAAAATCATGCAAGGCTATGTTTTTGGGGAAACGTGCTCTTGTCCTTGCCCCTGACGAGTTTTCAATGTTATTAGCACACGCTTATTGACACCAGAGCTATTTTGTGAAGGTCAACTCTTAGTATTGATATTGCAAAAATCAAACATGAGAACCAGGAGTAATCCTGTAAAATGAAGATAATTTACATATTTAAAGCAAAGCCACTGGAGGAAGAACATCACAGCTGGAAAATTGATCATGCTCAATCAATAAAGTTATAGATTACACAAAATATATATATACAAAAACATGTCCATGTTTTACTATTTTTCCAAAAGGGTTTGTATAGTACAGAATAGTAAATAAAGGTATTATTATTATCATTTATTTATATAGCGCCAACATAAGCAGAGCTGTACAATAAAGTAGAGTTATGACACAACACAACAAAAGATACACACAGGTACAGATCATGACACAGGAGGAGTGGAGGATCCTGCCCAGTCAGGCTTACATTCTATTAGGGTGGGGAATAGAGTATACAATAGGTGGGACTGGCATGGTGGTGATGTTGGGAGTAAGAAGATAAGGCAGGCAAGACTGTAGAGATGGGTTTTCAGGGCTTTTATAAAAGTGATGGAGGTAGGAGCAAGTCTAATGGGGTGAGGGAGAGAGTTCCATAGAGTAGGAGTGGCCCTAGAGAAGCCTTGAAGCTGCGCATGTGATGATATTATGAGTGAGGATGTCATTAGTAGGTCACAGGAGGAGCAGTTGTATATTTATGTACCATGTTGGATATGTACCGTATTTTCGGACTATAAGACGCACCAAACCCTAAATGTAATACGTTTTCACATCAATTGGGTTAATGCAATGAATTCAATGAATGCAATATTCTATTCAGCCAGTAGATGTCACTAGCAGCACGTCATTCTCCACACTGATCGGGAGGAGGAGGGGAGGGGGGCAACAGCTATAGAGTCTCCTACTCTCCTCTGCCGATCTTGCTTATACTGTGTCCGTAGGAACTGCAGAGTGATTACAGTTTCCATGGATGGAGAGAGGGACAGATGGCAGGTCATCTATGCTTCTCTTCATTGCCTATGCCAGCAGGGCGAACTGGGAGAGCCGGACACCTGCCGGCATCTCTCAACTGACTGTTCCTCCAGCTCCCCGGCTAATCTCCATGCCGGGAGAGCTGGCGGGAAGCCAAGGGGCGACCACCCACTGGGGGTCGCGCATTCGGACCATGTAATGCAGGCATATAACGCTGCCCCCAATTTTGGGGGTTAATAAGTGTGTCTTATGGTCCGAAAAATACGGTAAGTGGGACAGGAGGTGTGGAGTGATTTAAAAGCAAGGCACAGAACGTTGAAATTGCAGAGAGGAGCAGCAGATGAGGAGTGGTTAGAGGAGTAAATCAGTCTAGCAGCACCATTTATGATGGACTGAAGAGCTGATAGTCTAGTTAGAGGAAGACCAGAGAGGGTGATGTTGCAGTAGTCCAGATGAGAAATGATGAGAGCGTGTACCAGAGCTTTGGTGGTCTCTGGGGATAGGAAAGGGCGTATCTTGGAGATGTTGCAGAACAGTTACTGGAGGATGGAATTGGAAGAGTGGGGTATTGCGGTTGGCAGAAATATCAATTTGAATGGCTTCAATCTTGTATTGGATAAAAATAGGTTTTTAACCATGTAAAAGTTGTGTAAAAGAGCAGTAGCTGACATTAACAACTGCAGAGCATATGAAGAGTCTTCGCATACTTCTTGTTCAATGTATGCTCTTCTCTTTAGGCTTTTTTTTTGGGGGGGGGGGGATTAAAACTTCTTAGATAGGTAGGAGTCTGAACAGTCTGTACATAACTCAGCTCAGCAAGGTTGATCTGAAGGCTGTTTTATCTGAATTTCTAATATAATTAGTGTAATAATGAATATATTGTGGTTTATTATTGTTTACGTATATCACTGTGTCTGTAAAAAAATACCCCTAGTAGCAAAGATCCTGAAGTCTCTTTTAACATGCAAAAAAACGATGTTTAACTAAGGAATTTAGACCAGTGTTGTCAAAGCCAAATACACAGCAGGTCGAAATAAAAAAAATGGGAGTATCTTTATAATTTATTGCAAAAAGTGTTTACAGTGGAGAAATCTTTACCTTCTTATCAGCTATAACAATTAATCTAAAGCAAGTAAAGTGTATATACTATATGTGAATTCAAATGTGAAAAAAATGGCCAAATAAAATTTCACTGTGGGCCAGATTTGGTCAACAGTCCTGATTTTGACATCCCTGCTGTAGCAGAACCATGCAAACTTTGCCCAAACATTCAGAAAGCCTAATCATCAATATTGCGATCACAATAGTATTGTGATCTTGCAGCAGATTTTAGTCATTCTTGACCAAATACAGCTCATTTGGTGAAGTCAGTCATCTTGGTAGAAGCAAAGTTTTTCTTTATCTTCTAAGATCCTACAGTCTCCCATACACGCATGAATCCACATGCGATTGTGCAGCCAAATGATTGGCGTGCACGTTTGTGACAATTGATCGGCTGCAAAATCACCTGTGAATCACAGCTGGCCACTTGGAGCGACTGTGGGCCAAATTGTGATCTGCCAGAGAATGTCTATATCTGTTTTTTACTGGCCGGTTGGATTACTTTTGATGAGGACCAGGGTACTCACAAATCCAATAAGCGACGGGCTGCAGCTTGATGATGTCATCACGCTGCAATTGTCTGCCTGAGAATCGCACGGTTAGCATTTACAATGTTCAGTGCAGCAATGAAATCACTAATTCTCATAACAAATTTGCACAGACTAGCAAAAGGAGTCAGCAGTACTTTGAATCTCACTCATATACACCCATGAGCCTGTAGCTACAGGTATGTAAGGTAGTGTGTTGTCTTTTTTCAAACAGAATTGTAAAATAAAATTGAATTACTGTGTTGAGTAAAGGCTGCCATACACGGCAGGGATTCGTGCCGGATTCTGGCGCGATGGATTCCGGGCGCGTGCACGCGGATCCATCGTGCCGGAATCCCCTGCCGCCCACCTTGCCCGTCCGATCGCGTTCGATGGATCGGGGGCACAGAATCGGATCCGAGGAAGAACCAACCTGTTGGTCTTTTCGGTCCGATTCTGCTCTGATCAGGGGGCGTTGCGGTCCGGGAGGCGAGCCATCGGACACGGATCCCTCCCGGATCCGGCCGTACAAGGTGGGCTGCCACGATCGGATTCCCTAATTGGCTAATCGTTCTCACCTGTGGATGCCGGCGGAATCGCCGGAATCCATCGGGGGCTGAATCGATCAGCCAGGGAATCCGTGCCGTGTATGGCTAGCTTAACAATTTAACATTGAGCAGCGAAATCAGGTATTATCCTATGGTATGCAAGCAAAAATCAAGTTCTTGGAATTGCCTTGCATTCAAATGTTAGTTGCTGGACTTGATATTTTAAGACCTTCACTAATCTTAATTAACATTCACTTTGCAAAATGTTCAGCTGATCAGGCTCAATGATTCGCCAATTTGAGATTGGAATTGAACAAAAGTCCATGTTTGCGAATGCAAGCACATTTTAGGCATAGTAAATGTTACTTTAATCAATATTGACCATTGACCATTGAAGTAAATGTCATGCATGATATACTGGTGAACAGTTAGTCAATTATTTATCAGATTTGTCAATCACAACTGCATTTTTATTTTTAACAAACATCACCCATAAAGCCCCCATACACCTTTAGATTCCTTCATACAATTTCCATCAGATCTACCAACAACTATGTAGTATAATGACCTCCCTGATAGAATACATAGTTATTGGAAGGTGTAGAAAGGTCCTCATATTACATGGTTTTGGTAGAAGAAAAGTTGATTGTACAGAAATTGCATGGTAATTGTATGTGGTATATGGGGGGCTTTAGAATAATTTTCCTAACATTCTTTTTAAAGAATATGTCAGGAAAAATCTCCAGGATTTATGGGTAGGACAAGAATCTAATACAGCCCCAATGGAATGTGCCAAGTATGGGGGTTTGCAGCTTGAATCTCAGGTTTGAATCTTCGTCAACACTTTATCTACAAAGAGTTTGTATGTTCTCCCTGTGTTAGTGAAGGTTAGAAGCAGGCACCCTGGTTTCTCACCACATGCTAAAGACATATTGGTGGGCTAATAGACTTCATACTCAGTTGTCATGAGAATTTTAGTTAGTGATATGACAATGTATGTATATACTATATATATATATATATATATATATATATATATATATATATATATATATATACACAGTCAAACCCATAATTATTCATACACCTGGCAAACTCTGATTTTTACCTTTATTTTTTGATGGGAAATGACATAGATGTCTCCCAAAATATAATAAGACGATGTATAAGAGGTATTCTTGTGGGGGAAAAAAACATTTCTCAGCTTTTATTTACATTTCAGCAAAAAGTGTCATGTCCAAAATTATTTATACCCTTCACAAACTGTGACAGTCTCTGGGAAAATCCAAAGTTCTATTCCATTCCAAATTGTCCAAGCTGTTCTAAAGCATCCTAATTACCCTGATTAATTGGGAACAGCTGGTTTAATCAACTCAACAGGTGAAAAACAGCAGCTCTCTGCAGTTGGTTTGCCAATCAGTGACAATGCAGTTGACAATCATGGCTTAGACAAAGGAGCTTAGTGAGGACCTGCGGTTGCGCATTGTGGCTGCTCACAAGTCTGAAAAGGGCTACAAGGCTATATCTAAATTTCCAGTGGGTACAATGTTACACACTGTGGAAAATCTCAGAGGTGATCGGAAGCCAAAAGTGACACCTGTGCTGGCCAAGAGAATAGTGAGAGAGGTGAAAAACAATCCAAGGATCACCACCAAGGCCATCCTGGTCAATATGGGCACTGCTGGTGGCAATGTCTCAAGGCAGACAATCCAACGAACACTGCACACTGCTGGGTTCCATGGATGCAGACCAAGGAGGACGCCGCTTCTCCAGATAAGGCACACAAAAGCTTGCTTGGCCTTTGCAAATGCTCATCTGGACAAAGAAGAAGACTTCTGGTCTTCCGTGTTATGGTCAGATGAAACAAAAATTAATCGACTTTTGGCATAAAAAAGGAGTAGCCTTCAACCCAAAGAACACCATCCCCGCTGTCAAACATGGTGGTGGGAACCTAATGCTTTGGGGGTGTTTTTCAGCTAATGGAACCTAATCACAGTAAACGGAACCATGAAAAAAAAGCAATACATGTCGACAACAACTGTTATGCCTTATATAAGGGGTATAACCCTTATGAATTTGCCCTAGGTGCTCTGTAGGGAAAGCACTATTAATTGGTTTCATGTATTCTAAATAATAATGTTATGTATTTTCTTTCAATTATAGTAACCCATGTTCAAATATTCTTGCATGATAATATTGTACATACTTCCAGAAAATCTAGTTTTAATTGGGGGAAATATCAAAAAAGACCTTCAAAGATTATTGTTTTGTTTTTTCGGAATATAATATTATTTAGCAAATATTAATATGTTATACAACATATTAGCTGCATAAATCACCTAGCTGCAATAAATCCTATGTTGCATCTAATTTAACTTAGTTACAAATGGGTTAAAATAATGATGTAACATAATCTGCTTATCAATCTCTGCCCAATCTCGGCCATATCTCTGCCTCCTAGCTTGGAAATGATTGGAGGATTTCAAATTGTGAAAGGTGTGTTTTTAAAATAAGGGTTACTATTAGAAGTTATGCTGGAGGGGTAAAAAAGAAGAAACTACCCATTACAACAACAGAAATACAGTGGGTGGATGGTATTTGAGAAGCAAAACTGAAACCAAGGTTGTAGCTGTGGCGGCCGTTAGCTGATATCATCCCTTTTGCGAGACTTGTCCACTATCTTGGTAAAGTATATTTTTATATTACATCAAGCTGGCATGATACCTAGAATTTTTTTGCTTATTTGCAGAGGTCAGAGCTAAAATAGTCTATGGTAAGAGACTTTTTGGTGAGATGCATACACCAACCAGACTTCCATAGACTTAGAAACTCTGAGTTATTTTCCCCTAGTTGGTATCACAGCCTTAGCTTCTTACTTTTGAGAAATAATTGCCTTTATCTGAGATTCTTTCATAGATCTTCTAGAGTTTAAGTTTTATGTTACCGTTGCTATATCTCCTGCGTGTGTAATCTGTTAAATAACTGAGTGATTTTCAAATGCGTTCAACCATGACCCCACATTCTGTTTGTTGGATTAAATACATCTAGGCGGTGTTATCTGTTATCTGATTTTCTGGCCATATATATTTTGCGGTATTCTCTTTTTATTATATATTTAAGTGGACTGAAAGTACCCTCGGTGGGGATGGGCAACCCACTAAAGATGTCAGCTGTCCTCGGCCTACTCTGATTCCTATTATATATTTTATATATTTTGCGTGTATGCTAAATAAATTAATATTTTTGTATGATCGTTCATGCTCTGTTTTGTTGATTGCACAATATAAATCAATATGACCAGATTTGAATTCTTTGAGGTGAATTTCTCTGGAACCAAGTTTTTCCCTGTTTATAGTGTTTTATGGTTCCTAAGGGTTATGCAGGTGTTGCTAAAATAGCCCCTTTGGCACAAAATCAGGCAGTCCCAAAACACACAGCAAATGTGGTAAAAAAATGGTTAGCAAACCAAGTGACCAAGCCAGAGTCCTGACATGAATCCAATTGAGAATCTGTGGAGGGAGCTAAAGATCAGGGTGACGGCAAGAAGACCCTCCAACCTGAAAGATTTGGAGCTTATTGCTAAAGAGGAATGGGCAAAAATACCTGTGGAGACATGCAAAAAGCTGGTCTGCAATTATAGGAAGCGTTTGATTGATGTAATAGCCAATAAAGGCCTTTCTTGAGAAGGGTATGAATAATTTTGGACATGACACTTTGTGCAAATGTAAATAAAAGCTTTTTCTCCACAAAAATTTCTCTTGTACATCATCTTATTGTCTTTTGGGAGACACCTATGTCATTTTCTGTCAAAAAATAACTTGCTGGTTGAAAATAAAAGTAACCCTAATGTGCCAGGGGTATGAATAATTATGGGCTCAACTGTATATTTGATAATCATATAGTTGTAGGACAACCTTGTTGCGGTTAAAAGTCTGTATATGTGTAATTTTTCCAACGTACATGGGTGAAATGGGTGAAAGTATTTGTCAAACTGCAAGGGTAGTAAAATTGGAAGCTTAAATTATTTTGTGTTGGATTCGTAATTCCATTCTTTTGCTAATGCTGTAAATATTTCACCTTCTTTGCATAGGCAAGGCAGCTAAGAGCCTTTCCTGAGTAAGGAATTTGATTCTGCGATGAACATTCTCTAGGTATAGTTATATGGCCAGTAGAAATAATAAAACATGGGGGATGTCCTTTTGGTTTGGAGAGACAGCATCTACCCCATTTCTATAATAATAAAAATGCGTGTAAGGAAATCTCTGTAGATTGCATTGTATTTTTGGGGGTTTACAGCACCCTTATTTCTCTCCCCTCAATCTCAACATGTGACCAGATTTGACATTTATTGACATGCCAGGAACCTGAGCCCATTTCATGACCAAATGCACCTAGGAATTGTACTACAAACATGGGATTGAAGCCTTGCACAAACCTTCTCCTTCCTGTTTACTTGGTTACATAATGTATTAATAATTTCATACTTCAAAGTCATTGTCAAAAAGAAAGCTAATATAAACTTTCATAACATTCAGTTTAATTTAGCTGAATACGTTCAAGGTGAATCCACAATCTCTTTATGTAGGTAGCCCCATTTAAATACAAGCAAGAGCTTTTTATTCTGTAGGGAGTATAATTTTTCCTGACTGCATATCTTAGGTCTGACCCTTTATTTGATGCACTGATATATGTAATATACATCCTGTATGCAAGGCCATATAAACATTTTATAAAAGTGTTTGGCTCCACACAAGATATGCAGACATATGTGCTGTCCAACAGTTTTAGGTAATTTGGCAATTTATTTTACATTTTATTTCCATTTAATGGTAAGACTTCACCATTATAGTAAGTAAGTCTAAAAATAAAAAAACTGTACTCTTTCCAATATATTATGTATTAATTATTATTATTGTCCATTATGTATCAGTATCACTGCTGCTTAAAATAGAATCAAAAGACAATCGAAGATATGTACAACATTGTGATTAAAAATGGAACTGATGATGATTAGGTGATAGACATTGTTGGTTTTTATTTTTGCTAGATGGATTGATCCATTTCAAGAAATCTTCATTAAAGTACTAAGTAATATGAACTGTCAAAACACCTCATATTTCTAGACTGCTCGTTCTAAAGTATCTGAGGTTTTTATTAAGATTTCCTGAAATGTAAGAAATCTTTGACACAGAAACTTCAGTTTTGACAGCAAAAATATTTTGCTTGACTAAGTGCATATAAATTCAAATAATTTAATGATGAGCTAAATTCCCTGAAGAAGTTGAAGGAAATGTAAAATACTGATTTTATACTCAGTGTGTTATTAAGATATTCTGAGATTAGAGTCTCCTAATTTAAATCATCCAGAGCACTCATTTGTAACAAAGCTTGCAACGTATCTCTAGAGGTTGTTTAGAGTCATTTGAGAAATTATTAATTTATCACTCATAAACAATTACCACAATATTTATCTATCTGGGTAGTCTTACAAATGACCACTATGTATGCTGCATTTCCACACTTATCCCAAGAATAATAAGGCCCTTGTCCATTGGTTGCCATTGTAAGGGGGCTTGACGTCATTGAAAGCTTTTAGTTATTTTCTTGCCACAAGTATTATTGTTTGTTTTTTTCTTTTATGGTTGCTATCACTATACATTGCTCATTCTAAGTATTAACACAAATGTGACATAAAAACTTGTCCATTGGAACTCCTTGAAAGGTGCTGAGGTCACTGACATTATCCCTTACAATAAATAACCAGAGGTAAGTATGCAGAGTAACCACCCACTACCAACGTGCAATTCAATTATATAAAGGCATAGCTTGCGTCAGCTATAAGGAAAGATGAGCTAGAATTGGTGTATTACCTAGGAGAAGAAGCCATTAAGCTGGGATATCATTTTGAACATTTACTATCAAATTATAAGTAAATACATAACAACATTATAATTTTTTTTATTAAAAAAAATAAATACAATTTAATTTATTTATTATTAAAAATAAACAACAGATACAAACAAATGATACTTAAGTTAAATTACATGTTACAAAATTCCATTAAATATATGTAAAATGAATATATACATATAATATTTAACAACAAAACATTTTAACATTAAGAAAAGGATGGGGGACATTTATATATTAATATCCTGGATTATATTTAATAAAATAAGGATTTAGTATATTTCATGAGATATGATTTTTACGTTATCACACCTGGTAAATAGTTGCCAATAAAACCATTGTTAACAGTATCTTTCATGTTGGCTTTCATCTGACCATTTTCAATCTTCCATACTTATTCTTTCATTAATATGAAATTTGTTTCCAAAGGATTGGTATACATGCTTTAACTGAATTTAAAAGATGAATTATTAAAGATATTTTTGATTGATTAAGAGGTACAATGTAATAGGTACTCTAAGAAACCTTCTGCCAAATCAGTTCGTTCTCTAATTACCCCTCTGACAGTCAAGTTTATGAGTCAAGTTTGGAACACCTCCATAACAAATGTATCTATGTACATTCTTGTTGCTCACATCTCCACCATATAGAAGATTAAGATAGGAATATTTTGCATGCTTACTTGGTGTAATATTCCAACAGGAAAGGAGTTTATAGCTAGAATCCTTAATATGGTTGGAAATAAAAGCCTTATGAGTTAACCCTAGTGATGGCCGAACTTCCGCCATGTCCATCTGTGAACAGCGGATCGGACTTCAAAAAAAGTCTGCCGTCTGCCCGCGCGCAGATTAAAATTTCCCACCTAATTTGAATCTGAAAAACAGGATACGATGTCAGTGACGTCACATGCGTTACCTGAAACGCATAGTTCCTGGTTGTGCGAGCCGGATGTGACGCCACTGATGTAACTTCCGGAATTACAAGCCAGCTTTTCACTTTTTACCCGGTCTTCAGTAAAAAGATACTTCCTCCGGTGGGATCTCGCTGCTCCTGATCCCGCTGGAGGAAGAATAGAGAGCTCGCACGCGCGCGCCGTCACCAGAGTTCTAAGGGACTGGCAGGGGGAGTGTTCTGGGCTGTCCGTCACTCCTTCTGGGGCGGACTTGGGGAGGACGCTCCCTATATAAACCTGCCAGCCCTTACACCCAGTGCTGTTGTATTGCAGTTTCCTGTTTCCTGGTTGATGGTGGATTGTGTTCCTCTCGGCTTGACTTCCCGGTGTTTGACCCTGCTTTGTTCCCGACGATCCCTTGATTTCTGGCTCCCTGACCTCCACGTGTTTCTGACAATCCGATCTGCTTGCCGCCTGCCTCGACCCTCGCTAGTACCTCGACCATTCTCTGAACGCCGCCAGCCTTGACCCACGCTTTGGACTTTGACCATTCTCCGTGACTCCTGTATACCTGCTCTTGTATACGCACAGACCTTCCTCCTGAAGGGGACTACCTCTGTGATACCCGTCCGCACCTTCCTGGGGGGGTTTACCAGGGAAGCAGGACCTAGTCACCTGAGTGCGGGAAAAGAACACAGGGTCCCCTCAAGGGATCCCTGCCTATCTCCCATTAGGGGGGATCTGGGTGAAGACCCTCAGGTGGCTTAGATTCCCTGCTCCTGGTACCCCCGCGCCAACCTAGGACTTGCGGCATAACACTGTCAAAATGAGTCTCCCCTGCCGCCGGATTTATACAATTACTTCAGGTTCATTTTGAGGGTACATTGATCCTGCTGGTGCTATAGCGCTGCCCATACTGTAGTGCTGCTGCCACTGAGGTTGTGCTCAGGGTTTGCTGGCAGCTGGGGTCGGGTTTCACCACTGGCTGACTAGCAATGGTATGTGTAACAGCCGATAACAGTCTACACTGCCTTCTGATTTATATTATTACAGTTCATTCTGCTATGGACAGGAGACATGTTAAGACGAGCCTCTCCCCTGTCCATAGCAGAATGAACTGTGCAGTACCGGGGGGGGGGGGGGGGGGGGGGGGGGGGGGGGGGGGGGGGTCTGATCTCGACAGGGATGCATATCTTGATAGAATATCTGGTCATTTTCTGGGCTGCTGCAGACTGACAGCAGCATAGGAAACAACCATATCAATCTAGCCTGAGTCTGTAAAATTTTAACTAGAGACAACAATTTTAATTTTAATTTTGGGGTTTTGAAATTTCTTTCTAGTTTGGAGGAACAAGTAAACACTGAAACACCTTCACCCACAAATGATATTGCACTTTACCAAGCTCACTACCACTGCACCTAACCAGACTATCCCATTTGCAGTCATGGCAATGACACACATTGATATACTTACTCTAACTACACAGACGCCCAGTATCCCACTCACTACAACAGATAAGTTATTCAAAAAGCTATTCATCATTTACAATACTTGTCCTTGCAGATGACAGAGATTGATAAATTCTATGCGTATTTTAGAGAATATATGTCAAACATATCAGAAAAATAGAAGACAGAATAATAATATTGCACTTCTATATCTATCAATATGTATGCATTTATAGCCATAGGTATTTCACAAAGTGATGCAATACAGAATACAGATTTTACACACTTCACCTTTTGTTATTTTCCATTTTTTCTAACAATATGTGTTATCTATTAATATATATTATACTAATGAAAAGTATTCTGTATTGTTGATATATCTGTTGATATAGAAAAGTAGAATTGAATGATTTGTAAATACAAGTTTCTAGAATGTATGGTTCCATATTATTACTTCCACAGGTTTGTTCACATACTAGCTAAATCCAGAGTAAGTTCCTAAGAACTTTGACATAAGCAGGACAGTTTTTAAATAAATTTCTAGTATTGTTGTCTGAGCTGTTGATAAAGGCATGTAAGTTTGCATTGATAAAAGAAACAAAAAAAGAAGATATTAAAATTAGAGAATGGCCATTTGGACAGCTATATCAGATATCTACATCCTAACAACGGCATTTTCAATTCACTTAGACAACAGGGGTCCTGAAAAAAAGGTGATTAGAAACCAGTTTCACATTTATTTAACATCTTAAAAACTATACACATAAAATTGTTAACATATTACAAATATACCTTTAAAAAAATTATTGAGTTCCAGTTGGTCAAAAATCCCACTCATACATCTCAGGCTTCCCATACATGTTTTGTTTCCTCAGGAGATGCTTAGGAAATTGTTCTGCTTTCTGTACTTCATCATATGATTACCACCAATAACGGTTTGAAAAAGTTACAAGCGTCCCCACCCATGATTACTTTATAGCTTTTAACCCAAAAAAGGAACAACAGGGAATATATTTAGGTGTCCCCAAAACAGGATCTGTTTTTTTAAGATCTGTTAATAGCACAAAAAACTAGCTATCCAGTAGTATTATAGCCAATGTCTTCTAAAATAGAAAACCTTTAACACAGGACTCAAGAAAAACAACTCACTATACAGTTAATATATACTGCTCAATAAAAAATAAAGGAAACACTTGGCATTACATTGTGTTCCCTTTATTTGAGCAGTATACATATAACAATGCTTTCATGAACATTTGACTTTTTTTCAGTAATTCTGATATTGTATGCAGCTTTAGCACATAGAATATACCTGTCTAGCAGGGAAGAAAATGTTGAAAAGGTAAAGGAGAAGTGGTCATCTGATCTAGCTGTCATTCTTCTTTTTCCTCCTGATAGCATGACTCCTGTTACCACTGAATACTTCATAACTAAAGATTAGCTTCCTGTTCTACTTCATCTCCCATACTGTGGCTTGTAGGGGTCAAATGTAGATATTTATTTAGCTGCATTAAAATGTACATTTAACAATGTGTTAATGAATTAGTACTAATATGTGTGTAATACCCTGCTTGCAGTTTAATTTTAAGGTAAAATCTCTACAAACGGAAAATAATGATATGATAATAGCTTTTTTACATTAAGAGCTATCAATCATTGTAGTGCCATGCTTTTAAAAGAATTAAACTAAAATATGATTCACAAAGGGGCCAGCCTATATTAAGGAATGCCTGGTTCCTGGTCAATGCTTAACAATTATAATCAAAGCATTGTAATGCAACACTGACTCCTCACCTATCCATTTTCTTTGATTAGGGGAAATTACTATCAGTGCTATGAAGGGATTTGCAAAATTCATCATGCAGGTGTTGCTACAGAAAAGAAAATGAATACCAGTACCATAACATGTTTAAATTGGTAAACTCAGTTTTGATGTTACAATGTTTAAAAAAACAACGTTTTGCCTTTTCAGCGGCCCCCAGACAATGCATTGAACTCCATTTTGATGACAAGTACGCCATAGAGTCTTCATGGGAGTGTAAATTTGATCATATTGAAGTAAGAGATGGACCATTTGGTTTTTCTCCAATTATTGGGCGTTATTGTGGACAACAAAGCCCTCCTTTTATAAAATCAAGTGGAAGATTCTTGTGGATTAAATTTTTTGCTGATGGTGAACTAGAATCTCTTGGGTTTTCTGCACAATACAATTTTACGCCAGGTAAGTAAGTTACTTACTTTGAATTTTTCATATATGATAGAATGTTTATTATAATCTCTTTAATTTCTTAAAGGCACATTTTGTTTATAGTTAATTCTAAGCTATTTTTGTAATGTTTTTACATGTTTTCACTTGATTTAATAATTACTAAGTCAAATGTTATGTCCGTTATTCAGTACAAATGTTTTAACATGTTTGAGAAGTGAAATTCCTTTCAGCACTGCTTCTGAAAAAGCTATTTAAACTGTATAGTGTCTTTGTATTTGTTAAAAAGGAGCAACAAATTACCTTTAGCCACATTATAAGGACTTATTCAATAAAGGTAAAAAAAAAACTAAAGACTGAAGACTAATTAGAAGGCAGCGGTATTCAACATGGTTATTTTGGAATACTGATGTAGCTTTGTAAGCATATCTTCTATAGCAGAAATTTGCAAAGTATAACCGCTTGTTCTGAACACTTTAACACCTTAAAAAATAAGGTAATTTGTGCTTCAAACCTAATTTCCACGAATGAAAGGTGGAACGAGGAGAAAAAAAGACAGAGGTGTTTGGTAAATAAGAAAATGTAATGCCTCATTAGGAACAATTCTTTTGTGAAATGCCCCCTCCTGGCTAAGTTTTGGGGTGCTGTGTTTGAATTAATGCACAAAGTTGACACAATCCTTTGCTACAAAATGCAACTTACCAAAATTCTTTTTATCTGATGTTAGGTTTGTCCTACCTAAACACTGAAAATCTTGTCAACCTCCCTCTGTTGAGGATTTGGTAAAATTTCAGGGCCCTTTGACACTTTGTGCATTGTGCCTGCGTTTGCAGTTTTTACCGATAGTGGACAAGTTAGCGATGAGCTTGCGTCTCCTATACATGTGGGGCTAGTGTGTGAAATTATTATTTCTATGGAAACCTGTGTCTACACCACAGCTGCAGCATGGTTAGTGGGAATGAGCCCTTAGGGCTTTTTAAGGAAGAGGTAACTGGCTTGATTAAAGCTCACTAAAACAGTTGGTGCTGACGTTATTGATCCTCGAGTTTTGAGAGAACTTTATAGTATTATTGTTGATTTTTTTATTAATTAATAAAAATTAATAATAATTAATATCCCCCATGGCTTATGGCAGTGGTTCCCAAACTTTCCTTGCAGGCCCTCCCTTTTCTGTTTATAAACACTATCGAGCACCCCCCTCCCTATTCAAACACATTTTAAGGATGAGGACCCGCGCCCCCAGCAATACCTTCGCGCCCCCCAGTTTTGGAACCACTGGCTTATGGGCAGATAATGTTATACACATGCATAAGAAGGGTAGTTACAAATAGTTGTCAATTACAGGGTAGTGAGTTTAATATTTGTAGTAGTATAATGAATGCAATCACTCCTGAAAGAAAGCCTCAATGATCATTTAAAGCATACAACGTTATTTGTTCCCGTTATTTTTTTGGTTGATTGATTGAAAATCTATGGCAGCCCACATGGTTAGATCAACCTAAACCAATTAAAATTGGGAAAAAAATTTATTGAAAAAGGATTGGACGTGCTGGTAAATTTTAATTGGTTGTATTGAAATGCAATACACTTTCAGTGGGTGCCCAAAAATTGTATCAAATATCTGTTACTACAGTTGGCAAACATACAATCAATCACGAATTTCCCAAATCGTATGGGGGCTTTAGTGACACATTGATGACACTGTTGATGATACTGTTTTCAGCTCCTAAGCCTTTACTGTGTACTGATTTCTAGCAAGTTTTTTTTTTCTGGTATTCCACTCAGTAAAAAATATGTGCATACTAAACACACACAGGTTGCTTTATACAAGAGAGTATGGCTTTACTGACTATTAATCTAACATGACCTGAGCATAGGTCATGTTAGATTAATCTGATTAAATTTGATATGGTTCCACCAAATTAGCTTATACACAATTTCCTTGAGAAACCTTACGTAGTTAAGTTGATACACAATTGACTAAAAAGAGTTGTGGTTGTAAATGGAATGAATTCTGAAAATTTCCCAGTCTAGTGGGGTAAAAAATACTTCTGCTTCATAACTACTACCTTACTTCTGCTTTTTACTAATAAATTTAGGGTCAAGGGTCAAGATTCCAAGTTTAATTTTATATGGCCTTATTTTGTTGAAGCAGACCTGTGACAGCTTGAGGCAGTAGGCCCCATCCAGCCATAGAGATGCTGACTAAACCCCACAGTAGCCATAACTCTGTGAGTCATTAAGCCTGTCAATGGCAATCTAATACAGTTCAGTTGATGAATGTAAAATAAGAATCTATGTGTCATCAGTTAAATTTGCTCAGTATTCCAGTTGTAGTACTAAGCTGAAAAAAATAAAATAAAGTAACAGAAGCACTAATGATGTTTATCACTTTTTAGCCATGCAATCAAAAGCAGTGTTAGGGTCCCCACATACCTTTAGATTTCTCTGTCAGATTTCCTTTAGATCTCCTTTTGTTTTATCAAACCATGTAATATGAGGGACTTTCTAAACCATCAAGTCTACCTGTGTTCAGTCACAGACTATACTACATAGTTGTTGGTAAATCTAAAGGATATCTGACAGAGAGATCTAAAGCCAGCCATACACAGTCGGATTCCATGGCCGCTCGATCACCTATCCGATCGATTCCGGCGATTCTGGCGGGAATCGCAGGTGTGATCGATCGGTCAATTAAGAGAATCCGATCGCTGCAACGGATTCCGGGACGATTCCGTGTCCGATTCCATCTCCGACTCCACCTCACAAATGGCAACCCCCCCTGATGTGTGCAGAATCGGATCAAAAAGACCAACATGTTGGTTCTCTGTCGGATCCGATTCTGAGCCCCTGATCAATCGGACGTGATCGATCGGACAAGGTGGGCTGCACACGATTCCGGCACGATCGTTTCGCGTGCACGCGCCCGGAATCGATCGGCCCGGAATCCGGCCGGAATCCGACCCGTGTATGGGGGCCTTAAGGGTGTATGGCCAGCTTTAGAAATAATTCTAACTTGATATTATACAGTAGTGGGGCCTGACCCCCTGTAGCACTTTTATGGACTATCCAATTCAGTTTTTAGCTCTATACTAGATTATCTTGGCATATCTTTATGCATGTATTTCAAATTTAAGATTTAATCATTTAAGATGACGGTCTGAGGGGGGGAAGGTGGTTGTGTTGGATAATAGCCTTTTACATTTATATGTTTCTAGTATTAGGTCTCTACATGCTCATTTAGTGATAGGCAATATTCAAATTTGCGATACATTGCAAATAATGCTACTAATATTTCGATATTTGTAATTACGAAATTTGCACGCATGGCCATGCATTGCCATAATGTGATAATTGTGATAATAATAATCACAATAAGATTATCTTCAAATTTAATGATCACATATTACTGAAAGGCATGGCCCTAAGCTTGCCAGTGCATAATATCTTAAATATTCGAAATTGCTAATATCTGCCACTGCAAATTCTCCAATAGCCAATATTCAATTTGAATATTCAAGCTCAACACTATGCTCATTCATCCTTTAGGTTTATAGGCTGTTCCTTAAATGAGAGGGCCCTTATGGTAACTGCTGTCATATTTTTTTTTAAAGTGTGGTAATGACAAGGGAGTGGGTTTGCTAGATTGAGAGGCAGTTTTGTGGTTACGTTAATATATTCTCTCACATATCTGCTTTTTTGACCAAGAGGTGCACCAGGTTGTATTTCCATGTTTGTACTCCATGATGTGGCCTAGATACGGCATTCTTGATGGTTGCATTGCTGAAAAGTGGGTCACCCATGTATCTTACAACAATAACTGAAGATACAATCTGGTTTCTACTTACAAAACCTAGTCTTGTTTTTATAGAATTTTGTCCCCCCATATCAAATTCAAGCTCTATACAAACCTCTGTGTACACCCTGTTTTATTACTTTATGCTTAGAACCATGCCAAAGCAGATGGGAATCGTTATCTTATTCTGTGTTTCTTCCATTGAAGCGGAACCACAGAAAAACAACATCTAAAAATTCATAGTCTGGTTCACAAAATGGATTGAAGAATAGCTTACTATACATGTTTAGCAATATTGACATTTAAAAATGTCCTACTATATTATCAAAATTAACCCTCCCCACCAATCCCAGTGTTACTTTAACCCTTCCCCAACATTTCTGGTTGAGTAAATGAGACCATCTGTTTCACTGTGTAACCAACGATGTTTTTAACTTATTATCATCAATAAAATGGTTGTGCGCTCTTACTACTGTGTTCACTTCTATAAATTAACTATGGTTGAGTTGATGGTCTTCACTATCAAATACCATATATACGGTATTAGGCCTAAGCTAATTTGGTGTTTTAAGGTGCAAAGTAGCAAAAATTGGAAATATAAATGATTTTTGTTTTAAAAACCTTTGTTCCTTAATTCTACCAAATCATAAAAAAACTTTCAAAAGGACACTCGATAAATCTAAAACAAAGTGCAAACATATCAATATTAATTCCCCAATGCCAACCATCTTGTCCTCCGTTTATATCCATAGCTCTCCATGTGCACCAAATGGTTAGCTTACATAAGTGTTAGCACTATTTATTGTTAGCTCACCAATACTTAGCAGACTTAGGGTCCCCCTACACCTTTTGATTTCTCTGTCAGATTTCCTTCAGATCTCCTTTTGTGTTATCAAAACCATGTAATATATGGGACTTTCTAAACCATCAAGTCTACCTTTGTTCAATCGCGGAGGACCCTATACTACATAGTTGTTGGTAGATCTAAAGGATATCTGACAGAGAGATCTAAAGGTGTATGGCCATCTTTAGGCTTAGTTTACACGTTTTCAGGGGACTGCGTCAACCTCTACTGTCCTCTATGCCAGGTGGACCTGCTGAATGCCGTGGAAACAGGCAGGGCGGTAAGTCATATATATGTATGGGCTGCATCAGCAACGGTGCAGCCCATAACGGCTTGGAAACATAGCCTAAAAGAGAACAAATAAATTAATTGTAAGGTTGTAAGGGTGTTTGTTATTTTTATTGATTTATTTGATACCTCATAGAATTTTTTATTATGCCTTCTCTGACACAGTCTACATTGGAGTGGTTGCCTTTATTATAATCGCCTGAGCAATCTTAGCATTCTAATAGCAAAAGCTATGCAGACAGCAATAAAAACACTCACTCACTAGTACAAAGCTCCTGTTTCTTAGCCACTGGCTGCTGAAGTGGAACAGGTATTTTCAGCACTTATTATAAATATGTCAGCTGCCTTTTTTATACACTTTTCTGAAATCTAATCTCTATTAAGCCCTACCCCTTCATTATAGTATTGTATATGTGTGAATGTGTGTGTATTTACTATGGAAGATGGTGGGGGCTTTGGATTGTGACTGATTGGGTGGTAAGTTGGACTGAACGGGACCTATGATTATCCAGGAGAATATTTTTTTATAAATTTTCTAAAGTAAATAAATACCAAGAAAAAATAAATAAAAAATAAACCACTACAGTGGTTTAAATGTGTGAAACAATTATTTAAGTGACTTTAAACCAAGACTTTGCAGATGGATATATTATCATTCTAGTATAATGTGTATTTAAAGCTGTACTCCAGAAAAATTGCAATGCTGTGGTTAAATGTTTGTCTATGTCTAGGGGTTATATAAAAAACATTTGCGCACCTTAACCCTCATCCCTCAAGGATGTGTTCTCATCCTTTGTGTCATCCTTTTACAATGTATGGATAAAATTATTGCATTGGTATGTCACTGTCTCAGTTGGCTGTTTAAAGTGGCTTTGTGGCATCATAAGGGACTTGGGTTGGCCTAAGAGAGGAGGAGCAAGGTGGGTGAAATTCAAGGGAAGTAAAGCTGTTCAACCTGACCATCTATACCAGTGGTTCTCAACTTCTTTAGATCAGTGACACCAGAAGTGACGTTGTGTATTTGGAACGCGTAAGTGTTGATGTGGAGTGTCACTTCCTGCAATGCCCCCTCTTTTATATTTTCTCTCCCCACTTGTGCAAATTATGTGTGGGGTGGAAAGTTAGGAGGGATGGGGAGTTACTTTCCCTTCTAAGTTAGGAAGGAGGGGCCATTACTCTCCCTCCCAACTTCTCACCTCCCTTTTGGGCATCAGCACTGCTGCTTTCAGTGAACTACGCGACCCCTGTGAAAATTGTCCCCCAAGGGAGTTCTGACCCACAGGTTGAGAACCACTGCCCTATACCTTTCCAAACGTTGAACTCTTGCAGCATTGATCTCTTACAGTGGGAGTCAACCTTTGTTATTTATTGTTTGTCTGTTGTTCACATTGTGCAACATCCAGCTTGCTGCTAAGACAGTTATAATGATCTTTGCTTAATATTTAATACTTAATACTAGACTAAACAATTAATAATTGTATTGAGAAATGTTATGTAATGTTAAAAACTTAAAATATCAAGCCATTTTTCAAATGGTAGGTAAAAGTTGCTTCCTGTAGATGATCCGGTCCTAAATAGCTCTGTTTGTAATTGTTAGTTCATGTCAAGGACATACAGAAGCAGAATGTGTTTAGTTCCAAAAGGAACAAAGCCTCTACCACTGCTTACTGTTACATGCAGCCTTGCCTTGATTTAATATCACATGTGCAGTAGAATATTTGGTCATCATTTGTGTATTGCATATCATAGGAAACCCCCTTTGTGTTTTTACATTAATGTACTGTAGTGTGTTGGCTTTGAAGTATGCTTTGAGGAGCATGCTGATATGACCATAAAGGACATTACACTCAGAAACAAAATTCAAATAAATTGATTACTGTGACATCCATTATTAAAAAATCTTTTGAAGCGTGACAGAAGCAGACTTGACTGCATTATTATTCAAGTCACTGTCTGTCCCCTCCAGATGAAACTGTGAAACCGCTATTTATTGTGTAACAGGACTAGCAAACATCCTTCCCAGCCAGATGTTACCTAATAGTTAATGCCTTAAACACCTGGCTGACACAAAATGTGTGTGACTTCTGATTGCTAAAAATCTATCTATCTATCTATCTATCTATCTATCTATCTATCTATCTATCTATCTATCTATCTATCTATCTATCTATCTATCTATCTATCTATCTATCTATCTATCTATCTATCTATCTATCTATCTATCTATCTATCTATCTATCTATCTATCTATCTATTTATTTTTTTATCCGGTTTGAACAAGAGGAAAGTCAGTAATATATATTTACCACTTTAACCATTATGCACTTCACTTTATGCCATAGGCCTGTTTATTCTAAATTGCTCATTATGCTATATGCTCTAATTAATACATAGTATGGGTGAGCTGTATGGGATTACTCCACAAAAAGTAGGTCTCCACAAAAAAACTAAAAGAAAGAGCACCAGAAGGGATTAGAACCTATTGAAGGGCTGAACAATAAGGCTGAACAATAAATACACTCAAGTAATAACAATAACTGCATGAATGGTTGAGGATCCAACCTTTAATAGAAGAAAGGTGTGTGGAGAATTGTGTGGAGAAAAGCCTAGTCACACTCGGGTATAGAATGTTGGGTCTTTTACTTCTGGTAAGAGACAATCAGTATGGGTTAGGGTCCCACTTTGACGAAAGGCTCATGTAGAGGTGTTTGTGGCAAATAAAATTCCTTTATTGGTTAAGTACAGTAAAAACATCTCAGCATGTCTTGACTCCCTGCTTTTATGTGATATGTGTTTGAATTACCTTCCTTTGTCATTCTTTTTGTAGGTAAGTAGGAAATGGTGTAAGGCACTGTGTTTTAAGTAACCTGTTTGGATATTATATCTGTGTCGGCCAATCTTTACTCTTAGATTCTGGGTTGTTCTTCCAATATATTGGAGGCCACAGGGGCACTCCAACATAAAACTGACATATCGAGAGTCTCAGGTAATATAGGTTTTGATATTGTGGGATTCATCTGTGGAACGTAAGGTAAAAGTGGTTTTCCTGTTAGCTATATACATGCGAGGCATGTACCTTCATAGCTAACAGGAAAACCACTTTTACCTTATGTTCCATGGGCTAATCTACAATATCAAAATTTATTAACCTATTGATACGTAATTTGTGTGAGTGCCCCTTGGCCTCAATTCAGGAGTGCAGAATTATTAGGCAAGTGGTATTTGAGGAATAATTTATTATGAACACAACATGTTTCAATGACCAAAAAACTCATTAATATCAAAGCGAATTTTGGAAGTAGTTTTAGTGTGTTTTAGTTTTAGCTTTTAGGGGATTCTGTGTGGCAGGTGATATTCTGTCAAATTATTAGCAACTTAAAACAAAAAACTAATTTATACCCATTCAATTATTTTCCAGTGAAACCAATTGACATTCAACATCACAAATATACATTTCGCATTCAAAAACAAAACAAAAACAAATCAGGACCAATATACCTATTTGCAAGGACACTCAAAAGCCTCCCCATGGATTCTGTCAGTGTTTTGATCTGTTCACCAAAACATGCGGCAGCAGCAACCACAGCTCCAGACACGTTCAGAGAGGTTGTACTGTTTCCCTCCTGTAAATCACACCTTGATGATGGAACAAGGTTCTCACATGGGATCAAGATAGGGAACAAGGATGCCATGGTCATTAGTTTTTCTTCTTTTATAACCTTTCTTGCCAGCCACGCTGTGGAGAGTACTTGGTAGAGATGGTCGAAATTAATAAAATTGATTCTACTTAAAATTTCGGTTCCCAATGATTCGAATTTTCGACACGGCGAAATTTCGCAAACGCCAAAATCGCATAAAAACACTAAAAAATCGCAATTAAAGCTAAAAATGCATAAGGTCAAAAATTACATAAGGTGGAAAATTTCGATTGCTGTATGAGCTATAATAGAAGAATCGGTTACATAGTAGCAGAGCTTACAATCAGAGAGCTGAGATTTAAACCCCAATTTATACCACAAACTTGGACTGTTTAGGAAAACTTATTGTTTTCAAATATTGCCCCAACCCTTCTCTACATCTCCAGCAATGTCCCCCAAACCTTCTTACAACTCCAGCAATTGTGTGAGGATACCCTTTCAGGGGCTTTGCAAATAAGCTGACAAAGTTAGCTAGCACATGCGAATTTTCGCCAATGCAATTTCATCCAATCACTCCTGCATATACTGCACGCGAAATAGGGCACGGCAAATCAAAAGCAAAGTTATTTTCAAGTTGAAATTTCGATTTCAGTCGAAAATCAGGCTGATTTTCGACCTTTTTCGGGAAACCCCAAAACTCGAAAGACCCCCATCAAAATTCGACCTCTGCGAAAAATTTTCGGCGAAAAAAGTCGAAAATTTCTACTTAAAAAATTCGCACTGCGAATGTTTGCGACCATCTCAGTATCTTGGACGCGTGTGATGAAGCATTGTCCTGCATGAAAATCATGTTTTTTATGAGGGATGCAGATTTTCCTGTACCACTGCTTTGAAGAAGGTGTCTTCAGAAACTGGGCAGTAGGACTGGAGTTGAGCTTGACTCCATCCTCAACCCGAAAAGGCCCCACAGCTCTCATCTTTGTGATACCAGCCCAAACAGTACTCCACCTTGCTGGCGTCTGGTCGGACTGGACTGAGTCTCGCTTTTACCAATCCAGGCCACGTGCCCATCCATCTGCCATCAAGACCAATCTCTATTTCATCAGTCCATAAAACCTTAAAAAAATCGGTCTTGAGATATTTCTTGGCCCAGTGTGAGGTTTCAGGCGTGTGTGTCTGTTCAGTGGTCGTTCTTTCGCCTTTGTCTCTGAGTATTCCACACTTGTGCTTTTGGGCACCCAGTGAGGTGCAGCTCTTGAAATATGGCCCAAACAATGGTGGCAAGTGGCATCTTGGTCAGCTGCACGCTTGACTTTTCTCAGTTCATGGGCAGTTATTTTGCGCCTTTGTTGTTCCACACGCTTCTTGCGACCCTGTTGACTATTTTGAATGAAACGCTGATTGTTCGATGATCACGCTTCAGAAACTTTGCAATTTTAAGAGTTGCCTGAATTCTGCAAGATATCTCCATATTTTTGACTTTTTAAGCCTGTCAAGTCCTTCTTTTGACCATTTTGCCAAAGGAAAGGAAGTTGCCTAATAATTATGGAAACCAATATAGGGTGTGTGATGTCATTTAGACCACACCCTTCTCATTACAGAGATGCACTCACCTAATATGCTTAATTGGTAGTAGGCTTTCGAGCCTATACAGATGGAGTAAGACAACATGCATCAATGAGGAGTGTGTGGTCAAAATACTCATTTGCCTAATAATTCTGCACTCCCTGTATATTGTGAATATATATGTATATCGAATAGCTGATATTCGCTGAATATATTCGCAATTCGAATATTCAAGATTAACGCTAGCAGTCAATTACAGCCTGAAGTCTGGAACCCAAATACATCACCAAACGCTGGGTTTCATCCCTGGTGATGCTCTGCCAGGACTCTACTGCAACTGTCTTTATTTCCTGCTTGTTCTTGGGGTATTTTTTATTCAGTTTTGTCTTCAGCAGCTGAAATGCATGCTCAATCTGGTTCAGGTCAGGTGAGTGACTTTGCCATTGCACAACATTCCACTTCTTTCCCTTAAAAAATGTTTATCAATCTGCACTGTGAATGTGTTATTATGAAGCATTTGGTTATGAGCAGATAATATTGTCCAAAACCCTTCAGAATTCATCCTGTTGCTTTTGTCAGCAGTCACATCATCAATAAATACAAGAGAACCAGTTCCATTGGCAGCCATGCATGCCCACGCCATGGCACTACAACCACCATGCTTCATTGATGAGGTGCTATGCTTAAGCAATTCCTTACCTTATCCATACTCTTCTCTTCCCATCACTCTGGTACAGGTTGGTAATCTGGCCTTCCAATGGTTTACATCTTGTGGTGAACCCTCTGTATGCACTCTCATAAATTTTTCACTTGATTGTTGACTTTGACACACATACACCTACCTCCTGGAGAGTGTTTCCTAATCTGGCCAATTGTTGTGAAGGGTATTTTCTTCACCAGGGAAAAAATAATTCGGTCTTTTGGTGTTGCTGAGCTCACCGGTATGTTCCTTCTTTTCAAGAATGTTCCAAACAGTTGTTTTGGCCAGGCCTAATGTTTTTTCTATCTCTCTGATGTTTAGTTTTGTTTAGTTTTTTTCAGCCTAATGATGGCTTGCTTCACTGATGGTGAGATCTCTTTGGATTTAATCTTGAGAGTTGACAGCAACAGATTTTAAATGCAAATAATACACTGGAAATGAACTCTGGACCTTTTATCTGCACATTGTAATTAGGATAATGAGGGGGTATCACAAACCTGGCCATGGAACAGCTCAGAAGCCAACTGTACCATTACTTTTGTTCCCTTAACAACTGGGAGGCACATATGCAAACTGTTGTAATTTCGACACCATTCACCTGATTTGGATGTGAATACCCTCAAATTAAAGATGACAGTCTGCAGTTAAAGCACATTGTGCTTGTTACATTCCAAATCCACTGTGATGGTGTATAGAGCCAACATTTTAAGAACTATGTAGATGTTCCAATATTTGTTGACCTGATTGTACATAGTATAGTCCTTGGAACGACACATGCCTGATCTCTCATGCGATTAGCTTTTAACAGCATTAGACTAAATGGAATGGCCCACACAGTTCATCATGTAGGCATCAGTACAAGTGGCCCTGCCTGCCTGGAACTAATTTACTATCCTTTAGTAAATTAGTCCCAGGCAGGCAGGGCCACTTGTACTGATGCCTACATGGTGAACTGTGTGGGCCATTCCATTTGCTAAGGCTCTTCATTTAAGAAAGTGAATTGTGTGCATAGAGATATTTAACTTTAAAAAAAATATCTTAATAAAGGGAAATGTAAAGCAGTTTTTGCTTGACCACATATGGACTTGAACATGAAGTCAGCAGAGTTTCACCTTATTTAGTAAGTGAATTGTCTCTAGCAAAATGGTAATTAACTTTACAAAGTCAACAGTGTAACCTACTTTAGTAAATCAAAGCCAATATTTCATTAACTCGGGGATGTTCATTTCTACCTCTGTTTACCTGCACCAATAAATACTTACATACAGTGTACATACCAAACAGGTCTGTTTGAACTGATGCCTGGTTACAGTAGTTCAGATATAATTGATAATATTACCAGTTGGCATGTGATCTAAATGTTTTGTATTTGATACTGCCATTGATCTAAATTAGTAGGAGATATAACCCCAAGAAAGTGTTTTTATCTAGAAAACTACTTTTTGTGTAACACGGCTTTGGCTACAAATGTCTTGTTAAACTCCCTATACTCCCTAAAATATAGTGCTGTCCTTTTATTTCTAGAATCCCACTAGTTTATTATTTTGTAAGATACTCTCAAGACATTGCTAAACCTAAAATAGCCTCTCAGCGGAAGCAAGACAAAGAGACAAGTTTAATTTATTATTTTGTTCATGTTCTTCTGCAACTTTTACAAAATCTATTGCTTTATTTTCCTGGCTGTCTCGCTTTTTTAACACCTTTTTATCCACTAGACTACGTTGTTTTTTTTGTGCTTACCTAATAGAAGCTTGAGAATAAACTCTTCCTTACATTATGCATTATTACATTCATTACATTATCCAATTTAAAATTGTCCAATTGAGCTATAGTTAAATTTTTTTCTTTAACCTTATAAGTGCAGAAAAGTGGTTAGATACAGGTGAATAGTGTTAAGCTTGAATATTTGAATCACAATTTTTAAGCGAAAATTTGCACTTCGAGAATTCATGAAGATGTTAAATTTAATGCTTTATCTTCGTTATCGCTAATTTCCAAGATTTTACATCAGTATTGTTGATCGCAAATTTTTTATGTGAAAATCTTTTTGGTAATGAAGGTAATAATGCCTGGAGATCACAAGTTCTCAAATTTACCATTCGTTTGTGAATATTAGGCAAAACATTTGTGATATTTTGTAAATACGAATATGGTCTATGCTGCTCATCACTGCAGGTGAATTGCAAAAAAATTTTATATCATACAAAAGTTCCTCTATTTCAATCAATAAACTTAAAAGGTTAAACTAATATAAGAAATAGACTGATTACATGCAAAAAGAGATACTTCAAGCTTACAGCTTATGAAAACCCCCCCAAATAAAATTTTAGAAAATTTGAATATTACATGAAATCAATAAAACAAGAATTTTAATTTGAAAAATTTCGGACCTTTGAAAAAAATGTGCTCAGCACTTGGTTTGTGCCCCTTTTGCATCAATTACATAGGATGTCATAGGATGGATGCCTTCAGCCTGTGGCACTGCTGAGGTGTAGTGTTGCGGACAGTTCCACCATGAACTTGGATGTTCACACTTTTTCTAGCGGGCGAGCAATACGCGTGTTCCACTCGCCCCATTCGCCGGCGAGAAGGAGCTCATTGTTCTTCCGACGGCATGTTTAGGAGCAGTAAGATCCCGCCGGAATTTTTTTTTTCACTAGAGAGCGGGTAGAGAACCCGTTCTTCTAGTAAAAAATTAGCTGACGTCACATGTGGCAATTGGAACCAGGAACCATGCGCTCACTGACAACACTTCCAGTTTTCCCGATTCAAATTCCCTACAAACAGGTGGGGAATTTGAATCTCCCCATGAACAGGTAGTCGTCTGACTTTTTTAAAAGTCCGATCCACCTTTTCGCGAATGGACCTGGTGAAGTTCGGCCATCACTACTGAGGTGTTATGACCTTCAACTGCTCTGCATTGATTGATCTCATGTCTCTTATCTTTCTCTTGGCAATGTCCCATAGATTCTGTATGGGGTGCCGGTCAAGCAAGTTTTCTGGCCAATCAAGCATAGTAATCACATGGTCATTGAACCAGGTTTTGGCAGTGTGGGCAGGTGCCAAATTAGATCTTGTCTGCGGCATGAAGTGCTCCAAAATCTCCTGGTAGACGGCTGTGTTGAATCAACACAGACTTTGGAAACTTCACACTGAACTTCAAGCATTTTGGATTGTGTGGCTCTCCTTTCTTCCTCTAGACTCTGGGGCCTTGATTTCCACATAAGATTGCTCACATAAGAAGGGAGAACTTTGGACCACTAAGAAACAGACCAGTTATTTTTTTCTTAAGCCCAGGTAAGACGCTTGTGGCATGTTTGTTGTTCAGGAGTGGCTTGACAGGAGGAATACCATATGGCCAGGATCAGTCTCTGTGTGGTGGCTCTTGTTGCACTGACTCCAGTCTCAGTCCACTCCTTGTGAAAGTCCACACAATCCTGAATGGCCTTTCCTGACCTGTCCTCTCCAGGCTGTGGTCATCCCTACTGCTTGTACACCTTTTCTTCCACACTTTTCCCTTCTACATAACCTTCTATGAACATGCTCTAATATAGCACTTGGGAACATCCAACTTCTTTTGCAATTATCTTTTGAGGCTTTCCTTCCTTATGGAGGGTGCTAGTGATGGTTTTCTGCATTGCTGTCAGGTCAGCAGAATTACTGCAATAAATGAACTTTTGTACGATACTCAAATTTTTTGCAATACACCTATATGTGAATCCTTTTTTTTAGATTCTGACATAACCATAAATGTTTGGATTATCTATGCATGAATTTTTTGGTTACTGGAGGTAAAACAAGAAAGCTTATGTAACATCCCGCAATGTCCAATCAAAAATATCCAGCATAATTTATAGCCATCAATATGTGTTGAATAATCAGCTAATACTAAAAAACTGAAGGACCACTAAACCCTTATCTGATTTCTTAGGCTAAAGCCCCCCATACACCTTACAATCTTTTCATACAATTTCTGTACAATCAACTTTTCTTTACCGCAATCATGTAAAATAAGGATGTTTTTTAAAGTTTCCAATCACTATGTATATATGTTATCAGGGAGGCCCCTAAACTACATGTTGGTAGATCTAAAGGAAATTGTATGGAGTGATTTAAAGGTGTATAGGGGCCTAACTTAATTCACTACGAAAGCTTTATTCTGCTTTTTTTTAGTGCTTTGTGGTGCCAGGCAGTTGGTGTTTAGGCTGGCCATACATGGAACGATTTTCTTCTGTGAAATCTATAGTTTAATTGGATTGTTCAGATTGGAAAACACTTGGTGATGGGACAACTATTTGATTTTTTCTTCATGCATCTATATTTTTATCTATTCTTTATTTTATCTTAGACAATTTGTAAGGATATTTCTTTTTACCAATTGAGTGAATACCTTTTTGGGATTTGGAATGGATCTGGTACTTTCTGGTGTCTTCTGCTTGAGTGATACAGACACATTGATACAATTTTGCCTTATTAGACAGATATGAAATAGTTACTTACTGTTTTTTTCGGACTATAAGATGCTCCGGACCATAAGATGCACCCAGTTTTTAGGGCAGGAAAACCTGAAAAAAAGATTTAATAAGTTTTCACATCAATTGGTTAATGCAATGAATTCAATGAATGCAATATTCAATTCAGCCATAGGTGTCACTAGCAGTAGTACATTCTCAGCCCAGCGTCCTACTTCACACTGATCGGCAGGAGGAGAGGGGGGGAGGCAGAAATCTGCAGCCTTCTCCCTCTCCTCTGCAGTGACTGCAGTTCCCATGGACACTGAGAGAGGAAAAGATGGCAGTTCATCTCTCTCTCTCTCCATTGGCTATGCCAGCAAAGCTCTGCTGACATAGGCAATAATACAGTACAGATGGGAGAGCCGGACACCAGCTGGCATCTCTCAACTGACAGCTCCTCCTGCTCCCCGGCTAATCTCCGTGCCGGGAGAGCTGGCAGGAAGCCAAGGTGCGACAACCGGTGGTCGAGTGACCGCGGGGGTCGCACATTCGGACCATAAGACGCAGGCACTTTTTTCCCCAATTTTGGGGGTGAAAATGTGGGTCTTATGGTCTGAAAAATACGATATCTGAGTTTTGGCCCATTTTGAAAGCCAATAATTAAATGTAAGTTGTGTATTAGTATGACTTATATAATTTATTTTTAATTGAAACCCAATAGTTCTGTTTCACAAATCGATATAACAGAAGCATTTTTGGCTATCTATGTCCAAAAACTATTTATATAATATATTAGGGATCTGTGATCTGTGAACAGACTCTTATTAAATCAGGTTGACAGGTAGTGACAGAAGTGGACATCAGTAGGATAATGCAGATTTGGTTGACTTCTTCTACATACTTCTTGCTTTGCTGCTTTTTACCAGACTTTGAGCAACTTTACCTCCTCCACATAGACACTGTTCAAATAAAGTAAATGAGCACTTGTAAAGTCGGCCATAGACATCTTGATCCATGGCTGGCTTGTAGCAGACTCATAACAGTGTGGTGACGTCACCATGCTGTGATGAGTCGCCTTAAGAACCGACGGGAATCTTGTGTGCTCTACTAATACAGGGATTCCCGGCTGATTATTACCAATCAACTTGGAGGAGGAGGAGACTTTCCCTCCAGGTTAACTAACTACAACAGGATCGGACAAAAAAAATACTGGCAGGACGTATTGCCATGAGATCCGACCTGTGGGCTATTTTGGTCAAAACTGCAAGGTGGGCACCCCTGTAGTTGTGGGAAACTGTCCACCATGCGTTTGGCATGAGCGTGCACTCCAGTTGATCATCTTCAACTACTGCCAGGAATCGCACGCCTGTGGCCGGCTTTAGAGTATAGTATTGAGTCAGTCAAAGGGCCAATGGCTTGATACCATTACAAACAGCGTGTGGGGCGAGGTCCTTTAGTGTGCCATGTTCTCACTGCCCCGCACTTGTAAGCTCAATTGCCATTTGTCAGAGAACAACATAATTGGCAGGTTTGGCACTGGTACCCTGTGCTTTTCACAGGTTCACTCTGAGCTTATCTGAAAGATTTGAAGTGCTCTGGTAGACGTTATGCTGCCTGCAAAATTGTTTGACATGATTGGGCTAGCGTTTGCCTAGGGAGGCATATCCATGCAGAGAAGCACAGCCCTGTTTAGAATAGATGATGGCACCCTGACTGCCATATGGGTATTGTGATAAAATCCTTAGACTGATTACACAGGTCTGCAAAAATAAAAAATAAATTAATTAGGTATATTCTATGTTTTTTAGGGTGCTGAATCCAAAAACAACTTCCATTTCCCTGCATCGCTTACTTTTTTGTGCAAAACATGAGAAGTTGACATTAAAGAAGTACAACAGTGTTAAAAAATATATATTTTATTACAATTAACTATGAATAATTTTTCCTATAATTTAAAAAAGGAACAAATAAACTATTCCTTCATGATATATTTAACACTTGATGTTTACTCTTTTTGTCTGTGAAACCTTTTCTTTTTTTTGATGCTCCTCCCAATGCGCTTTCACTTTCTATCTTTTGTTTCCTGTCTGAGCATCCAAATCAGCTAGCATGTTGATGTCCCATCTTCCTTGGTATCGTCCATGGATATCTCAAACATCCTGGTGATGCTCTGGATTTCACAAACATCTTCATACACACATATTGTACAATGATTTTGTATTAGTCTTGGTATAAGTCTTTAGTATTGCCTAAAAACCTGTGCACTAGATCCTTAAAAGGGTCCAAAGCATCTTTTCCCCCATTGTCTCTAAAAAGAAGGGATCAGATGTTGGGGGCCCGTAAAAACTCCCTCTTTCAACCTGGCTTCTGACAGTTTTGGGAACATGGAAGACAGATGTCTAAAGCATTCCCCATCTTTAGGCAATGATTAAAAAAACTGCTTTATAAGCCCTAATTTCATATTTTATTTTAATATGTGGAAATAAAACCTTTTAGATGGAACCAAGGTTGTATTTATGGCATTTATTTTCACTGGGGGTTAAGTGCCCAGTCAGTTTTTGCCCAATGGAGGTTTCTGGCTCTACTGTCCCACAAGCATAGGAAGCAGAGATATTTTCTTTAACCTGAATTTTTAAGTGAGTAAAAATCTATAAGAAAAAGTTAAAAAATCCTATGCAGTTTTTTGGTTACAGCCCTGTGAATAAACCCTTTTCTGGTGCAGTGGGTCCTGGGTTCCTCTTGGTGCATGACTGTGCCTGACCCCTCCAGTTACTCAAGGTTAAAGAAATTGATACTATTGACTGGCTTCTGTTCTTGCCAAAAGAACCCATCTGTCACATTATGTTTAGGTCCATCCGACACTAACAGGTTCCACCTTAGACTGGCCAGAAACTCAGCCATGCCCTGGCCAAAATCTGGGAGGAGATACCACAGGACACCATCTGCCATCTTATATGTCAGGCATGCACACAAGCACTTGGGGGCCATACCAACTACAGACTACCATTTTGAGTTAGCATCAGTTTTTTCAGTTTAAACTTCTTAAGCTGGGAATAGACGGGACAATTTCCCGTCGATTCCCAAACTGACCTAGTGGGCGTGATGACATCATCACGCACGCCCGCTAGTGTCGAGAATCAGCCAGCACCCTTTGTGTGCCACCCATTACTTCGGCTGGGGACAGCTGTCCCCATCCAAACTCGGCAGGTCGGGTCGGGCAGGAATCGGCCCGTCTATGCCCATCTTTAGTGACTGAATAATGCCTCTATATTAACAATTGTAAGTTTCATTTTAATCAAATAATGGGGAATCCTTTCTAACACATTACCCATTCCATACCAGTGTGCTTCTATCATGAAGCTGTGGTAAAGAGGGAGAATACCTTATTTTCATAGTTAATGACCTAGAGTGAAAATTCTCATACTGTCACCATTTATGATAACAAACTGCTACCTCATTCAAAAAGTTGCAAGAACCCGGTGATTATGACGTCAAAACCAGTTCTTAATTGCTTTTTCAAATATTTCCAATGTTTGGCATGCAGACATGGTTAAATGTCCACCCCACAATACTATGTCAGGCAGCAATAGTCTGATTGTCTAAAGAGAACAACATTTGTTAATTCCTTTTATTTTCATTATTCACTCAAAAAAGTGATGGCATGCCTAACAATTTCTTTACTGCCAGAAGATGATACTGACAATATTCCTTTTTGGTACTTCCCAGCAAAGCTGACATTTACCATTAATATTTTTCAGAGAGTTAAAAAAATAACCATTGAAGACATATAATAGCTTCAAGCAAAGTTAACATTTATGGAACAGTTGTTATTCTTCACTCAGAAAAAAATGCCCAGTGGTATTCTGTAATATACCATGTTTCCAATACACTGGGTTTAGACTTTTTTGGCACACACTGTTGCACAAATTTACACTCCCAAGAGTGACCTAGTTCATAGACCATATCTCATTTTCTTGTTCTTGTGTAAACTAAAATTAAAAACTTAAAATTCTGCTGGTCATTATGTTTACATATAAAAGTCATGTAATTACTAGGTACTATGAATAATAAATATAGCATCTAAATGATATTGCCAGTTCTGCTTATCTTACTTTGCTTTGTTTTCTATTTTTAAGATTTTCAATGGCTACATTCTTAAATTACACCATATTATTGATACATTTTCTAGAACAATCAAATTCCTGTGAATGTATTGATGAGAATTCTCATTGGGGTAAATAAAAACGGAATTTCTGTAATGAGCCAAGTGAAACATAAAATAGTATTATTATTAAATATGAATTTTAACATATATTTGCCATTTTAAGTGAGAGGTCGTGCCAGGGGAACAGTGCAAATAATTTGATTGAACCGTCAGCCCAACATTCAGATGTATGTGTGGAAGGATAATAATAATAGGTTCATGAGCAAATCAGCTGTAGTAACACGAAGATGCTTTCCCTTTCTGTCTTGTAATAAATCATCTCAGATTATTAATTGCAGGAATCTATTATCTTCCAAGAAACTACTAGCAAGCCCATGGGCCTTGAGCAGGTCTCACTTGTCTTTGATAATATCAATCATTTTGATGAAAAGTCTGACTATGGCACACAGGTTTTGAGTTACTAATGGCGTAGAACATGTTTACTTTGCTAAGTGAATCATCAACTTTCACTTAACTTAATTAAAAAAACAAAATATCAAAAAATACAGAGAATGCCCAATCACATGCAAAAAAAGTTGCACATGAAAAAAATAAAGTTGATATTAAAGCCCCCCGTACACCTTTAGATCACTCCATACAATTTCCATTAGATCTAACAACAACTATGTAGTATAGTGACCTCCCTGATAGAAAACAGTGATTGGAAGGTTTAGAAAGGTCCTTGTATTACAGGGTTTTGGTAGAAGAAAAGTTGATTGTACAGAAATTGTATAGTAAGATTGTAAGGTGTATGGGGGCCTTATTAGAGCTCCACTTCAATCATTAAACCAGGGGTGCACACATGGCAGATCTCAAAGGCAAAGAGAATACTCTCTCCACTGGGCCCTGCATTTTGTTTTTTCCCATTTTTATTAATGGCCAAAAATTTGGGGAATGGGAATTAAACCCATGCCGACATTCTTTCTAGGAATCACTTGTGAGTATTTACCCTGAGGTAGTGGCCTAGGTTTCAAGTCAAACTGACTTATATTTTCAAATTGATAACATTAGGTTGGGTATGTGACCCAGCAGCCACAAATTTTACTTCTGATGAGCCACTTTTTGTGCAATAAGAAGGCTGGTGAATTTGATTACACAATTGCATGAAGCACAGAATTAAAGAACAAACACAAATATCACTTGTTGTAATTTGCTTCTAGTTTTAGATGAAACAAACCTTCTAATCATAATCCTTATTTAACCTCAAAGGCATGTGAAAACCTAAATACACCTTAAAGCTGGACATAGACGATTTCTGCACGACCTGACCGCCGATCGGGATTGGGTCGGCAAGGAATCGTGTGCGGTAACTAGCAAGGTTGGGCTAAAATCAACACCTAGTAGAACACCTAGTAGATATTTAGATGGCCCCACAGTTGATGCTTTAAGCCCCCCATACACCTTCAGATTCCTCCATACAACTTTCATGAGACCTACCAACAACTATGTAGTATAGTGACCTCCCTGATAGAATACATAGTGATTGGAAGGTGTAGAAAGGTCCTCCTATTACATGGTTTTGGTAGAAGAAAAGTTGGTTGTACAGAAGTTGCATGGTAATTGTATGTGGTGTATGGGGGGCTTTAAAACTTTGAAATACTTTGTAATACAAAATACAATTGACTCAGTGACTGAAAACTGCCTCTGTTTTGAATCGTTTCCCGTGTTTAGTATTCCCAAACATGGTATTGAGCATTATGACTATACATCAATTCTTAAATACAACTTTGATAACTATAGTTGTGTGGCCATGAAGAATCAAAGGACCTTTTCCAGGGAGCCCTTCCAAAACATAACATTTCAGTCTTTTACTAGTTGTATCTGCATGAACTTTAAAAAGGTTATAAACTAGCCAAGGCCTGTAGAGCCTGTGGTTAAGCTCTTGGATTTTGGGCACCATCTGACCTTGGGGTGAATATGTTGTTTTACTTCTGGGGAGACAGACTATTATCATTCATGTTACACAATTGTTTTTTCTCATTGCAAAAAGGATGGACTTCAAAATCTAAAGCCCCCCATATACCACATACAATTACCATGTAATTTCTGTACAATCAACTTTTCTTCTACCAAAACCATGTAATATGAGGACCTTTCTACACCTTCCAATCACTATGTATTCTATCAGGGAGGCCACTTTACTACATAGTTGTTGGTAGATCTGATGGAAATTGTATGGAGGAATCTAAAGGTGTATGGAGGGCTTTAGTGATTACCCCAATAACTGTTTCTAACAAAGTTCTAACTACAAAATTACTACGAAACCAATTTGGGTCTCATGGGCCATAAAAAGACGGGCTCTATTGCTTGGTTTTCTGTATGCGTTATTGTGCAAGCCATACCCCTTCTCAAAATGTAGCATATAAAATTTAATAGGGCATATTGCAGCTTGCGAATATGTTTCTGTCTTCATTCCTTATCTTTTTTATGCTTATTTCATTTTTTTATCTGTCCATTATCAAACATTTTAGACTTGTAGCAATTTTTCTGTAAATGGATATAAATTAGAAGTTAGTGTTGCATTGTTTACTAATACAATATCAAAACAACAATTTCATGAAATGTACAATGTCATTTTCTTATTTTTTATAATTGGATTTCACATTTGTAAGTACTTCCTCCAGTGATTTACTGTAATTCATAAGACTCATTTTTAGAAAAAAGTACTTTACCCTAAAACTACTAAAGCTGGGCATACACGTCACGATTTTCTGTAAAATTTTTGTGCGATCGTTTAACAAAATCGATTGCGCGATCGCATTGGTTAAAAATTGATGCATGCCAAAAGTGTCCGAGCGATCGATTTTGCCAAAAATCTGACAGAAAAACGATCATTCACAGATCCGTTCTGATGGATAATTTTAATAAAAAGCAAAGGAATCGAGTGCTGTTAGTTCTCTCATGCGATAGTTTTAAGCGATCCATCTATGATTCTTGTGGAAATTACCTTTGTTTGTGTGCTGTTGGTCACTGGCCAGTCCTTCAGGTAACACCACTCCAAACCCATAAATGTGTGGGTGCAAGACATATTGAGACTTTCAGGATAGAATCGCCCAGAAATTGAATGCATGGTATGTTGCAGTTTGCCATCGTTTTCGCAAATTAAAATCGATTCTGGAATCGGATGGGCAATCGGATTAAAAAACGATCGCAGGAAAATTGGATGATGGACAAAATATATTTTATATATTTCTTCATGAGACATTACTGAAGATATGACACTTTGATACAATGTTAAGTAGTCAGTGTAAAGCTTAAAAGTATAACTGAGTAAATGAATTTGCTGTCTCCTTAAAATAGCTCAACACACAGCGATTAATGTCTAACAACAAAAGTGATTATATAGCCCTAAGTGAAAAATGCCCATCAACATCAACATCAATTATTTTCCAGCTCTACCTAAACTCTCTTGGGCATAGAGTTCACTAGAGCTCAACAGGTTTCCACTGGAACCATTTCCACTCCTCATTGATGACATCTTGGAGTTGATGGATGTTAGAGACCTTATATTCATTCACCTTCAGTTTAAAGATGCCTCCTATGTTTGCCCTAGGTTTCTTTAGCAAGGCAGTGGTCATCTTGGAGGTGTGTTTGTTATTTTGGAGTACTGCTCTGCCGCCCAGTTTCTGAAGTGAGGGAGTCGTGCCCTCATTTATTTTGTCAATTACATGTTGGCATTGATGGTTCCCTCAATGAACTGTAGCTTAGCAGTGGAAGCAGCACTCATACAGCTCAAAACCAAGACACTCCCACCACCAGGGTTGACTGAGGTTATAAGGGTTTACATTCAAGCTTTTCACCCCTTGAGACTTAGGAATAACTAATGTTGAGTGTCAAATATTAAATGAAAAGGGGCGACTGTAGCTACTTTTTGAAATTTCTGTGGATAGATAATAATTTTGTTTGGAATTGGAGATCTGTTGTTATAATATATGCATGTTTGTAAGCAGGGCTTTTTTTCTCAGAGAAAAAGTGGTGGAACTCACCCCCCCTTCCCTGGCCACGCCCCTACCCACCCTTAAAACTGCTCCCTAAAACTGCCCCTTTATGTTGGGTGTCCACTCCATAAATAGCTCTCCATCGGGGGAACGGGGGCAAGTGCGCCCGCCAGTGCAGGCAAGCGCGCCGCCTCCCCTCCCTTTAGGACAGCTAGCACTCCACCCCCCCCCCAGTCCACGCTGAAAAGAAAGATCTCTCCAGCATGGAAGGGGGAGGAGACGCCCGTCATAGGGCCATCACCCATAAACAATGGGAAGGCGCCGCCCCTTCCTCACTGCACATTTTGAGGGAGGGGAGGCACAAAATCACCCGCCCGTGGCGCGCCCGTAACCCGTGCTGAATTGCCAACACTTCCCTACACTAAACAACACATACAGTGATAACTGTATCCAATACAATTCAAAGTAAGAAAAAAAAAACACATAACACATTTCCAATTGAATACAAATTTTATTATAAACAAAATATAAATACATACTGTTTTAAAATATTTCAACATAAGTATTTTAGACATTTTATCATTAATATGATACCTTTTATATATTTTATGTATTTATTTTAACATAATTGTGTGTTTCAAACATTATTATATTCATGATGTCTACTAGACCCTTGTACGGATATATTTTTGGAAGTTACAGGCCTACAACATACAGAAAAATTCCATTAAAGTCTATGGTGCACTTTTGGTACAGAAACTGGACCTCAGCAGAGCGCTAGGGAGGTTAAAAGCTGCCTACAATGTAAATAAGTAGAGGTTCATATGTTATAACTGTTACACAGTCATTTTTGTGGCTTATTATCTCAGTTCTTGTAGTATAATTTTATGGTACATTGTGCTCTATTTGTTTATTTGCAATAATTAAAATGGTACAGATAATATGCAGTGCAAGTATGTGATCAATGTGTTGAAAACTAGAAACTTTTTTCAATTGTTGACTTTCAATACAAGAGGGAATTCAATATAATATTTTTTAAAGTAAACAAATGCAGATAATGTATCATAAAAAGACTGGAATGGAAATGTAGAATCATGCCTGGAATTACATTATGGAGTTGATGTATCTTAAAACAGCTTAGAAAATATTTTCATTCTTTTGTTCTAAAATGTAAAATATGTGAATAGTAAATCAATTGATAATTTCAAGGTCCAGGCAAAGGACATGAAAACATCATACAGTATATTCTCAAAAGAATGCAGAATCCAGTCCAGCCAGCAACAAATGAATTGTTAATGTTTATAGTAAAGATGGAAATATATGTTAAATGTCTTATCACTCAAATTATCTATGTTTTACCCCTAGTTTATAAGTCAGTAGTCAAACTTTGCCATTCCCCTATAGCTAAGAACTGAATTTAGCCGAGGTGGGGAAGCTGTCAGAGCTGTCATGTAAATAGTGTAGAAGCAGACCCAGAAGGAAGATCAAATGGGTAGATTGACCTTCTCCTCTGGGTATGCAGGTGGGCAGCATGAGCCCAGCTCACTTACTTAGTAGAGGTAGAAGCTGCCTGCTCACATACACAGGTCTGCAGAGTCGGACTAGGAAGTGAGAAGCTGTCAGATGCAGCCTCCTCACCACCTGACAGTTGACAGCTTCCTCACCTCCTTTAACTCCCACTCTGCCAGTTGGAGCACAAACCCATTCTAAAGCTCCTAATACACCATTTATGTGTGGAGGTTAATGGCGGGAGGAGTTTAGAACTCTACTCTTAACTCTCAGTGACCATGTTCTGTGAAATGACTCATTCAATGACATTCTGGCTGGGTTTGTGTTCTGCCTGAACACTTGAATTTTGCAATAAAATAAAACAAAATTTGACATTGTCATAAAAAGCAGCAACACAATTTAACAAACTGACTTAATGTAAAGATGAATTTTTTTGATGGCATCATACAGACATTTTTAAGTGGTAGATACCCACATAAAAAGACTGGATGAGGAGGCCCCCAATTTTAAAGTTTAAATTAATTAGTTAATTAAATGAAAAACTTTTCAACTTTAAAATCTGGAATCTCCCCCTCCAATCTTTTTTACGTGGGTATCTATCACTTAAACATTTCTACAAACTAAAAGCATGTAACAAAGCATGTTGCTGTTGACATCATACATAAATTGACTGAGCACTACAAAATGACATAATGTGTATACAACATTGCCAATTTCCCCTCTGCACTTCGGACATTTCAATATCTTCCTTTCTTATTAATATTTCTAGGGTGTCTAGTAGGGAACTAACACCACAATAGAGGTGGCCAACCCCCTAGGGAATTTTGAGGTGATAGAAATGTTGAGTTTGCAATCAAAAAAATTAGTTCTCCAATTTTTTTATATCAAAACATGATCATTATATTACATACACATTAAAATTATTTTCAACAACGAATATTCTCCACGCCATAGGAGATTGTCAACAATTCATGTGGCTACATTGCTGTGGTCCCATATGCATATGACATAAAGAAAGAGTTTTTAATCACTTGCACCAGTCAGGTCCTGGTGTATAGTTGGGTCAGTCAAAATACTTTTGTATGGATGTTACCACGCTGTGATTGATCGCAGGTTAATCGTACGGTAATCAATGTGCACCACATGAGCACATCAATTACCTTATGATAGGGACCCGGTTTCCTGGGTGCAGCCAGCCCCCCTCCTCTTCTGCAGACAGCCCCCCCTCTTCTGGCAGAGCTGGGTCCATGCTGGCCATGCCCCCTTCACACGCACACAGAGCAGCTAGCTAAACACACAGCCTGTGTGTGCAGCTCAGCTGTCAGCCCGTCCATTACATTGGATGGGGATAGCGCTGTCCCCATTTAATGTAATGGATTTCGACCAAGGTTTTCCAACATGTTGGAAACCTGTTTGGTCGAGTTCCTTCGAGCAGGATCCATTGATACTGCTCAATGGAACCGTGGATGGCTCAGATGAAGAAACAGAATAGAGGAACGGGAGCTGTGAGCGCGCACAGCGCCCGAGATTCCTCTAATCTGTTTGTGGTTAGCTGTGTGTGGCTAGCTTTAGAATTTGGGTCATAAATATAGGAATGAATACATTAGAGTAGTCATCCCATCCTTCTCAAAGTTCTTTCTTGCTTTAAAACCTTTCTCTTTACCTAAAATAGAATGACCATGCAGAAGCTTTATCAGAACTTTATTTTGTGAAAGTTTGGTCATACAGTTAAAAGAAGTTCATGCTCAATGACCTATTACTATAGTAATGTATAAATTATTCATAACAGTCTAAGTTTCTTTTTTTTCTAAATAGATCCAGATTTTAAAGATCTTGGAGTTCTTAAACCTTTACCTGGTAAGTACAATTTCCTTGATGGTATATTATGGCCCTCCCTCCTTTATCTCCATTCCTTTCTTCCTTTGTTACATCATCTATTTCTCCCTTCATTTTTATAAAATACTAAAACTCATTCATCTGTGCTTGAATTTAATTTAGTTTGTGAATTTGAAATTGGAGGACCAGAAGGAATTATAGAATCTATGCAGATTCTTAAAGAAGGAAAAGCTTCTGCAAATGAGGCAGTTGATTGTAAATGGTATATTCGGGCTCCACCCAAGTCTAAGGTCAGTATCTATGTTTTCTGAAAACATTTGTAAAGGTTATTGATTGGCCATGTCATGAGTATGAAAGAGTATGATGACACATTCTGAATATAAATTCTACACTTATGTTTATAAAGTACTGCAGGTACCTCTAGCTTTGTGGATAGATGAGGATCAGTGGGGCATAGTAGTGACCTCTGTTTCTCCGGAAACACGATTTGTTGTCTTAAGTTTTCAATTAGTAAAACTCATCAAAGCAATTATGTGGCTAAAGATCAGCATCACACATATCTCCAGGAGTGTTGGATGTCAACAGCGGTATCCTTTAAGTTTTTTTAAGCCTCTTTTTCTGTAACTACTAATACATCTTTGTATATTTGAATGTGTTCATCTGGAGTACAGACATACAAAAAAGTTTGACAGAGGTTTCCTTCTCTACTCAAAACTAAAAGCAATAACCACAACATATTCTCAGGCTACTCACAGCATTAAATTTCATACAGTTTATTAAGATAGTTTATTTTGAAAATAAGACTTAAAGTATTACCATATTTTTTGCCTTATAAGAAGCACTGGCACATAAGATGCACCCAGTTTTTAGGGCAGAAAACCCCCCAAAAAAGATTTAATACGTTTTTACATCAATTGGGATAATACAATGAATTTAATGGATGCAAAATCCAATTCAGCCAGAAGGTGTCACTAGCAGCAGTACACTCTCAGCTGAATACATGTCATACTTTACACTGATCTGAGGAGGAGGGCTGGGCTGTGTTCTGCTCTCCCGATGTCACTGATTCTGTGTCTGTGGGGCAGCTGATTGCTGTTCCCATGGACAGGAGAGCTGTAGATGCCAGTTCATCTAGCTCTGTCTTCATTGCCCATGCCAGTTCAGGGCTGGCATAGACAATGACACAGTTCAGATGGAAGAGCTGGACATCGACAGCTCTTCCGTGCCGGGAGAGCTGACGGGAAGCCATTGTGCGACCACCGGAGGCCGGAATATTGAATATTCTGCACTATTTTCTTAAATGAAAAAGCTTACTCTTTCAGGCATTTTTCCTCTGGAAAACAAGTTGTGTTCATATCTTTTACTAACAAGTACCGCACTAGCACTGTAGGTGTCATCATACACAAATGTACACAAAAATGTAATTGTGCGCTTTTAAGATGATCTGTGTTGCCTACATATTTAATGACAATACATTTATCTGCACTAATTCTAAGAAAGTCTTTTGAAGATCTTCTTGGGAAACATTTTTCCTGCAAGTATTAAACACCCGCTATTCATAAATAATGGAAGGATTGTGCAGTTGAATAAATGGTTTGCTTTGAATAGCAGATAATTGAAGTACTTACTGATTGAACTCTGAATGCTCAATCAATGTGTAACAGCCATGATGCGCTCACAAAATGTACTTTATTTCCAGATATACTTAAGATTTTTGGACTATGAAATGCAAAATTCAAATGAATGTAAAAGGAACTTTGTGGCTGTGTATGATGGGAGCAGCTCAGTGGAAGATTTGAAAGCTAAATTTTGCAGCACTGTTGCCAACGACGTGATGCTGCGTACAGGACTTGGAGTAATCCGGATGTGGGCAGATGAGGGCAGCCGGACCAGCCGTTTTCAAATGCTCTTCACATCTTTCCAAGAACGTAAGGGAAACTTTGCTTTTTTTGATCCCATTAACCATAATGAATGTCTATCTTTACTAATATTTGGGCCATTTGGATATAACGTTTCTCTTTTTACTGCCAATTGAAAATAGTTGGTACTATAATGAACCAGTTTTGACAGCTCTAAAATGGTTAATTCTCTAATTTATATGTAATATCCATGTGGTCATATTTTTAATTTCATAAGTTAGAAATTTTATTTTGTACAGTGCCTGTAGCCAAATTAGCTTTAGGTATTAAGTCGTAGTTTTAAGTACTTTTAAAACTTTACTTTATTTGTTGCAATACATTCTGAAAAATGCCATTATGACTTAAGCTGGGTATAGACGGTTCGATATAATGTCTATTCCTTATGCGATTATTTGCACTAGGAGCGGCGTGATTACGTCATTACGCCCGCCCCCAGAATTGGCCAGCACTCTTCATCTGCAGCTCATTAGTTCGGCTGGGGGCAGCCGTCCCCAGCCCAAATAACAGGATCGGGCTAAAATTTACCGTCCTGTCGGATCTCTGTGCGATCCGACAGGACGGCTGATTTCAGCCCAATCCTCGTCAGGGACAGCCTCCAATTCCTGCACGACCCGATCCTTAAGGGATGCGGGAGCGCGCACGGCATCGGATCGGGGATCGGATCGTGCAGGAATTGGTACGTGTATGCCCAGCTTTAGGCTCTACTTTAAGCTGCAAGAAAAGTTTAAATAATAATAAGATTAAAGCTGCCTATAGACCTTTATATCTCTCTGTCCAAAATCTTTTAGATCTACCAACAACTATGTAGTGCCGGGTCCTCTGCGATTGAACACAGGTAGACTTGATGGTTTAGAAAGTCCCTCATAATAAATGGTTTTGGTAAAACAAAAGGAGATCTAAAGTAAATCTAACAGAAATTTAAAGGTGTGTGGGGGCCCTAATATTTTAATACTATCTACCGGAAAGTATTAATTGTGTAAAGATTTAAGACCAGCTCCAATCAATACCTTTATCTTTCTTATAGACGGAGTGTGACAGGCAGGATTTTTAGCAGCTTGTCTCTTTATTTGGGAGATTTACCGTTACTTCCTAGAATTGGGCTTTAAACTCCCTTCAGGCTTTCATGTGTTGTCAGATGCACAAAGTTCTCAAGAATAAGGTTTAAAGGCAATATTGTTCTGGCATGCACATTTTCATTGAGATAAAGTGCAGATTTGTTTTCTGTAAAGCAATAAAGACGAAGTGTACGGGTATCTGCATCTCCCAAGGGGAAAACAATAACAATGTTAGGCATATCGATTGGTATCTCCCACTGGCATGTTTGTTCAGAGAAAGTCAGACAAGGCTGGAAAGCACCTAGAATGTGAGTTTAGTGCCTTATTTCAAGTTCTTTCATTATGTATGTGCAAAAATTAGAACATGATCCAAGATTTCCTGAAACAAATGCAACTCTGGCCACAGAAGATCATTTATTGAGCTTTAAAGTAAGAACATGAGTAATGGTAATATATGTAATATATAGTTATGTTAATAAAGCGTGGAGGAGGCACCACATCCCAAACAAATAGAATACTACGGTTCTATACAAACAGGCAGCACTTCTCCACACAGTAACATGTACTTTTGCAACAGCAAATTGCATGTTATAGAACAAATAAAATGTTTATACATATATACCTATAAACTCAGTGGATAAGTAAAATTGTGTGTCTGTATATGCACAAAACTACCTTTGAGTATTCTAATTGTATTTAATTTAATTGCATCAGCTTGATTTTGTTTTTTGCCATACTGAAATAACTGTTGGGAAAATACCAACTAAACAGTTAAAATCTTAAAATGTGTTAACAGTTGAATTAATTGTTTTGACTGCACCAGGTTTGTAACAACTTATTTAACCTTTTCTGCCAACTTCGCCAGGAAACCCATAATTTATTTATTCTTTTATATTTATCTGAGGTAGTGTTTGGTGTCATGTGAATTAAAATGTATCCACTAACTGACTACTTAAGTACTAGTTATCTTTGACAATTGTAAAGCAGGGTACAGACGGCTCGATATTCGAGCTGTCCGATGTACCCTGCAGCAGTGTGATGATGTCACGGCACACGGCACTCGAAACGGCCATCGATTTGACCCATATCTCTAGGTCTGTTCTCTGCTTAAGTTTTATTTGTCATCTGTGTCCCGATTCAATCCATTTTTGATTGTACAATGAATCGATTGTGCTACCACACAATCAGTTGATGGGCAGCTACAGTTGATAGGAAATAATAGTACAGGCAAGTCCAGAAATATATTTTCTTTTGTTCATTATTACCTATATTTGGTTCCTGTGGAGTTATGACAGTGCAGCAATTCCTCATTACCTTTTGTGATCTACATGTATCTATACTATCTTTGGTGCAAGGCCCTGAAGAATGGGGTTTGGGGAGTCCTTGAAACGCTCCTGCTTTGGCAACAACACCATACATTTTATTAACATTTTAGACTGAATAGTTTAGGTGCAGAATGCAAGAACCTTTAACATTGATTGGGAGTTGAGATGTCTGCGGTGACTTTTGAACAGTACGATTAATTAATCAATCCATCGAGGAGTTCACTATAGCTTATAGGTTAAGAGAAGCTGTTAACATTTAATATTTCAGTATTACAGTATTATAGTAGCACATGTCAGTCTTACATGTCAGTTAGATACTTGTTATTATTGGCTCTGCCAAATCAAACAATTTCAACTATGATATCATCACCAATCTTTCTGGAGATGAAAAGAAGGGTTGGGGGTAAAAAAAGTATGGCTCACACAAATAGTTTTTTTGCAAAAGTTCACTTTGATTTTGAACTAAATTTATGCACGTGCTAGAGCAAAACGTGCTAGAGCTGTTTTGGTGATACTATTTTTAGACGATTTGCAATCAGTTCACAAAGTCAGCTAGTCAAAAAATTCGACTATCTCTACTTTCAGTAGGCCAAATCTGATTTCTTCCCACTCACTGAAATTCTAGTAATTGTGACTTCATCTGAGTTTCAAAATCTGATTAACTTGCTTCATGATTAAGAAAAGCCATTCTACAGGGAGTGCAGAATTATTAGGCAAGTGGTATTTTTGAGGAAT